>LR750615.1:148496-276333 GCA_902729485.2 Mus minutoides
TCTCTCTCTCTCTCTCTCTCTCTCTCTCTCTCTCTCTCTCTCTCTCTCTCTCTCTCTCGGGTTTTCAAGACAGGGTTTCTCTGTGTAGCCCTGTCTGTCCTGGTACTCACTCTGTAGACCAGGATGGCCTTGAACTCAGAAATCCATCTGCATCTGCCTCTGCCTCCCCCGAGTGCTGAGATTAACGGTGTGCACCACCACTGCCCGGCCAGACAGTGTCTCTCACTGAACCTGGACTCAAGAACCTCCCTAAGTGCTGGTTAGCAAGTCCTAAGAGTCCTATCTCCACCTTCCAGTGATGCAACTAAGCCTATGTGCCACTATGCCAAGATTTTTTTAAAAAATTCTTTTTCCAGGCTGGAGAGATGTCTCAGCAGTTAAGAACACTGGCTGCTCTTCCATGGGTCTTAAGTTCAATTCTCAGCAACTACATGGTCTCTCAAGACCATATAAAGGGATGTGATCCCCTCTTCTTGCAAGCTGGTATAGAAGCAGAGCACCCCTACATTAAAAAAATACATAATTTGTTTAATTATTAAAAAATTAAATTCTTTTTCTATTTATTTTTATCTATGAGCATGTACACCTGCATCTAAACCACCACAACCTCAGCCCCTGCCCCACCACCGCCAGACTTCTTTTATAGAATTTGAAAAGATCAAATTCAGGCTGTCATGATTGAATGACAAGCACTTGACCACTGATACATCTCTCAGACCCCAATATGGTTATGTTTGTCTGCTAGCCTCAAACTCTTTAGATCCTCCTGCCTTGGCCCTCAAGATTTAAAATTACAAGTGTGTACTACTATGCCCTGTCTCCTTTTGGCCACCTAAATTATGAGAAACAGCACAAAGACTGTTCCAGAAAGCTGTACAAGAGGGATACAGTGAGGCATGATCACACTAGTTCATATACAGAAGCAGGCCTGGGATATTGCATGTCAAATATTGATCAATGATTGCCTCTACAGGCACAGGGGAGCTTTCAATACACACGTTTCTCTATTGTTACTTTTTACTATGCAAATTCATTGTATTTGTAATAAATAAATCAAAATTCATTCGGCGGCTAGCAAGATGGCTCGCTAACTGATGTGTAACTGCCCAAATTTCACAACCTGACCCCATGGAGGAAGAAGAGAACCAAAACATGTCCTCTGACTTACATATGCGCACCACAGCAAGTGTGAACTGCACTCACACACATCATGTACACTATATATGTGTACACACACACAAATCTGCAAGAGCAGGCTTCACAGGCATAACATAAAGGCCATCAGGGTTTAAGCCCTCTTAAATCTAATTTTAAGGGGCTGGTGAGATGGCTCAGCGGGTAAGAGCACCCGACTGCTCTTCCGAAGGTGATAAGTTCAAATCCCAGCATCCACATGGTGGCTCACAACCATCCGTAACGAGATCTGGCGCACTCTTCTGGACTGTCTGAAGACAGCTACATTGTACTTACATATAATAAATAAAATAAATCTTTAAAAAAAAATCTAATTTTAATTGATCACAGCTAAATTCAACTTATAAATTAATGTTCTGTAAAGAAGGTGTGCCAATTCCAGAATATACCAAAAAAACAATACTCTAAAGAAGATCAACTACTTGGGACACCAGTTAGGGTAGTGTTTGCCTTTAATCTCAGTACTCAGAAGACCAAGTCAGGTGAATCTCTGAGTTCCAGACCAGCCAGGGCTGCACAGTGAGGTCGTTTCAGAACAAGAGACAAATAAAAACAAAGGATATGATATCCACAAGAATGTTTCTGTAAGGAAATAATTATCAGTTCATTAATCCAACCAGTTTACTGCAGGTACTTTGGAAATAATCAGAAGTCTGTCTTTTTTTGTTTGCTTGTTTTGTTTTGTTTTTAGGTTTTTCGAGACAGGGTTTCTCTGTCTAGCCCTGGCTGTCCTGGAACTCACTTTGTAGACCAGGCTGGCCTCGAACTCAGAAATCCACCTGCCTCTGCCTCCCGAGTGCTGGGATTAAAGGCGTGCGCCACCACGCCCGGCATGTCTTTTTTTGTTTTTAAATGATATATTTTTTTAAAGGTTTATTTATTTATTATGTGTGTACACTGTAGCTGTCTTCAGACTCTCCAGAAGAGGGCATCAGATTTTTGTTAGGGATGGTTGTGAGGCACCATGTGGTTGCTGGGATTTGAACTCATGACCTTTGGAAGAGCAGTCGGTGCTCTTAACCACTGAGCCATCTCACCAGCCCCAGAAGTCTGTCTTAACCAAGATTAACACAAAAGCAGTAAGAAAGCAGGCCATTAAATAGGGAAATATATGCTAACACTTAAATGCACACTGAACAACCTGATTTAAGACTTCAAGTCTTTATTACAATAAAAATGAGTTCTTGTCAGGCATGTGCCTCCTGTTCATAATGCCAGTGCTTGGAAATTCAAGCCAGCCAGAACTAGATAGTTCAAGTCCAGCCATTGCTACATAGTTAAGAAGAAAAGGAGGAGGAGGAGGAGGAGGAGGAGGAGGAAGAGGAAGAAGAGGAAGAAGAGGAAGAGGAGGAGGAGGAGGAGGAGGAAAAGGATAAAAGGGGGGGGGGAGTCGAATGTAGAAAACTCTCAAAATTTCTGGGGCTGGTGAGATGGCTCAGCAGGTAAGAGCACCCGACTGTTCTTCCGAAGGTCCCAAGTTCAAATCCCAGCAACCACATGGTGGCTTACAACCATCTGTAAATGAAATCTGATGCCCTCTTCTGGAGTGTCTGAGGACAGCTACAGTGTACTTACATGTAATAAATAAATCTTTAAAAAAAAAAAAACAAACCTCTCAAAATTTCTAAGACAACTAGGAAACTCTTCTTTAATTTCATTCTTCATTAATTACTTCTCTTTCAGTGCTGTCAAATAGCCTCAATAAAGGCTAATTGGAACTATGGGAGCTAAGGGAAAAAACAAAACAAAACAAAAGACTAATCTAACTAATCACCCAAAATTAGGAATACTTACTTTACTAACGATCAAGAGTTTGCTGTTGCTCCTAAGTCTGACTCTGCCAATTTCTTACATTATAGGAATTATATTTAGCTTCACAGTTTCTCTTCATTTTGTTAGCATCAAAACAAGACAACTCAAAATGTATTATCTGGGCTGGAGATGGCTCAGTAGTTTTGTTCCCAGTGCCCACTTAGGTGGCTCACAGCACCTAGGTAACTCCAGCTCCAAGGAATTCAATGTCCTCATCTAACCTCTGTGGGCACTCACACACTCTTACCATTCCATAACCCAAACACAGACAAAAATAAAACCAAATGTTTTTTTATCCTAAATTTGAAACATGTTTTCCTAAAGACTTTTTAAAATGTTGCAAAATATAACTTATATTTGTCTTCTTATGGCCATAACCACTCTGAAAGCTATACTTAAATCATGATTTTTTTTTCTTACTTTAAAATGACAAGCCCTAAATTCTAAAATTAAAATCATAGGTCAATAACAACAACCAATCATAAAATAGGCAGTTAAACTCAAACCCAAAGAGATTTCACCATAGAAAATTATACTTACATATCGATGAAACTGTGTAAAAGACTGAATCATGTAGAATCGGTGCATGTATACTATAGCAGTATTGATCGTCAGTTGTGAGCTAAAGTGCTCGCGTTAAGGTTCAGAAACAGACAATATAATCTCCCTCCCAGTGTAACAAATGGCCAAGCAAAACAGATGATCCCACAGGAGAGTAAAACTTAACTCTTCCAACCCAACAGCAGATTCGTTTTCCTTCTCTAATGAAATTAACTGCCAATTGACAACATGTGCTCTACCTAACGGGTACTTAATATGAACTTATTGACTGAATAAACAAAACAAGTAGCAAGTTGTAAATCAATATGCAATACAAAGCTACATACAATCTCAGGCTTCCTGTCACTTGCCTTCTTCAGCGACGATCCTTTAGCTCAGGATAACTTCATTACATTTACTTTTGGGCAGGAGGTGCATGCCATAGCACGAGTGTGGTGGTCAGAGGGCAATTTGCAAGAGTCAGTTATCTTCTCACCCAGGCCCAGGGATGGAATTCAGGTTACCAGGTTTGACGGTAAGTGCCTTTACCTGCTGGGCCATTCTGTCTGGCCAAGAATAACTTTAAAATTTTAAAGTGTATCATCATTGCCTGATTGTATATATGTGCACCACGGGCATGCCTGGTGCCCACAGAGGTCAGAAGAGGGCATGAGATTACCCCCTGAACTGCAGTTATAGACAACTGTGGGCTGCCATGTAGGTTCTGCCTGAACAGTAAGTGCTCATAACTGCTGAGCCACCTCTCTAGCCTCAGAAGAATAACTTAAGGATATTTACCAGGCTCTCCCTTACTAGGCTCTTGAAACTTTTATCTCTCTCACCTTCTAAACTTCAATAATTAAGTTTTCCAATTCTACTTTCTTTTGGGGGGGGAGGGGCATAAGGAAGGTGAGGAGGTGGAAGGGAGGGCAGTGGTCAAGGCAGGGTTTTTTCCTATGTATCCTTGACTGTCCTAAAACGTGCTGTGTAGACCAGACTGGCATCAGAAGTAGAGATCTGCTCACCTCCCCATTCCGAGCAATGGGATTCAAGGTACGCACCACCACACCCTGCTTAATTCTGATTCCTTCAGAAAATATTACATGACCTCTGAAGTATAAAACCTTTGAAACCATTCAATAGTCACGCACTAAAAACAAACTCCTGCATTCCTCTAATCCAGTCTTTCCTTTGTATGGGTACCATTCCAACCTCCCCAAAACATAAGAGTACTTATTCCCACAGACCTCAGCAACAGTCTGCATAGAAGTGACAATATGATGGCGGCAAGCTTAAACACATTTAAAAGGTGCTGTAAACACAGAAACTCAGAGAGGTTTAATCATGCACTGACCAAATGCTTGGGAAACTGGATTTCAATAGGAAACAACTGGCAATAAAGAAAACACCTATACAATATACAACCTTCAGACTTAAAAACACTATAGACTTAAACTCTGCACTTTTTTGTCTTTCTTGGAGACAGGGTCTTACTAGGAAATTCTGGCCTGCCTCTACTGCTCCAAAGCTCTGATCAAAGGCACAGGACACCAGGCCTAGCCCTCAGCATCCCTCTTAAATAAGTGCTACATAAGTGGAAGCTACAAGAAAAAGAAAATATATATATGTGTGTGTGTTTGTGTGTGTGTACAACGGAAAACACTTTAAGACTATCAGCTTTACCACAAGACTATATTTTGATAAGAAAAACTGGGAGGGGGGCTAAAAAAAAAAAATCACTAAACTACATTATCTCTAAATTTTGAAAACTAAAATGAATAAACTATCACTAGTGCCCGGAGACACGAGGACTTAATATTCTGAAAACTACTTTAAGCATACCAATTCGTATACCTCCAACTACAAACCTAAGTTGACATTTGTTTTTTTCCTCTTAAATTCTATGAAACAGCTACTTTTGAATATCAAGCGTGGTGGTGGACATTGGGACATTTGTTTTAAACGAGAATCTGACAGGTTAGCCAGCTAGTGAGAGAAACGGGCTTGGAACCAAAACTGGGGCACCAATTACAGACCACCTTCATAAGTCCTTTGGGTACAGAATTTCCCGAAACCCTTTTTATACACTTGGGGAGGCAGAGTCGATAGCGAAACGTCTTAAACACAGCAGAAAGGAGACTCTCAAAGGCCACTAAAACAGGGCAGAATCCAGAGGACGGGGCCTGGGAAGGTGCAGCGAAAACACAAAGACGGGAGAGGTACGAGTCCGCAGCCCGGCCGGTGGCACCGGTGAGCGAGCGGGAAATTGACTCCGCCTCACTTCCCTAGCGCGAACAGTGGCTCGGCCAGCGAGCGCCATTGTGGGCTCTCCCAACTTAGACGCCCAGCTCCTGCCACCACCTCACCCGCTTCTGTCCCCGCCAGCGTCGCCGGCCGGGACGCCGAAGCATGGCCGGACGCGCTCCGAGGCCGATGGCCTAGGCCGAAAGGATACACGTTCAGACGCTGTCCCATGTCCTGGAGGAGATTGGCCGCCTGCTGGCGGTAAGAGAGTTCTTTATCGGAGTCCACGCCAAAGCGACGCGACGGGCTGTTCTCCAGCTGCTCGCGAGTAAAATACCACCGCTTGTTGTTGGTCTTCCTCTCTCCCTCCATAGTGCTTCAACCAAGAGGCAGCGGCGGGGGCTGCGAGCACTTCCCAGCGTCACCGAAGCGGCGACACACATCCGCCGTGCCCAGACAACTGCGACGTGACGAACTTCCTCCAAAGGGCGACCACCGAGGTTGTGACACACTTCCGCCCAGGAAGCCGAAGATTCCGGCGCCGACTTCCGGAATGACCCCTCCGCCACCCTGTAGACGAATCCACAGCCAGTCCGCGACTAGGAACGGCCCGGCGGCCCGGACTCAGGCTCCGGTCATGTGACCTCCAGGTGGGCGGGACTACGTGGCGTCAGTCTCTAAAAGTCTCGTCTTTGCGCGCGAGAACTGCGTTAAGGAGCCCTCGCCGGCGGGGCCCAGGTTTACGCTCGCTGTGCTTGGCTGGATCGTTTCCGAGGAGGTTCGTGATGGAGGCGCCTTTGTAACACCGGGCTTACGGGGAAAGTGGCAGGGGAAATAGGCGAGACTCTCAGAAAACCGAGAAAGGACAAGATAGTGAGTGGCCCTGCCCCGTGCGGAAAGGTGAAAGCCGCTAAAAGGTTCCTGGATTCTTAGCCGCAGCGTGGAGAACCCCGGCGCTTTTGGAAGCGGCTCTCTGGTTTTGTAGCAGCCTTTCCTCCGTTTCACTGCGGTCGATCATCTGGAAGGAATAAAATCAACGACACTGGTCCAAAGGACGGGACGTGTTTTGTTTGGTTGGGTGTTGGGGAGTAAAGGGGTCTTTTTCTCTCTTTCCTTTATTTTTGGCACCCCTGGAGCTCAGAAGGGCGTCGGCTTTTGCCCGAATGCTGGGATTAAAGGCTTGCACCACCCCGCCACGCTCAACACCACTGATCGTTTATCATTTAGGTCAGGAGGTCTTTTTCTTTTGCATTCTTTCCTCTTGTCAGTGAAGGCGATAAGCTTGCAGGCTCAGATTCCAAACATCCTGTCAGGGAGGGCCCAAGGCTATGCAAGCTCTCGTGCGGGTCTGGTCAGTAGTTAGAGGAAACCCACCCCGTAGGGAAAGGTTTTCAAGGGAAGGAGATCAGGAGATAATTTGTGCTCTGGCCTCACTCCCAGGTCCACTTTGTAAGGCTGTAAAAAGCAAGCTGGGGCTTGCCTCCTGTCTGCTCCAGGGTGACTCTGTCCCCAGGCCTTTGTTGCTGCCTTGAGTTCAGTACTGATTTCACACAATCCCAAACTATAGATCTGTTGTTTACCAAGAGCCCACTGTATCCACCCACTAGCGTGGGGATTGGCAATCGATCTTGAAGATTTGGAGCTATGATTTTTTTTCACCAGAAGTCCTCTGGGACTTGTGTCTGCATAAATGAGGGGCCCCTCGAAGTGGCTTAGCAGGTAGGAGAGGCTGCTGTCAACTCTGGTGTGAATTCAATCCCCGGGAACCCCCCCCCCCACCTCCATCATAGATCAAATGACTGACTCTAGCTAGTTGTCCCCTGATGACCTCAAGTGCCCCGAGGCACAGTGCACAAAAAGTATCCTAGCATCTATTCATGGATGAACCAAAACTGCCACTACTGTGTGGAAAGTTACCACCAGCACCATGTGGAAATTTTCTAAGTTCAAGGCCTCTGTTAAGTCACAGCTCCGCTCCAGCTTTCCAACCTGAGTGGTACATTTACCTGGGGTACATAACAAGAGCCAGGACTACATAGAGATCCTGTCTCCAAAAAATTAAATTATAAAAAAAAAAAATGTTCCCATGTTTTATTTATGTCTCTTTTTTTGAGTTTTTTTCCTCTCATATACACCCCAACTGCAGTTTCTCCTCCCAGTCCTCAGCCTCACCTCTCCAAGATTCCTTCTTCAGGGAATTTTTTTTTTAATTTAAAAACTGAGTGTATATACATGTGCTTGTGCATATTCAACATGGCTTTTACATGCCACGGTGTAAGGCTAGAAGTCAGAGGATAATTCTAGAGTGTCCTTTCTACCACAGGACCATGTTTACCAAAGATTAAACATGGGTCATCAGGCTCAATGTCAGACACCTTTACTCAACCGAGCCATCTCACAGACCTTCAAATCCTTTTGAGATACGATTTTCACTGTGTAACAATCCCTCCTGTCCTGTCCTAGAGGCAGGCAGATCTCTGAGTTTGAGGACCAGCCTGGTCTACTTCATGAGTTCCAGGACACAGTAAGACCCTGACTCAAAAGGGGAGGGGCTTAGGAGGGTACTGATAGATGGGGAATGTGGCCTGGCTACTGTACACAGCAGCTCACCATGGCGTGCTTACCTGCACCATGTCAGGCCAGCCAACAGTCCAGCAAAGACAGGACAGGGGTGCTGGCTGCTGAGGGGGAAGTGACCACTGGCCAGTTGCCCATGCCCCAGAGGATGACCTCACACCCATGTGCAGCTAGGCAGCACTGGCTAGACTCACTGAATAGGGAAAGGAGGCCATGCAGTTAGAAAGGAAACAAAACGGAGGGCCTCTGGGGGAGATGGAGGAGGTGGGGTGGATGCAGATGATCAAAATACATGGCACAAAGTTTTCAAAGGATAACAGTGTTTTGTTTTGTTTTTTAAGGTAATGAGCCTGGAGGCCATCTGTGTTGGCTCACGCTTTTAATCCAGGACTTGGGAGGCAGAGGCAGGAACTAATTAAAGAAAAAAACGCAATGAGCCCAGCAGTGCTGGCACACGCCTTTCAGCACTTAGGAGGCAGAGATCTCTGTGAGTTGAGGCCAGCCTAGTATACATAACAAGTTTCAAGGTAGCCAAGATTACATAGAGAAACTATGTCTTGAAAAAAGTAGAAAATTAAAAGTAATGATACTTGACACCTCAAGCTTCCTGAAATTATTTAGCTCACTCAGTTGCAGCTTCATGGTGAACCCATAAATCCTGTGCTCTACTGGACAAAGGAAATGGTAGCTATGGTAATGCTTCAAGCCTTTACCATGGTTACTAGAACCTGGTGCTCCAATGTAGACATTCTAAAGAGAAGGGTGCGCTGAGATGGCTTTCTTCAACTTATATCTACTGGGATATCAACATTACTTTCAGAGCAGAAAGAGAAACACAACTCAAGATACAAGTAAGGAGGACTCAGCACGGTGGGCAGAGGGCCACGCCTTTCCTAGGCGAGGCTTAGCCACTTCCAAGGCATTTCCTTTCCGAGAAGAGTTAGAGATGTACTTTCATTACCAACTGTTAGCACAGTTAAGTTTGCACAGCAGGGACAGTCGCCACTCATCTCCACTTTCTGTTATTTCATAGCATTATTAAGTTTGAACCAGCCAGCACTCAGGATGCAGAGGTAAGTGGATCTCTGTGAGTTCAAAGCCAGCCAGGTCTACAGAGTAAGTTCTATGACAGCCAGTATTACATAGGCAAATGTCTTCTCAAAAAAACAAACAAAAAGATACATAGTTTGTTCAACCAAATAATGTCATCCATTTAGCCAACACCAACTAGTCCCATGCTTTATGTTGGTGACGGAGGGTACAGAGATGACGGAGGGTACAGAGATGGAAGCAAATTCCAGGGGCTGGGACACATGAAGGGTGAAGAAGGTACCGCGAAGCAGACCTTGAAAGCAAGGCCAAGGCCAACTCTGTGAGGGTGCTGCCAACCCTGAGAAACATTTTAGTCTTGTAGGGAACTGCTGAAAGATTTGAGCATATATTTTATCTATATTGTGAATAGATATTATATTCACAATGGCTAACCATGCATCACATGCAACAGAGACTTCATATTTCCAGGATGAATGAATGGTTTTGGTTATAAAACAAAGTTGGGGCCATTTTGTAGATTATATTTGATTTAGGTCTTAAAAGTTGAGAGCATAGAGACTGAAAAGATGGCTCAGCGGTTAAGCGCACTGACTGCCCTTCCAGAGGTCCTGAGTTCAATTCCCAGCAACCACATGATGGCTCACAACCATCTGTAATGGAATCTGATGCCCTCTACTGGTGTGCCTGAAGACATCAACAGTGTACTCACATACATAAAGTAAATAAACCCTTTTTAAAACGTTGAAAGCATAGAGGTGGAAGAGAAAGGATCTCCGGTAGAATGAAATGGAAATGTAATGAAGGACATGAAGTGTGTCAAGGCACTGAGCAAGGCATTGTGGGGTGGGGAGGAGGAGTGGGGAAGCGTAAAAGCACAGGATTGAAGCATGGGAGGCCGCTCCCTGGGCACTCACCCACTCTCCTCTTTCTAATCCCACCAAAGTTCTGTTTTTCTCTCCATAAAAACCCTAGGAACTCCCAGCACTCGGGAGGCAGAGGCAGGCGGATTTCTGAGTTCGAGGCCAGCCTGGTCTACAGAGTGAGTTCCAGGACAGCCAGGGCTACACAAAGAAACCCTGTCTCTTAAAAACAACAACAGGCTGGGCGTGGTGGCGCACTCCTTTAATCCCAGAATTTGGGAGGCAGAGGCAGGCAGATTTCTGAGTTCGAGGCCAGCCTGGTCTACAAAGTGAGTTCCAGGACAGCCAGGGCTACACAGAGAAACCCTGTCTCGAAAAAACAAACAAACAAACAAAAACAACAACCACAACAACAAAAAACAAAAGATGCGGTTGTAGGACATTTTCCTAATTGGTGACTGATAGGAGAGGGTCCAGCCCAGGGCAGTCCTGGGTTTTGTAAGAAACCAGGCTAAGCAAGCCAAGAGGAGCAAGCCAGCAAGCAGCACCCCCCCCCCAGGGCCTCTGCATCACCTCTTGCCTCCCAGGTCCTGCTCTGAGTTCCTCTCCTGCCCTCCTTCACTGGTGAACTTTGATGTGGGTGTATAATAGCCAAATAAACTCTTTTGTTCCCAAGTTGCTTTGATCATGGTATCTCATCACAGCAACAGCAACCTTAAGACTGTCTTCTATAAAGTACAAAAGTCTCCAGATAGCATCTGCTCACTCCAGTTTACTCATTCTGCTGTTGTGGCATCAGAGCTTTGGCCAAACTGGTGACCTATACAGAATTTAAGGTTAAAGGCTGGACTTCAAATACATTACTCCTGCCTGCCGCTTACTTTCCTCTGCTCCATGTTTCTAGGTTCAGGTGCCGCCTTAAGATACAGACAGACAGGGCTGGGAAGATGGCTGACCGTAATAAAGTGTCTGCTTGGAAAGCATGGGGACCTGTTTGATCCTCAGCATCTTCGTGACAAGATGAGGCAGAGACACCTGTAAACCCAGCACTGCGGGACTTAGAGCCAGGCAGATCCACAGGGCTCACAAGCCAGCCCTAACTGTGAGGTCTAGGTTCATTGAGAGAGTGTCTCAAAAAACCTTTAAGGGAGAGAGAACTGGAGAGATGGCTCAGAGGACACTTTTCTAGAGGATCTGGGGTCAATTCCCAGCAGCTACATGGCAGCTCACAACCGTCTGTAACTCCAGTCCAGCACATCCAAACTTTCTTCCAGACTCTGCAAGAGCCAGACACACAGAAGGTTCACAGACATGTAGGTAGAGCACTCATACACATAAAAATAAAATTATGTTTTAAAAAAATTAAGGTAGCCGGGCGTGGTGGCTCACGCCTGTAATCCCAGCACTTGGGAGGCAGAGGCAGGTGGATTTCTAAGTTCGAGGCCAGCCTGGTCTACAGAGTGAGTTCCAGGACAGCCAGGACTACTCAGAGAAACCCTGTCTCGAAAAACCAAAAAAAAAAAAATTAAGGTGTCAAGAAATAGAAGAAGACACCTGAAGATAACCTCTGGCCTTCACATTCATACATATAGGCAAGTGTATACACATACACACACACACACACACACACACACACACACACACACACTTGCATACATATGCATATACCACATACACACAGACATATGGACATATGAAACCAGGTGTGTTGGCTCATATCTGTAATCGCAGAACATAGGAGTCTAAGCTGGAGGACTGCCACAAATTCAAGGCTAGCGGGGGCTACAAAGTGAGGCTAGGCCAACAGACTGACCCTATTTCAAACAAACAAAAAACATAGAAATTATTTCTAGTTAGTAATTTCCTGTTTTTAAGTTATTTTATGTATATGAGTGTTTTGCCTATGTATGGATCTGTGGACTCAGGCCAGAGGCAGCACTGGATTCTGACACTGGATCCTCTAGAACTGGAGCTATACAGACAGTTGTTCACTACGACAGAAGTGCTAAGAACTGAAACCAGGTCCTCTGCAAGAGCAAGTAAGTAGCACTTAATGAGTAACTTGGTTTGATGCGCAGGGCAGGGCTTGTCTGTATTGATGAACCCACAATGGCTTTCTTCTAGCCTCACACATACAGATGGAGAATTCTAGGTTGGAAGTCTTGAAGAGATAACTTTAGTGGACTCTAGTTTCCAGTTAGAAGCCATTCTTGTTTTCCTTTCTATTCCCCAGTGTTCTGAAACTCTGTAAGGATAGAATGCAGGGCGTATCTTTTTCATGCACTGTGCAGACACCCACCGTGTTGCCATCCCGGAACCCATGTCCCTCCCACCTGAGGAATTCTGTTCCCTTTTTAGTAGTTGTCTCTTCCCTCCTATCTTTTTATTTTTTTATTATTTTTTTTTTGTTTTGGTTTGGTTTTTGGTTTTTTTGATTTGGGGTTTTTTTTTTGTTTTTTGTTTTTTAGTTTTTGTTTTTTCGAGACAGGGTTTCTCTGTGTAGCTCTGGCTGTCCTGGAACTCACTCTGTAGGGCTGGCCTCGAACTCAGAAATCCGCCTGCCTCTGCCTCCCAAGTGCTGGGATTAAAGGTGTTCACCACCCTTGCCTGGCTGGGGGGGGTGTTGCTTGAGACAGTGTATTATATAGCCTAGGCTGTCCTTGAACTTGCTCTGAAGGTAAAACTGTCCTTGAACTGACCCCTCTGGTTCCACCTCCTACGTGCTGGAATTACAGGTATGTCCTCCAAGCCCAGCTTTTATTCTGGACTTTTTTTCTGTTTTGTTTGTTGGCTGTCCTGTAAATCACTCTGTAAACCAAAGGCTAGTCTCCAAACTCACAGAGATCCCCCTGCCTCTGCCTCCTGAGACTAGGACTATAGGTGTGAGCCATCACGCCTTGTCCCTTTTCCCAGTATAGTTAAGAGGTTCTGTTTTTGTTCTTTTGTTTTAAGATTTATTTATTATTATACATAAGTACACTGTAGCTGTCTTCAGACACACCAGAAGAGGGCATCATATCTCATCACAGGTGGTTGCTGGGATTTGAACTCAGGAACTTCAGAAGAGCAGTCAGTGCTTTTACCCGCTAAGCCATCTCACCAGCCCCCAAAGGTTTCGTTTTTAAAGTCATAAGAATGAGGGAGGAGGGAGAAAGTGTATGCCCATGACTACATTCCCTAGTGAGGCCAGATCTCCTGGAGTTGAAGTTAAGGTGACTGTGAACCACCTGATTTGGGAGCAAGGGGCTGAGCTTAGGCTCTTAGGAGATGCAATGCGCATGCTAGCCTTTGAGCCTTTGAGCCGTCTCTCCAGCCCTGACTCTGGAATTTTAAGTTTTGCAGGCCGCGAATGAGCAAGAATAAATGAAACTTAAGAGTATGAAAACCTCGAAAAACCAAAAAAAAAAAAAAAAAAGAGTATGAAAACACAGATGGGGGAACTAATCTGTATTTTAATTTCCAAGGGCCATTCTCCTCCTGGTTTTCCCTTTCTATATCTTATATCCCTAAGTTTTCTCTTGTCTCCATGAATATTATACAATATTTGACATTATTTTCTGTTTCCCGCCTTAGCTCTTTTTGTCTGAGCCTCTCACCCACGAACTTATTGAGGTCTGTGGTAGTTGCTGTTATTTTAAGATTTATTTATTTGTTTTATGTACGTGAGTACACTGTCACTTTCTTCAGATGGACCAGAAGAGGGCATCGGAAACTCTCACCTCTCTACTGGCTCTTCCATGTCCCAGTGTTAG
Source organism: Mus minutoides (assembly GCA_902729485.2). NCBI lineage: Eukaryota > Metazoa > Chordata > Mammalia > Rodentia > Muridae > Mus > Mus minutoides. The sequence goes on from LR750615.1 coordinate 162,529, forward strand.
GATTAAAGGTGTATGCCAAGATGCTTGCTTATTTTAGCAGAATTGAGAAAGAAGAGAGATAAACTCATAGGAGCAATCTATCATTTTCAAAAAAAAAAAACATTTTTGGTGACATAATTTAAATTTTTTTAAATTTAAGACTAGTACGAGGAAGTTCTCCGTACCCTTTGCCCTAGTTAGCTACATGTCATCATTCTGTCCGTGTCATCATCCTGCCTGTCTTTCCTTTGTCTCTTATCCAGTTGGCTTTTTTGCGGTCAAAAATAATTTCTCATACTCTCTTTACCCTAACCATTTTTGGTTTTGTTTTTGTTTTTCCAGACAGGGTTTCTCTGTATAGCCCTGGCTGTCCTGGAGCTCACTTTGTAGACCAGGTTGGCCTCGAACTCAGACATACACCTGCCTCTGCCTCCCAAGTGCTGGGATTAAAGGCGTGTGCCACCACGCCCGGCACCCTAACCATTTTTGTTTGTCTTTCTTTCTTCCTTTCCTCCTTTCTTTCTCTTTCTTTCTTCCTTTCTTCCTTTCTTCCTTTTCTTCCTTCCCTCTTTCTTTTTCTTCTTTCTTTCTTTCTCTCTCTCTCTCTTTCTTTCTTTCTTTCTTTCTTTCTTTCTTTCTTTCTTTCTTTCTTTTTTCTTTTTTCTTTTTCCATTTTGAGACACGGTCTCAATATATATTTCTACCTGTCCTAGAACTAGCTATGTAAACTAGGCTGCCACAGACTCACAGACATCCTCCTGCCTCTGCCTCAGAAATGCTAGGATTAAGTGTGTGGGCCACTACACCCTGCCTGTTTGCATTTCATAAGAACTATCACCCAGATACAGTTAATCATCATCATTCTGCCTGTCTGTGCTTTGTCTGTAAGTGAACCTATTAACTGCACAGATACAGTTTAGCAAACCGTTAGCACTCCTGTGTCATCTAATTACCTGCAGTGCAATATTCCTGTTCTGCCAGTTGTCACATTAATGTCTTTACAGCAAAATGTTTCCTCAAGGGTCTAATTAAGGCTTGAGCTCTGCACTTAATGAGCATGTCCCTTCAGTCTCCTCTAATGTGGCATGGTTCTGCTGCCTCTGTTTCACAGCAATGATATTTTTGTAATGTGCAGGCGGGACATTTTGCAGCATGATCCTTAATTTGGGATTGTACAATGATTCTCGAAATTAGATCTGGCCTAAGCATTGGGGGGTGGGAGTAATAAGTGACATCAGGGCTTTCCATGGTTCAGTGACTGATGCTAAGGACATAACACCTCCATCATTCATTTATTCTATCCTATCCCTCAGGCTCGCTCAGGCTCAATTGCCCCTCACACCAAATGGGTAGGTACACTCTAATGGGTTCTAAGAGACATATAATTTACAGAATTTTAAAAAAGATTTATTTATTCTATATATGTGAGTAAAGTGTAGCTGTCTTCAGACACACCAGAAGAGGGCATCAGATCCCATTACAGATGGTTGTGAGCCACCATGTGGTTGCTGGGCATTGAACTCAGGACCTCTGGAAGAGCAGTCATTGTTCTTAACCACTGAGCCATCTCTCCAGTCATTTACAGAATTTTTATTTTTGTATATTGATACTATTTTATTGTTAGGTATTGATTTCCTAGTGTTCATGCTCTATAGGTTAAACCTTATTACAGGATTGTATATACAGGAAAACCATGGTCCATACAGAGTATAGCGCCGCCCACAGTCTAAGGCATTTACTGATGAACTTAGCACATACTTTCTGCAGACAAAGGAGGACAATGTACTTCCGCCCACGCAGCCTGACCCTTGTTCTGACCACATGCACTCAGGCTTCAACCTGCTCTGAAGCTCAGAGAGCCACACTCTGACGGCCCTTCAGCCAGCCTCACCCGCCTCTCTGTAAGTGAAGCTATTAATACCCATCTTCCCAAACACTTACTACCATGGTGTATTTTTATCACAATTTTTTCTTTGAAGGATGATTTTTTTTTCTCCCTCTCCTAGTGGGTGTGAGTGTATTAAAACATTCAACTCAAAAAAGCTCCTCTTGTTCCCTTATTACAGTCTTAATGAAAACTCACTGAGTTGAGTCAACACAGTCAGATATTCCTCCAGTCCCGAATCCTTCCTTTCTCTTCCTCCTGATTAAAATAATAAAACAAAGCCGGGCGTGGTGGTGGCGCACGCCTTTAATCCTAGCAGATTTCTGAGTTTGAGGCCAGCCTGGTCTATAAAGTGAGTTCCAGGACAGCCAGGGCTATACAGAGAAACCCTGTCTCGAAAAACCAATAATAATAATAATAACAACAATAATAAAACAAACCCTCAGGACTTGGAGAGATGGCTCAGTAGTTAAGAACACTGGCTTCTCTTCCTGAGGACCTGGGTTCAGTTCCCAGAACTCAAGTGGCAGCTCACAATCATCTGTAACTCTAGATCCAGGCAATCCCGATGTCGTCTTCTGGTCTCCAAGGACACAGAATGCATAAGGTGCACATACACTCAGGCACACACATACACATAAAACAGAAATAAGCCTCTTTTTAAAATATGCAAAGAGGACACGGATAGGGAGCAGGATTTGATCCATCCTCAACAGGCCAAGCCTTGGCTTCATGTGGTACCCAGGGTTGTGCGGCCTGAAAGAGCCAACACAAAGTGCTTCTGGCCCCTTCCCAGTAAATGGAGGTGATGGTCTACCTTTTTCTCGTAGAGATTAAACAGTAGGAGCCGAGGGTGGTGGCTCACGCTGTAATCCCAGCACTTGTGAGGCTGGATCAGGGCAACCAGGCTAGGCAGTGAGTTAGCTTCTTGTAGAATATAGATGAACTGGGAGGTGGCTTACTGTGTATAACGCTTGTGAGGAGAGCCTGACAGCCTGAGATTCCATCTTAAGAGCATACATAAAAGTCTGATGCAGGGGTGCACACTCCTGTCACACCCCAGGGAGGAGCTAGGAGAGTCTGGCAGCACAGGTAAGCCCGGCATATGCAGAGGCCAGCAACAAGGTGTAAGGCAAGACACACACACACACACACACACACACACACACACACACCTGTAGAGGAAGGGAAAGGGGGAAGGAAGGAAATACTTTCAACCCTGCCTGCCATGTCTTCTGCTCAATCTTAGGCTTCTTGGTCTCTCTGAGCCACCGGGCTGGGAACCAAGAGATGCCCGCCTGTAAACTCCAGCAGAGGGCACTGTAGTTCTAGCTTTTCAAACAGGAGCATGTGTGGCACAGTTCAGCCAACAGTGTGACCTTGGCCATGGACCCTCTGCCTTTGTGATACATAGGACAACTGTATGGAGCTGTATCCTGAAAACCATACATGCTTATAACCACCACAAGCCATCAAGTTTCATCCATGAAATAGACAGGAGCTGCCCATGCGCCTCCCAACCAGCGATGAAGCCTCCAGAGGTGACCCACTTCCACACTGGTGACTTTACAGCAGCAGAAGGGCCATTTCTCCTCACCTTTCCTCCATGCTTTTCCCCACTGGGACTGGTCAGGCTCACTGGGAGAGCGACCTACCAAGTCCCACTCTTTTCTGCTTCCGGTGCTGACTTTCAGAAATTACATCCTACATTCAGTAGAGCTCAGAAAGCATGCGCTCTCCCTCTGGATCAAGGCAATGATGTCATATCCCCCATCCAACTCAAGGTTGAGTTTAGGTGAGCAGTCACATCTGTGTACCTCTCTCTCTTTCTCTCTCTCCCTCTAATGATTTATTTATTTACTTTATGTATATGAGTACACTGTAGCTGTCTTCAGACACACCAGAAGAGGGCATCAGATCCCATTACAGATGGTTGTGAGTCACCATGTGGTTGCTGGGAATTGAACTCAGGACCTCTGGAAGAGCAGACAGTGCTTTTAACTGCTGAGCCATCTCTCCAGCCTATCTGTGTACATCTCTAAGGAGACTGATGCTGTCAGTCCAAGTCCTCTGACTCTCCTGGAAATCTCCATGTAGCTTTTTTTTTTAGCAGACTTAATTCATTTATTTTTCTTGTATAAAAACCCTTATGTGTTGGGGCTGGTGAGATGGCTCAGTGGGTAAGAGCACCCGACTGCTCTTCCAAAGGTGATAAGTTCAAATTCCAGCATCCACATGGTGGCTCACAACCATCCGTAACGAGATCTGGCGCCCTCTTCTGGAATGTCTGAGGACAGCTACAGTGTACTTACATATAATAAATAAAATAAATCTAAAAAAAAAAAACCCTTATGTGGTAGCCACAGCCTGGAGCCTGAGTCCTCTGAACAGAGACTCTGGTGTGGGTTTTCACTAGATGATCAGTGAATTCCTGATAAGGAGACTTGGTGAAGACAGTCTCTTTCCAGAGGTCAGGGGTCAGGTAGCTGTAAGTCTTGGAGATGGTGGCCTTGGCAAAGTTGCCTAGAGTGGCAGTGCAGCCTCTGGTTGAAGTGTAGCAGTCATCTGTACTGGCCATCATCAGGAGCTTCTTGGGCACAGGAGCAGAGACAATGCCCGTGCCTCTGGGGGCAGGGATGAGATGCACCAGCACAGAGCCACAGCATGGCACCTTGCATGGAACAGTGTGAGGCTTGCCAATCTTGTTTCCCCAGCAGTCTTTCCACACAGGGACAATGAAAAGCTTGGCCAAGATGATGGCCCCTCGGATGGCAGTGGCAACCTCTTTGGAGCACTTAACAGCAAGACCAACGTGACCATTGTAGTCCCCAATAGCAACGAAAGCCTTAAACCTGGTCCGCTGGCCAGCCCGAGTCTGCTTCTGCACTGGCTTTGTTTTCAGAACCTCATCCTTTAGGGATGCACCCAGGAAAAAGTCAATGATCTCAGACTCCTTAATGGGCAGGGAGAAGAGGTAGATCTCCTCCAAGGACTTGATCTTCATGTTCTTAACTAGGCGGCCCAGCTTGGTGACGGGGATCCACTCCTTGTCTTCAGCTTTACCTCCACAAGCCCCACGGCCTTGACTATGGCCATGGCCTCCATCAGGACTGAGGCTCCTAAGACCACTGCCGAATCCTCCCTGAATCCTCCCGCGGAAGCCAACGTAGCCTGGGTCCCCGGGTCCTCCGGGCCCTCCTGTTGCACCGGAATCATCTGCCCTTTGGTGTTTTCCTGAAGCAGAAGCTTTCCAAGAAGCAGTTGTGCATGATCAGAAAGAGCACCTCTGGATCCAAGCAATTCAGGTTAAACTCATGTTTCTACCACAACCACACAGGCAAATGACTAAACTTCTCCATGTCTCTGCCTCCTTTTGTTTAAAAAAAATGCCTTATTAGGGGGGAGCATGAGTATTAGCTATCTTTATCTCTAGGAAATCCACTTTACCTAAGTAGTCTGAAGCATTAAGTCGCTCTGCGGCTCATGGCCCATCTGCTTTCCCTACATTCGGAACGAGCAGGCGCACCACTAAAGGAAGATACAAAGGCACAGAACTGGTCACGTGTGGCAAACATACCCTGAGGATCTGGTTCCCTGGGCTCCTGCTTCTGTCCCCTTCCTCCCTTGCACCATTAGGGAAGTAGCCCTCTGAGCACACGTCAGCAAGTCATCTTAGTATCCCTAGGCCAGTACCATTGGATATGACCTCCTGGATAGATAGGGATCATGTTCAAGTTAAAAATACGTTTGTGTGTATGTCTGGTCTATATGTATATGATGTATGTGTGTGTGTGTGTGTGTGTGTATGTGTGTGTGTATGAGTAGGCCTGGGCTCACACGGAAGCCGGAGGAGAGCATGGGATGTCCTATCGTTCTCTCTACCTTGATCCTTTGAGGCAAGGACTCCTGAAGAACTCAGAGCTCCCACTTTTTGACTAGAATTGCGTCAGCAAACATCAGTGATCGATCGCCCTGTTAATTATGTCTCCTCCATGTTGGAGTTATAGGCATGCACGCGTGGGGCCCCACCCAGCCTTTTTGTGGGTCTGAGGATAAAAATTCTGGTTCTCAAGTTAGCACAGCAAGCTAACAGTCCTAATTGCTGGGCCAGCCAGCCAGCCAGCCAGCCCCAGAGTCATCATACTTTTATGTACAATACCATAACATTTTCTCTCATCCTGACCTCATATGAATTTCCCATTAAGTGGTATTACCATTTGTAAACCAGCAAGACCAAGACAACTGTAAGTACTGTGTAATGACTGCTGCCATTAGAACCTGCAACCAACCCTTAACGTAGAAGTCACACTTCAAGGAGTTACCGAGTCTGTGGATAAGTAGATTCCAGGACCATCTCCTGCTCACATGACAGCCTATGAGACTGAAAACTCTGCATCATTAGTTTGGTTGGAAACAAGATGCACCCAAGCACTCCCGTATCGTCCAGGATGTGAAGTTTCCCGTCAGTCACGCAATTTACATGAAAACACCGTTGAGGGTTGTATACCGGGTTGCGATCCTCTTCGATAAGTGTCCGGGAGGATAAATAAGGGGGTGGTCCTGGTAAATTCTGTCCCGTAGTTGATCGACACACGTCTTGGAGACAACGTGGACGGTGGTTCTACGACTGGGCCGAGAGGTCGTGTCACCGACGTTCTCTCATTGTGTCCTTTGTGGACAGCACTCCTCAGGAATCAATCACACGTCTCTTGCCCACCCTTCGTGCCGGCACCTTCCAAACCTGGGCAGTCTGGGGAAGCCATAAGCTACCAAGGATAACTCCCAGTTTGACAATAAAGAAAAAAAGAAAAAAGAAAAACAAAACCAAAGGAACCTTAGGAGCGAGGTGCATGCTCTGCTCAAGTGGCAAGAATCCAAGTGGGTGAGACTCGTGCAGACTCCAGACGCAGCTCCCGTCCATATGGGAGGCTGAGAGCCTGCTGCTTGGGCGCTTTGAAATAACAGAGAACATCATCTGGTTGCATCTTAAGAAACAGTCTGATGCCTGGAGACCAGAAGGTGCTCTTGCTGTCACCTGCATTTAAAACCATAATTTACTCTCAGCTCAGATTCCCAACACCCACCAGAAATACGCCCACGATTACTCCTCAATTCACAACAATTTGTCCAAGAATGTATTGCTACTTTTACCTTGCCTGAGGCTGAACAACCGGCTCAAATGATAGCATTTCCAGAAGCGACTCCTCATTGCCAGAACCCTCGATGAAGTGCAGATCAGCCTCTGCTGCAGACCAGCCTCCCAGAACAGCACTCTAGCTGAGCTATCAGGACGGCCAACCCCTCTTACATCGAAACTGTTCCTCACTCTAGTGGGGTCCTCTGTCCTAGGATGTTAAAGATTTCCTTTGGAGGACAACATGGAGAGGGGAGGAAAGAGATGCTGAGCGAGTGAGGCAGAACTAGGAAGAGAAGGAAAACAGTCAGGGATTGGGAAAGAACACCACAGAAGCAACAACCAGGAGATGAGTCAGCCATCTTCAACAGTTTCGAGAGAAAAGGGTAAATACTAATCTTGTCCCTGACAAGCACTAATAAGGAAAAAAAAAAAAAATCTGAGGGAGTGGGTCAGAGCCACAGTTCCAGGAGAACAGAACAGAGACACGGAGGGAGAACACAAGGTGAAAAGCTATGCCTTATTAGGGTCCTGGCTATGGGAGAAGAGGTCAGGGCCCGGCTTCTTTACAGCTTGGGTGACAAACTGTGTGGAACAGCCAAAATAAATCTTAGAGCAACCCTAGACAACGCCCTTCTTTTCACCCCTGACCAAGACACTCTGTCCTGCATCTTTAAAGTTGTCACATCCACCCCGAGCAGACACTGCTGCACTGGACAGTAGGGAGAGCACTGCTGGCACCAGAGACTCAGTAGTCCTGCTGGCTGCTGAGAGAAACAGGATGTAATGTTGCTCGGTGCCCATCACTAGTAAAAGCTCTGAATGGACACAGCTTCCTTGCAAAACCCATCTTGGTTTTTTTTGTTGTTTTTTGTTTTTTTCTAGACAGGGTTTCTCTGTATAGCCTTGGCTGTCCTGGAACTCACTCTGTAGACCAGGCTGGCCTCAAACTCAGAAATCCGCCTGCAGCCTGGCGTGGTGGCGCACGCCTTTAATCCCAGCACTCGGGAGGCAGAGGCAGGCGGATTTCTGAGTTCGAGGCTAGCCTGGTCTACAAAGTGAGTTCCAGGACAGCCAGGGGAATACAGAGAAACCCTGTCTCGAAAAACCAAAAAAAAAAAAAAAAAAGAAATCCGCCTGCCTCTGCCTCCCAAATGCTGGGATTAAAGGCATGCGCCACCACGCCTGCCCGAAAACCCATCTTTAGCTCAAAATCTAGACCACGAGGCTGGAGAGATGGCTCAGTGGTTAAGAGCACTGACTGCTCTTCCAGTGGTCCTGCGTTCAATTCATGGTGGCTCACAACCACCTGTAATGGAATCTGATGCCCTCTTCAGGTGTGTCTGAAGTCAGCTACAGTGTACTTACATATAATAATAATTAAATCTTTAAAAATAAAATAAATAACCCCAGAACTCAGGATGCAGAGGCAGGCAGATTTCTGAGTTCGAGGCCAGCTCAGTCTACAGAGTGAGTTCCAGGACAGCCAGGGCTATACAGAGAAACCCTGTCTCAGGAAAAAAAAAAGAAAGAAAGAAAGAATGAATAAATAAATAAATAAATAAATAAATCTTTTTTTAAAAATCTAGACCACAGCTTAAATTTCCACACTGGGGAGGCAAAGGCAAGCAGATGTCTGTGAGTTCAAGGCCAGCTTCATCTACACAAATTTCAACCCAGCCAGAGCTACAGTGAAATAGTGTCCCAAATATAAATAAATACATAAAATCTAGATGTGTCTCATGTAAGCCTAGCCTGCTTCCTTTACTTTGAGAGGTCCTGTGAGGGAGAGCTGGCCTTCTTTGTCAGGCATAAGGTCTACTTTATAAGAGATAATTCCAAAACACGACCACCTTGTACCCACTGTGCAACCTTTCTAGGTCCGCCCCTCCCCCCATGCTGGTTCCTCTCCACATCACCCAGCATTCTAGATTCCAATCAACAGAGAATGTTCTCTCTCCCTCTCCCTCTCCCTCTCCCTCTCCCTCTCCCTCTCCCTCTCCCNCCTCCCCCTCTCCCTCTCCCTCTCCCTGACTTCCCTTTCAGACCATTTGTTCTATGCCAGTGTCAGTCTTGGGAAAGTCTATGCCTGTTTGCACTTGCACTGGTCCTAACTATCTATCCAGTCTCCAGGGTCCAGTGGGAAGCCATTCAAAATCTGGGAGTCAGAGAAGAGTGGAGGGCTTCTTGTGAATCCCGAGTTCTTCCTCCTTCCCTTCTATCACGGGCTTGAGGATTTAACTCCTGGAGTCCTGAGAGCTGAATGGCAGAGCGAGCTAGGGAAGATCCCTATGTACTTAGTCAGCACAGCAACCAGGAACATCAGAGAATAACGTAGCCAAATTTGCCAAGTATTCAAAATGGATCTTCTCATTTCAGACCAGAAGGATGAAGTGCCCACAAGGCTTCCCCCGATCATCTCAGAAGATTGTAATTATTCTGTGCACCAGAACAGCCATGAGAGGTACCAGGAAGCTGTGCGAAAGGTGTGGTTAAAAACGTGTAAGTAAATCCCAGCACTTGGGAGGCAAAGGCAGGCGGATTTCTGAGTTTGAGGCCAGCCTGGTCTACAGAGTGAGCTCTAGGACAGCCAGGGCTACACAGAGAAACCCTGTCTCGAAAAACAAACAAACAAACAAACAAAAAACAAAACCCCAAACGTGTAAGTATCTCAGAGTGGGAAACAAGGAATGAGTCCAAGCTGGTAAAGACAGGTTAGGACGTCACAGGCTCGGTGACACGGAGGGGGGTGCTGTCGTGTTTTCTATGGCTCCCAGAACTGTGAAGATCACAGCACAGAGCTGGAACAGTTAAGAACATACACGTGGTGTTTTTGTCTGCGGCACCCGCTGAGGAGGAGGAGAGCCAGCACCTGCTTTGTAATTTGAACTGAACCCAAACTCCAAACAAGTTGGGTGACCTTGGTGAAGTTCCTTCAGCCATTTAACCTCTCCCGACACTTGCAAGCTGGAGCTCTTTGGCTGCATTCAGAAAAGCTCGTAGGACAGACTCTCGATGCATATAGTATGGGGTAGGGATCTTCAAGGAACTGTGTTCTCTAAAGAAAGCTGCTCCTACCCCGGCAGTGGTGGTCTGCTCCTTTAATCCCGGAACTCAGAGACAGGTGGATCTCCAAGTTCGAGGTCGAGCGAGGCCAGCCTAGTATACAGAGTGAGTTCTAGGATAACTAAGGCTTCACAGGGAAACCCTCAAAAGAAACAAATGAAACAAAGGAACAAGCAAAGAGGAAGGGAGGAGAGGGGAAGGAGGGGAAGGGAAGGGGAGGAGAGGGGAAGGAGGGGAAGGGAAGGGGAGGAGAGGGGAAGGAGGGGAAGGGAAGAGGAGGAGAGGGGAAGGAGGGGAAGGGAAGGGAGCCATTTCTGGGTCTGGAGAGACGGCTCAGTGGTTAAGAGTCCTTATAGCTGCTACTCTTCCACAGGACCAGAGTTCGGTTCCCAGCACCCACATGACAGTTCACTGCCTGAAACACCAACCCCAGGGGATTTGACACTCTTTTCTTCCACAGACACCCATAATGTGGTAAACGCAACAGACAGGCATGCATACACAAATAAAAAAAAAGGGAGAAGAAAGCCATTTCCTTCCGCTCTGCTCCACCCTCCCTTCCTTAGCTTTTCCCTCCTTTAGCAAACTCCAACTTTGCTTTATCCAAAAAGGCCAGCCCCTCACAGCTCACAATCCTGTTTCTGTTTCTCTGATATCCTTACAAGAATGACAGAGGTACAGAAAGGAACAGATCAGTATACCAGAATTTACAGACAGCAACCCTGGATGTTTGGGAATTATCTCTTACAATTCCAAGACAGCTTGTTAATGTCCCAATGTGATGGTATACTGTGGTCTTGTAAAATGTCACCACTGATGGTCAGGGGATCTCCCAGTAGCATTTCTTATAACTCTGTAACTGCAATTATTTCAAATGAGGGTTGATTTTATTCCCCCTAGAACTGGGAGAGTTGTTGGGTTCCGGAAGGTTACATAAAGTGAAATGGTGTCCCGATACGGTAGTCGGTATATATATTAAAAATATTCTAAATAACAAACACTCATATAACAGGAACAGAAGTCTGTGTGGTCTTTTTCTCGTAGTCGGTCCGACACCACCGCGTGTGTAAATTAGGGTCGTGAACCTCCGTCTCCGTCCACCCAAAGACTCAACGAGGCCAGCCTGGTCTACAAAGTGAGTTCTAGGACAGCCAGGGCTACACAGAGAACCCTGTCTCGAAAAACCACACCCCCCCTGCGCAAAAAAAAAGAATTTAAAAAATTCTCAAGATTACAGAGAAAACCAGAAAAATATTAGACCATAATTTGATCTTTAAAATATGAAATTTTGCAAGGCACAGTGGCCCACCCTTTAATCTCCTGGCACTTGGGAAGTAGACGCAGGCAGATCCCTATGAGTTTGAGGCCAACTTGGTCTACATAGTAAGTTCCAGGACAGCCAGGGACATGTAAAGGGGACCCTGTCTCAAACAACAAAAATAATTCATTGACAACATGAGATTATTCAAAACAAAGCAATAGAGAAAGGCAAGTCAACATTAAACCTCTGGCCTACACACACACACACACACACACACACACACACACACACACACACACACACAGAGCTTAGTCAGTAAGGTGCTTACACTGCAAACAGAAGAACCTGAGTTTGATCCTTGGGTATGGAAGTACATACTCATAACTCTAGAGCCGCAGAGGGGACAGGCGTATCTCTGACGCTGGTTGGCTGTGCAGCCAACTTGGCCTAATCATGGAGCCCCTGGTCCTAGTGACGGACTTTTCCTTTTTTTTTTTTCCCGAGACAGGGTTTCTTTGTGTAGCCCTGGCTGTCCTGGAACTCACTCTGTAGGCCAGGCTGGCCTCGAATTCAGAAAACCGCCTGCCTCTGCTGGGATTAAAGGCGTGCGCCACCACGTCCGCCTGGCGTGACGGACTTTTCTTGAGGGACTTTTCTTGACGGCTCCTCGGGAACCTTTGGCTTCCGTGTGTGTGTGTGTGTGTGTGTGTGTGTGTGTGTGTGTGTGTGTGTGTGTGTGTGTGTGTGTGTGTATACCTGAATTCACGGAAGCCTGTAGGAAGGTACACTTTCACACACACAGGCACCTTATATAATATTTTGAGCAACAGGTGCTTGATGATAGCATCTGCACGCGGTTCCTCAGAGTGGGCGGGGCCATTTCTTCGTTTTAGGGAACTCCCCAGAATGAGCAGATTCATTCAGACACCAGGGGAACAGAGAGTGAGGGTGATTGAAAAAAGATATTGAGGGAGAAGATAGAAACTAGCCTATAGAGACTTGACGTGCTGGGGGCTGGGGGGGACACCCAGGGGGTCCCACCCGCTCAGAGGAGACAGAGAGGAGAGATGGGGGTAGAGCTGTGGAGCAAGGTGACTGGGAGGAGGGCAGTGACCAGGATGTAAAGTGAATAAGTAAAAAAAAAAAATTTTTTTAATATAATAAAAAAGGTATTGAGCTGGGTGTGGTAGCGCACGCCTTTAATCCCAGCACTTGGGAGGCAGAGGCAGGCGGATTTCTGAGTTCGAGGCCAGCCTGGTCTACAGAGTGAGTTCCAGGACAGCCAGGGGAATACAGAGAAACCCTATCTAGAAAAACCAAAAAAGGCCGGGCGTGGTGGCACATGCCTTTAATCCCAGCACTCGGGAGGCAGAGGCGGGCGGATTTCTGAGTTCGAGGCCAGCCTGGTCTACAAAGTGAGTTCCAGGACAGCCAGGGCTACACAGAGAAACCCTGTCTCGAAAAACCAAAAAAAAANAAAAAAAAAAAAAAAAAAAAAAAAAAAAAAAAAAAAAAAAAAAAAGATATTGAATCAATAGACTCTATTTTGTACACTTTCCGAATGGGTTTCCACCTGTTTTCCCATAAGTCTTAGAGATGGGCTTACTTAGTAACAGGAAAATCCAAGACTAAACCATCTGACCATGAAGGGTGTGAGATGCTGGAACCCAGAAGTGAGGTAGGGTGTGGCAACCACATACCCAGGATCCCTCTGCACCTGGTCACAGCAACTTCCTGGACCGTGCTTTTGATCCGGAGACAGAAAAACAAGGGACTCTGGAGGAAATGAACACCTGCCTTTCTTCCAAACCATCCAGTCCCCAATCAGGTCTTCAGAGTACCTGTGACCAATGCACAGAACTTCAGCTTCTGGCGGTCCAACATCCCGGGCGCACGTCCAGAGAAAGCCTTTCCTTGGATCAAGACACCACACCATTGTCTTATTAAAAACCCAATGACCAGGTGAGGTCTCTGCATTGCCTGATGCTGAGGCAGGTCAGGGTGGGGGATCAGCAAAAACTCTCTCTCCATACTGAACCCAGAGTGTGTTTCAGCTCCATTTAAATGTCAAGCGCCTTTAGTTCCAACATTCAGGAGGCAAAAGCAAGTGGATCTCTGTGGTCTGTGAGTTCAAAGCCAGCCTGGTTTACAGAGTTCCAGGATAGCCAGAGCTCAAAAAAGGGGGTGTGTGTGAATGTCAGAGTATAGAAGAGGTTGGAGCCTTATCAAGGAGAGTGGGCCTCAGACCCTGGGCAGTGTGGTCTCCACCTGGTGTAGTTGGGTCTGTCTGCTTTGCTTTATGGGTGACACTTTGAACAGGCATAGAATCGATGTCTCTAGCATTCCTGGGGGGTTCCTGAGGGTGTTTCCACCCCAACCAACATTCATTAACAGTAGTCCCTCTCCATCACGAGTGCCCACATGCCCAGAGGCAGTCACAAAGATCTTTTTTTTGTTTTTTGTTTTGGTTTTTTTGAGACAGGGTATCCCTGGCTGTCCTGGAACTCACTCTGTAGACCAGGTTGGCCTCAAACTCAGAAATCTGCCTGCCTCTGCCTCCCAAGTGCTGGGATTAAAGGTGTGTGCTGCCACCACCGCCTGGCAGTCACAAAGATCTTAAGGATGTATGTCCCTTTCCCTTTATCCTGGCATGGCTCAATCTGAGACAGTTTCTCTCTTTTTCAGATATGTGGACCATTCTCATCTCAATGACAAAACCTTCAGTCTCTATTGAGGAGGGTGTGCTTGCCAATGAAAACTGGAAGGGAGGGTGAGGAGGGGGGTGGAGAGAGTGCAGAATAAACAAACTGAACTAGAAGGCACTTTGCATCCTAGTGTGAGAGGCAGGAGAGTTATCCCACGACCTTGAGTGCTGTGTGAAATTTCTCATGAAACTAGATCTTGGTGTGAGAGAAGGGAAGGGCTGTAATGGCAACCCCAGAGGTCTAGACCTAATGCGACAAAGGTCAGAGTAAACACCTGGGGTGAGACATTTGCCCTCGTGATGCTGAAAGGCCTTGAGTAGTCATGCTCTCTGAGGAGGCTGCTGCTTTATCCTGACAGGTAGAAAACCACAGGAAGCTGTTGGATCACAGCTGAGAGGCCCAGGGACTCCTGGGACAGGAGCTTGCTTGCTTTGCCAGGGTTTGTCACTGTCTGACCCCCAACCCTGCACCCAAACAGCTGTAGAGAACAGGGCATTTTTTTTTTTACAAAGAGTTTGATTTTATTGATATTTAAATATATTAAATATTTCACTGAAATACATGTCACCCTCCCCCACTCCAACAGTGGTTACATTATAAAATCAGAGCCCATGGCCTCCCGTACCCTGACTCCTTCATCAACTGGTGAGGAGCGTGGCTACGGTAACTCAGAGAGGGACATGACTGGCTGGCACTGTGGTATGGGGAGCCAGGGTGTGGACAAGCCCCTCCCACCTGGCAAGAAGCAGACCCAAAGCCGAGGTCTCCCTGCTTTGGCTTATATACCTCACAACCGCCCCAATGGCATCGAGTAGTCTCTTCCTATCCAGGGATAGGATATGGCTCGGGGAGACAGAGGAAATTTTCTGCCTGGACCAGCTGATCTTCCTCTCCTCTGCCTTGGCTAATCAAGTGCCCAGTGGTCCACTGACTGGTATATGGAGATTTCCAGGAAAGCAGTACCAAGCCAGAACCCAGGCCTCTGCAGAGAATGGGCAGCAGAAGCTTGAAGAAGGGCCAAAGTACAGCCTGCCCCTTCCGCACCTCCTGAAACTCTCCTCTGCCTTTCCTGCCCATATCTAAGACGAAGTGATCGTCGGTTGACATGGAGGAGTAAGGCCTCTGGCTTAACTAGATGCAGATAGAGAAACCAAGGCACCAGCTAACTCAGACCAGAGTAAGGGAGGCTGCAGGGGTCAGAGGCAGGCAAGGGCCGGCAAGGACAGAGTCAGGGAGGCTGCAAGGGTCAGAGGCAGGCAAGGGCTGGCGAGGACAGAGTACAACCCTTGCAGACTTTGTGAAGATTGGGAGCCTGGGCTAGAGTCTAGCCATGCCAGATTCAGGCCGAAGGCTTGGGACAGCCAAGTTCCAAGTTCCTAGGCTCCCATCCCCTAGTACCAACATCAGGGTCCTCAGTGAGGGATCCCACACTACCCCAAGTCAGAAAGCACACCACGCCCCCAAGACACAAGCTCAGGAACCCAGGAAATGCCTGCCCCTCTACCCATAAACCTCCAACAGTTCAAGTTCCAAGGAACACTAGAGATTAAGCAGGTGCTTGGGTCCCTGCCCTAGACAGGGGGACAGTCATACTGCACATGTGGCCCCCAAATGGCACTTAGGGATTTGGCACAAAAAAGGACTCCTCTCCCCAGACCACTCTCATTTTATTACCAAACCCCACCCCACTCCTGTGCAACCTGGGCATTACTCTCCATCCCTTGGCACAGGAAACCCGGCCTTAACGCCAGAAGACAGAGGCCCATGGGAGAGAGGCGGTCCCCAGTGGAGAGCTGAGGAACTGGATCATGAGGACACATGGAGACCTCAAAAACAGACAGACAGATAGATAGACAGACAGACAGACAGACACACACACACACACACATACAACATGCACACACAGTTACACAAATACACAGGGCCTCCCTAGTGGCAGACTTAGGAGGCCAGGTTTAGGGTCAGGTCATCTTTCTTGGAACCATGACCCTCTTGCTATTTGGCAATACAAGGGATAGAGATGTTCCATGGCCCCTGCCAGCAGGCAGCAAGCATGTGGGCACACTGAGGCCTCAGGTCAGTGTGGCGGCCTCCTCCTCCTCCCTGGCTGCCCGCCCGCATTCTTTGGCACCTGCAGGTGATCATCCAGTTCCTGTTCTTCTGATGACCTCACACACAGGCTTGCTCTCTGGCTGGTCATTTTCACAGTACCAGTGAGGCCAGATGCCCCTTTCCCTGGAGCATGCAGGAACTGGGGCTAAATCTTCACTGTCAGAGGTCCCTTTGTTCCCCTTTGGGGACAGATCACGGGACTAGGATTTGGCAAATGGAAACATCCCCCTGAAATATGGTCGGTCAGAGCTAGGTCCCACAGAACCTCCTTCCTCTGCCTTGTGCCTAAGAAGGAGAATTGGCTGGTTCTGAGAGTGCTCAAGACCCGTGCTGCAGACACAGGCAAGCAAAGGCAAGCATTCTTCATGCCTGCCACAGTCTTTGTACAAAAAGTAGTCCCAGGAAAAATAGGGAAAGAAAGGACCCAGCCCTGAGCCTGTTGCCCAGACAGGGAAACAGTAGGGATAGAGAGCTGCCATTTAACTCTCAAACAGAAGGCTCACAGGCCTCTGCTGCTGACCTCTCATCTGCATCNGACACAGGCAAGCAAAGGCAAGCATTCTTCATGCCTGCCACAGTCTTTGTACAAAAAGTAGTCCCAGGAAAAATAGGGAAAGAAAGGACCCAGCCCTGAGCCTGTTGCCCAGACAGGGAAACAGTAGGGATAGAGAGCTGCCATTTAACTCTCAAACAGAAGGCTCACAGGCCTCTGCTGCTGACCTCTCATCTGCATCCAAACGAATGAACACCAGCCTTACTCCAATTAAGAAACTCACTCGGATAATCCTCTCTCAGCGTCCCCTCCGTCGCCATTCTGAAGGCTGACAAACCCGGTCCAAACGCAGCCTGCTGGGGTGTGCCCTTTTGCTGTCAGCAAGATCTGGAGGCTCAGTGACCCCCTGCCACAGCTCCACCCAGCGAGCAGAAAGTCCATTCAATGCCCACCTTGGTCCCTTCAGTTGAATCTCAGCTGCTGCACTCTGCTAACTGCTGGGGCCCCCGTTGAGGAAGTATGTGGTCATCTCCCCCTTTCCCTTCACCTTGACCACCCCTCGACACTCCAGCTGGTAGCCCTTGGCAGCGAGAACCTGGTACAGGTCCGTGGTCACCTAGGGAAGTGGAAGGGGAGCCTGCTTAGCCTGGGATCCTCCGTGTATTAATAAGAAGCCCAGGAGTTCTCTACTAGATGGTCTCCTCTCCCACCAACCCCTACCCCAACAGCCACGAGAAAGGCTCCCGGCTCCCATCCTGTACAGAGACCACTGAAAGCCCTCAACACCCATCTAGCTTGGTGACATCCCCTCACCTGTATTCGGTCAGGAACTCCAGTGCTATCCATACGACTGGAAACATTCACCGTATTTCCCCAGATGTCATACTGTGGCTTTCGGGCCCCAATGACGCCTGCTACAACCGGACCCATGTTCAACCCTGAAGTAGAGACAGTAGCAAGAGATTGAGGCTAGGATGTCCCAGGGTCACTACAGAGAGTCATCTCCCCATTGCACCCTGAGAAGAACCCAAAGGAAAAAAATATCAAAGGGGACAATGATTCCTTCTGGTGGTCTTTAAAAAAAAGTGGAGTGGGGCTGGCCATAATGGCTGAGGTGGTTCCCTTGAGTCCAGAGGAGTTGCAGCTCATCTACTGAAGGCTTCTCCACGCACTAGTTGCTCACACTGCTGCCCCATCTTACAAACAAGTGAGTACAGCTGTGGGGAGTCAAGCCAGACTCCAGACGTGTGTTATTTAATCACTGCCTTCCACCAGAGCATTTGAGCCCTGACCACACATCTCACACACTGACCACACACTTAGATACCAGGCCTTCAGTCAAACTAAGGACTTGAACTTTCATTAGAGTCATTTAATCTCTGAGAGGCACACTCCCCCCCATCTTAGAGAGGGGCCTTGATGTACAACTTAGAATGTACTGGAAGCGTCTAGGGCAAAGACTCCCAGCACACGGAAGACTCAAGTGAACGGTCTTGGTCCTCAGTATTAAACTTGACAGGGAGGTGGGAGGTAGAAACCCCACAGGAGTCCTGATGGAGAACTCGCCCTGCCAAACCCACACCTCCACACTTGGCTTCACCCACAAACGGCCCCAGACCCTCACCAATCTTCATCTGGAAATTGTTGAAAGAGTGTTCATTGATGTGTTTCATCTGCTCCATGAGCCGCATGGCATAGTCAGCCAGCGCCGTGATGTGCGAGCGGCCGACCTGGTCATAGGTGCTGGCATTTAGTCCAGAGGCGGCCATGTAGGTGCTACCGATTGTCTTGATCTTCTCAAGCTGCCTGAACCTCTCCTCACTGATGATCTGGATGACACAGAGGAATGGGGGTGGGGCAGTGAGGGGAGAGGGGGAGGATCAGTCAAGCCAGACCTAGGTCTTTCCAAAGCTTGCTCCTTGTCATACCCCCCTCCTCTTGAGAGCCCCATTGCTTTAGTGGGTGAGCCCCCTCCCTTCCGATGGCAATCTGCAGACAGTGTGGGTCTGAGAAACCAGGGGAACAGGCAGTCCAGGACCCCAGGCGAGGAACTGACCACAGAGCTTCAGAAGGTCCCCTGCAGCAGAAACACTCTAATGTGGTTTGTGTGTGTGTGTGTGGGGGGGGAGCTGGTGGCTTTCCTCCAGAACAGTGGACAGCCCATCCCTGACCCACATGTTGTTCCCATTTTCGTTCTTTGAGAGACAATCTTGCTTGCTTGGTCTCGCATAGATTTGACTACTGTCTTTCTCTTCAATGACATCACCTGATACCTCTCCTGTCATCCCTGTCCTAGAGCCCCCTGTCCTCTTCTGCTCCTCAGCAAGGATGACCCTGCCCCACTGAGGCTGACCCCCTCGCTGTCCCTGACTGGGCGAGGGACACTCACCCGGTCTAATCCCTGGCTTTTCCATCCAAAGCCTGCCCCACTTCCCTGGTCCCCAGACTGCCCCTGTCCTGCCAGTACCAGCCAATGAGCAAGCACCTCGTCAAAGTCTGCGATGATCTCATTGAGCAGCCGCAGGCACTCCACGCCCTCGTTGTTTGCCTCGAGCTCCACATAGAACTCAGAGAAATTGGCGATGGAGGCAAACATGACAGCCACACATTCACACGACTGGTAGTACAGCTCGTCGTTGCGGCGTTCCCGGGCCAGGAAGTGGGCGGCCACATCCTTGGGAAGAATGTTATGCAGCAACCTCCGGTTGTATGCCTGCAGCTCCTCCATCTCCTCCTTCTCCCCGGTTGCCTGTGGGCACCACATCCATCAGCCATTGTCCAACACTCACAGAGGCTGGGCGCAGTGGCCGAGGCCGGGCGCAGTGGCCGAGGCCGGAAGATGGGCATCACAGGGAACCACGTGGAGGAAGAAAGGCACAGGCAGAGGAGGCCTAAATGATAGGCGAAGGGGTGAAGGGGGCAGGTACAGGACGGGACAGGAGACAGGAGACAGGAGATGGAGACACAAAGCACGGAACCAGGGTGGGCTTGGGCAGCCCCAGCCGTAGCCACTTAGCAAGAGGTGCATTTCTGCCTTGGCCCAGGCTCTGCCCCCAGAAGTCTCTCCCTCCCATAAAGGTCCATCCGGGTCACCTGTAGCTTCCACAGGAAGTCCAGGCGGGCAGTCGATTCCACCTGTTGTGCATGCAGATACAGTGCCAGGGCAAACACCAGCAGAATCACGGGGGTCATATATTTGAGTGCTACCCTCCCCACAGCTGGGCTGAAAATAATCAAGAGACAAGCTTGGTGACTGAAGATCTCTACCAGCCTCATTCTTTGCTGCCCCAAGGCCCCCACTTACCAGTCCAGCCCATCAAAGGTCTCATTGGAGGAAGCCCTGGCAGGAAGATACAAAAGTCATTGGAGACTGTCTGCTGGGAGGGATACTGGAGGGGAGACAGAGACTACATTGCTGAGCCCAATCATGACTCAAGCCTGTGGGTAAAGCCTTTGCTCGCATAAATTGGCTCAATATGAGCAAAGGTTAAACCAACTAGGAGCTCCTCCCTTAGCAGCTAAATGGTCCAGGATAAGTCGGTTATAACTCTCTAAGCCTCAGTTTCCTTGTCAGTGAAATGGGTCAGTCAGCTCTAGGTACACTTCTGAAAGGTTTAGCATGTGCTTGTGGTGCCATAAGGCTTCGGGACTGTGTGTCACTGTAACAGACGGCCTGAGATGCTGACACTTACTGATAAGAAAACTCAGGCTTAGGCTGGAGAGGTGGCTCAGGGGTTAAGAGCACCGACTGCTCTGCCAGAGGTCACGAGTTCAATTCCCAGCAACCACATGGTGGCTCACAACCATCTGTAATGGGATCTGATGCAGTGTACTCATATAAATATAAAATAAATAAATCTTTAAAAGAAAGAAAGAAAAGAAAGAAAAGAAAACAAAACAAAACCCAGGCTTAGACAGGTTAGCTCACCTGTCCAAGGTTACAAAGCTAAGGAGAAGCAGACCAAGGACTCAAACCCAGAAGACTATTAATTCTTCCTACCACAAGCTATGGCCACATGTCCATCCCAAAGGGCCTAAGCACAGAGGGTAGAACCCTCAGAAAACAGAGGCAGGCAGAGCTCTCTGAGTTCCAGGCCAGCCTGCTTTACAGAGTGAGTTCCAGGACACCCAGAGTTGTTACCCAGTAAAAAAATAAAATAAAATAAAATAACCCAGTGGGTAGAGGAGCACAGAGCAAATGTAGGGGGGCTTTTTTTTTTTTTTTTAAATACATACAATTTTAATAAGGTATGGATTCTAGTTTTTTTGTTTTTTTTTTTTTTAAGCTAGCCTAAAGAGACAGGAATTTGTCACAACTGGAATTTATTTGGGGTAACTACCTGAGGCCACATTCCAGGAACTAACCCATCTTTTCCCTTTCTCCCACAAGCGAGAGTTGTACATTCCAAAGGCCTGGGTACCAGAGACTCTCCGCCCAGAAGGATCAGGGCGGTCCCCAGAGAGACAAAAGGGACTGAGGATTAACTTACAAGCCATGGACGCCAAGCAGTAGATCATAGTTGTCAAAGATGGCGGCCGGGGGACCCAGCAAAAGCAGCACCAAGTAGGTGAACCCCAAGACGAAGGTCATGGCCAGCTTGCCGATGCTGCTGATGTGTAGGAAGACAGAGCTGGCCAAGAGACTCAGCAGCACATTCCCGACGAAGTACTGGGAGGGGGGGACAGCAGAGGCAGTGTTGGGTGACAGCGAAGACCAGGGCATGCAGAGCAGGAAGAGCCCTACTCCCCTGCCTGACTATCCCCCCCTTCTGTCACCTTCAGGCCCCAGCTCCCTGTACAATCCATGCCCAGCTTTACAGCCCCCCCCCTCCGTTGCCCCTAGAGTCAGGGAATACTTTGAGTTCCCTGCTCCCTGGTGCCCATCACTAGACCTGGCTCAGAGGGGCCGATAACTGTGTCAGAACAACCCCCTCTGCCTGAACACTGCTCGGACACCTCAGGGAAGCTGCAGGTGGGTGCGGTGCCCTCACACAGGGGAGCATCCAGTCCCAGAGAGTAATTGAGCTGTTGTAGGTGGCAGGCGGTGACATCCGCTGGTGTTAAGTTCAGCATCCGGGCCGCGCAGGTCCTTATTGGGGTGTGATTACAGGTGAACTGCAAAGGTTGGGTGCATATCAGGAAAGGTTTACGAGGGCTGAATCCAGAGGTACTTTTTAGACTAAAATCCCCAGGCACGACAAAAGAGGAAACACAGACTAAGAATAAGAGTTACCCCACCCACAGGGATAGCAGCAGGCTACCCAAAGGCTGGCAATACTCAGAAAGGGTGTAGTTCTGAGAAAGTGCCTGGCACAGGGCATGGGAGAATTACCATGTTGGCGATGGCAGAGATGAACACAAGCAGAACCGAGAAGATTCCCACCGCGGTGCTGTGCACCCGTGAGCGGACGATATTGCGGGACAGGCGCTGCAGGGCCTTGGGGAAGAACTGCCACAGCGAGAGATGGAGGAGTTAGAAAATGAATCAGGGAAGGAAGGAGGAAGACCAGCCAAGAACAGGGCATCTAACAAGACACGCGGCCACCCTCTCCCTTCTCCATGGGAACCCGATCCTTCACCAACAGTCTCAGGGAAGTACCCCTTCTTACAGAACCACAGGAGCACACGGCACAGATCAGCACAGTGACCAGCAGCAGCAGGAAGATAGCGACATAAATCCCGAGTATCAGGGTGGAGCTGGATCAGGGTAAGGTCGTGGGGAAATATGAGTAAAACTGGGGTGTCCTGGTCCTAGCCCCAGAACAGATCTGAGACCAGCAGTTTGCACGGGTGTTAGGGGAGTTAATGGAAGGACTCACTGTGGGAAGACGAGGAGCTGGATGAAACAGATGAAGCAAAAAACGAGGAGGGCGCAGGCGACGTAGGCTCCGAAGCGAGGGTCTACTTTCCGTGAATACTGAGGGAAGAAAGGAGACCGAGCTGGGTGCTGGGTACTGCCCTGGCAGGCGTGTTATGGACAGCAAAGAAGAGGGTAATACAAGGGCCTTGGGAGGAACACATGATCCAGTTTATATGAATTTCCATCCGAGGCTGTGGTCTCTTCCCGTTCCCAACATGTCCTCCTGTCCCTCAATGTGTGTCCAGTCTCCCAGCCAGGCCCTCCCTCCTTCCAGCCCTCTCTTTTTTACCCTGTATCCCCCAAACCTTCTTCTCAAGATCCTCTCTCTGGAAGGTGAGCAGGAACCGGCGCACATGGTCCTTACGCAGTTGGTCGATGCTTCGGGCATCGATGGCTCGGCCCAGGAACTCATCCACTTCATCTTCAGGGTTCAGAGCATCTTGGGCACCCCGGCTGATAATGGGATGCAGGTTTTACCAGGTGCATGAATAATACCACAGGACAATCGATGAGACGGGCAGGGTTCAGGCCGCAGCAAGGGAAGGCTATGTGAGCTGTGTGTGTGGTACCTGCTCCCACATCTTACAAGAAATGGGAGGTCTCAGTTCCCACAGCCCATCCAAGGCTGCAAATGCCTTCTCCCTCCCTCCTCCCTCCCTCCCTCCCTCCCTCTCTCCCTCCCTTCCTCCCTCCCTCCCCGACCCGTCCCACAGGCCAACTTACTTGTCTTTGGTAGAGTCATCGATGCCCTGGAGAAAGAAACAGGATGTGTGAGGGGGACAGGAGCTGAGCCATTTCAGAACTAGGTCGAGAGGGTCCCCACACACACTTAGGGAGAACTGGGGCCCTTTGGGTGAAACTACCCCCTCTGCTCCCAGTTTCAGAACACAAACATAGAGTGGAGGAGCCAGTTATGAGAAGAAAGGGGACACTTTGAGGGAGACCAAAAAGTGAGCCCCCTCCCCCGTCGCGGTCCAGGGAGCCCCTCACCATCTGGCGGAATGCCTTAGAGTCCTTGGTCCTGGAGAAGGCGCGGTCAGGAACCCAGCGGGGCATCAGTCCTTCCATGGAGTTGGCCCGAGTCCGCTGAAGCTTGGCCAGCATGGCTTTCTCCTCTTTCTGTGCGGTAGCGTGAGTACAGGCTCAGAAGCAGAACCCCAAGAAGACTTTTGCTAGCACCTCCCTGTTTGTTCCTTTCCCTTACCCCCTCCCACATGTCCTGGTCCTGCCCTGGTCCTGACCCGTTTTTGGCTGGCGCCTAGTATGAGGAAGGTCTCAATGCACTGCTCCTTGAGGTATGCGTTGCGCTCACCACCACGGCCTGGCTCCACCTCATAGTCCCCGTTCAGGTACTGCAGTGTAGCCCGAGTGATGTGGATGCGGCTGTAAGGGGCCAGGAGGTTAAGACTCTGGCTCTCTCACCCAGCCTCCCAGCCACTCACCCCCTGCAACCAACTAGACTCTTCCTTCTACTTACCCAGCCCGGCCCCCGGCCTCCATGTGGTTGGCCAGGGTCACATCGTTGGACCAGACGTCAAACTGCCATTTCCGCAGGCCAAGGACACCGCAATGCACACGTCCACTGTGGATGCCCACGCGCATGTTCACATTCACACCTGTTACCTCACGCACCAGCCTGAGAAGAAGATGGAACTCTAGATCAGCCCCAAGCTGTCTTCTTATCCTCTAGTCAGGAGCCCAAGCTGAGGCAGGTGGGGTGGCTCAGCAGTAAATGCACACTTGCCTCCAAGCCTGATTACCTAAGTCTGATCATTCCTGGGACCCATACAGTAGAAGGACAGCAGCTCCAACTTATCTTCTTGAGCACCATACACATACTATGGCAGGTGCACACACACACACACACACACACACACACACACACACACACAGACTAAATAAATAAATTTAGTTTAAAAAGAATCCAAGCCGGGCGATGGTGGTGCACACCTTTAATCCCAGCACTCGGGAGGCAGAGGCAGGTAGATTTCTGAGTTCAAGGCCAGCCTGGTCTACAGACTGAGTTCCAGGACAGCCAGGGCTATACAGAGAAACCCTGTCTTGAAAAACCAAAACAAACAAACAAACAAAAAATCTAAGCAATCCAGGCAAAGACAGAAGCAGATGGAAGGACAGACAGATGCGGAAGGAAGCTACCTGGGACTCAAGGACAAAGGTTTGAGAACTACGTTCCCCAGGGGCTGCCATCATTCCGTAGGATTGAGCTGCTGCCCACTCCAGCTGGCGTTCCCTGCAGCCATCCCTACTGCTCCAGCTCCCTGCACCCTCCAGCATGCTAGGGTTGGGAGCACAGGGGTCTTCACACAGACTGGAGAAAGATCCACTCTCTCCCCAGTGATAAATGCATCTCAAAGATAAAAGAACTACTTAAAGTGGAGAAAAGTCCCGAAGACACATCAGAGTGGGAGCCACCCGGGCACCCACAGTTCCAACAGGCCTGGGAAGGGGAACTGCTTACGAGATGGCCTCGATCATGTCTACTCCCATCTCCACACAGCAGTGGGCGTGGTCTGCCCGGGCCTCGGGCAGCCCTGACACGCAGTAGTAACAGTCTCCTAAGATCTTAATCCTCAGACAGTGATTCTCCTAAAGGGGGAGAGGTGGGAGATCACCTTGCTTTCCTGATCACCCAGCACACCTGGCCCTTCACCTTTAATGCCATCTCTGCCCCCACCTCACCCCCCAACCACCACCGTTGGCGCCACCTGGAAGCCCCAGTACCCTCACCGCAGCCAGCTTGTCAAACCGGGCGAAGAGCTCATTCAAGGTCATGACCAGTTCCTGCGCAGTGCACTGGGAGGCCAGGCTGGTGAAGCCCTCAATGTCCGCAAACAGGATGCTGTGGACGGCAGTGGGAGAGACATGGACCTCGTTGTAGCCCCCGAGGGCTCCTTGGTACCCTGCAACCCTCTGGGCACCGTCCCCTCCCACGCCCTACCTGACATTATCATGCTTCTGGATGTAGATCTTATGGAACATCATGTCTTCTTTTTTTGTGTTGATGTCTTCTTTCATCTCCATGGCAACGTGCTGGGGCAACACCGATAGCAGCAGCCGTTCCTAGACCAGTGGTTCCAACCACTATCCTCTCTGCTTTTTCCAGTTTTGATTCTTCTTGTTCCTTTCACATCCCCAGAGCCCTCCCATTCCCTCTGTGACCTGAGCTTCCCTTTCCAACTTTGACTTGACACTGCCTAACCCTGCCCTCCAAAGTCACCCATCCTAGCTGTCTCTAACAACCTCCACTCAATCCCTCAATGCACACCTGAATTCTCTCTCCCACCCCTAAACAGAACAGGAGCCCCAAGGGCTTTTGCGATGCACGGTCCTTGGGGACCCTTCACACTGTGATCCAAAGCATCGGCCAAGGCGGCAGGTCTAATCTACAAGGCACTGGGGGCGAAGGCATGGAACACCCTAGCCAAGGGAAATGGGCCCCCACCTGCTGACGGTTCTCATGCTGCAGGTGCAGCCGTGCCTGGATGTAACCTCGGGTCTCCTGAAAGGCTTGGCGCTGAGACACTTCAGCGGGGTAGTGCGTGCAGACACCGATGGCATTGGTGCAGAGGAAGAGCACCACGTTAGCACCGAGCTGTTGAGAGGGCGGCAGAGGCAGATGAGTGACCACCTGCACCGCACACGCACACAACACACTAGCTCTCTCGGGACACACTGTGAGCAGGAAATAAAATCCTGCACCTTGCTTGTCCCTAAGCTGTGCCATCCCCAGGATACTCTGTCCCCCCCATTACAGATCCCAGCCGGTCTAGATCATTCTGTGGCTGGAAAGATAAGCTTTTCATAGCTTCAGGAGTAGCAACACCAACCCCAGCCACACAGGTCATGGGCCGGGCCCTGGCACCCTATAATCTCCTGCCCCACAAACACCCCTAACAAAAGACGAATGACGCTGGGCGTGGTGGCGCACGCCTTTAATCCTAGCACTCGGGAGGCAGAGGCAGGCGGATTTCTGAGTTCGAGGCCAGCCTGGTCTACGGAGTGAGTTCCAGGACAGCCAGGGCTATACAGAGAAACCCTGTCTCGAAAAACCAAAAAAAAAAAAAAAAAGACGAATGTCCCTTCTGCGTGTGGTCCTCCTTACAGAGCAACGCTAGGCTGATCTGAGCTTCCTATCCTCTTCTGAGTGAACCAGAACAGGTCGCTTCCTCTCTCTAGGTCTCCACTTACTTCCCCAACAGGAGAAAAAATGTCTCTAAAGCCTCCCGTGGACTGAATCGCAGAATGGCTGCTATTGGGTTTTGTTGGTGGTGGTTGGTTGGTTGAAGTTTTGAGATAGGGTCTCACTGTGTAGCCAAGCCGGCTTTAAACTCACTAAGCCGTGAGCCTTGGCTTAGATTCCCAAGCGATGGGATCACAGGTGCAAGCTAATACGGCTGCTGTTATTCCAGTAGCCAGTTTGCAAGCCACCTGCAACATCTAGGATCTGGAGGGAGGATGCATTCTACATATTGACCGATGAATTGTTTTTTTTTACAAGTCTGTGGACCAGGTAACAGTACCCCACTTCACAGCCGAGTGACTCAAGAGCCCAGTAGCTTGCCAAGATCACACGGTTGGTTGTGGTTGGCAGGAGACTTGAAGCCTGGACTATCAGATTCCAAAGCCTTTGTCCTGATTCCACTTCTAACATATTCCAGATGTCTGAAAGCTCTTACTGCCCAGACTCTAGTTCTTGAAGGCCAGGCTCAGAGCCCCTCCTTGGCAGCTCTCAGTTCTACCCACAGAGAGACCGCAAGGGCCACCTCTACCACAAGATGGGATTGACCTCCTCTCCTGTCCCCCCTCTTCCTCCTTCCCCTTTCTCCCCTCCCCCCACCTCTTACGCACATACACACTTCTGCAGGACCTAAGCCCCTCACCCTCTGCAACGCCAGTCCCAAACCACGGTCAGGGTGGCTGACTAGCAAACACTGTCTGAGGCATGCCCGCTCCAGTGTTGCTGGAGCCTCGGGGGTTAACTGGCTCTGAGACTCCACCCAAGCTGGATGGGGCAGGGCTATGGTTCTGGAGAAAGCAGGGAATGTTCACTAACTGCCCTGAACCAGAACTAGGCCTGCAGACTTGGACAGGACATTTAATCTTTGATTCCTCCCCTAGCTCCTAACGCCAGCACGGACCCTCTCAGACCGGCCTTCAGCTGCCCTTCCCAGTCCACGAAGCTTCCAGAGAATCCACACAGAGCTTCCCCTCTCAGCAGCAGGGGTGAAGAGGGGACACTCTATCTCCCTTGGGGGCTTCTAAGAATAGCCCCCAGTGGGGGGCGGGAGGGGGGCAATCCAGGCAACTTCCCTTGCTGGCCCCAGGAGCCCAAGAGGAAAATGTGAGTCAGAGCGGAGGGATGGGGAAGAGGGATGAGGGACTGAAATAACCACACTCATTCCTATCTACCGTGAGAAAAAAAAGTGGATGCCAAGGCTCTGGAGGCCACCCCAGCCTTGTCACTGCTCGGGGCGTCTCAGTGAGTGCATCAGAAAAAAAGTCCATCCTTCGGATACGAGTGGGGCTGGACCTGGGAAGGGATTGCCCAAGGAGGCTACAAACCCCTCCTCCATGCAGAAACTCACAGGCCCCAATGGGCACATGAAGTTGTTCTCAGTTCTGAGATGGGCAGAGAAGCACAATTTTCTCTACTATCCCAGGAATGTGGGGACCCCACGGGGTGGAACTGAAGCCAGGCACCCAGCGAGGTAGGAGGCTGGCAGTTCCGGCCTCCCAGGCCCAGCCTCCCACCCCTAACCCCCCCATCCATCAGGCACAGGGCTGGGCCCTGGGCGCCAGGCCAGTTGAGAGCAGGGAAGAGTCACACACCCACCTTCTGGCAAGTCTGACAGAGGGGGTGGGGGAGGGAAACACCACACCACTCCTGAGCGTCTTCTCCCCCAGAAGAGCTGGATCACCCCAAACCCCCACTTCGCAGGCAACCAAGAAGAGAACCTAGGAACTAGCCCAGAAAGGCCTGTCCCTTTAAGAGGTCTGTGAGACAGTGCCCTGAGGGGATTTGCTCCACAACAAACTAGCTATAAAGTTACTTTTAAAAAGGTATGTTCTGTTTCAAGCAGGGAAGGGCATGAGGCACCCAGCTCCTCACCGCAGGAGCCCCAAGCAACTTTCTCTCTGTTTATGAGGCCACAGTGGGCTACAGGCCACAGTTTCTCCCAATGGAGTAGAGAGGCCTTTCTTATGGAAGCTTAGAGAAACTACCTACAGCTGCTTCTCAGGAGTCACAACAGGGCTTGAGTCTCAGAGGTCACTAAGAGGTCAGGGAGACCTGCACATGGCATGTTCTACTGATCTAGGCCAAAGAGCTGAAGACTGGCCTGTCGTGACACACTACAGACCTGTTCCTCATCAATGCTCACTGATACAAGTCCCAAGCAGAGGCTAGCCCACGAAGCCTGGCCTGATCGATCTAGACATGGCTATATCTATACCGTGTCCCTCCGCCAGCAAGTTCCCTTTTCCACCCTCACTCTGTCACCTACCTGCTTCCAAAGGAAGGGGTCGCTGCTGTTGAGCTGCCAGGCCAAAATCAAATGCAGAGTAGAGAGGCCCAGGCCGCTGAGCACTGCGGCTCGCATGCGAATGGGAAGAAGCGTGTAGGTGATGTAGACGAAGAACACGGGGCACCAAAGGCCGGCAGAGGGGCTGTGCGGGTTGGCTGCCAGGGCACCCCCGACTTGCACGGCTGCTAGGATGCCCAGGACCACATAGCTCACCACCCACATGGAGTCCTGGCGGAAGCTGTGTCGGTTACACACCACCATGAGTACCACAAAAAGGACGGAGGCACAGGTCAGCAGGGCCACGTAAGCAGGCTGAGGCTGGGCAGGCGCAGCGTGGAAGGTCAACAGTACAGCCATGAGCAGCACCAGCACCGCCATGAGCAGCGTGAGGCTGCTCTGGTTCATCTGGAAGAAGTACCGCTGGTACAGCCGCTCCAGCTTGGCGGAGCGGAACTGCTTAGACTCGAACACCTGCATAAGCCGGTGCCAGCAGGACGGACCACTCCGAGGCAATGTATCCGGTGCCACTTCAGCTGTCCCCATCGGTGTGGTCATCTCAGTGTCGTCAAACCCCAAGGCCACTGATCGCAGCCCCAGCTCCACACCCCTGCCCGGGCCCGCCCTCCTGATGAAGGCTTCATCCTGCCAGGGGCACCGAGTGCGAGCCGCAGGAGTGGGGCTGGGTGGCTCCGCATTCTTGAGGCAGCTCATGTATCGGGGTGCGCAGAAGCCACTGGCTCGATTCGCGTGGCGCGGGCGCTTCTGCCCATTGCGTTCCCCCCAAGCCGTTTTCCTTTCATCCACTTTGGGAACCAGGAGGCCACTAAACCATGACATGCTGCCGGGAGGAGAGACAGGGACCGGTATTAATACCACTGTGTGACCACAGCCACCATAGTAGCCTGTGATCTGAGCGCTTCCTACAGCTCTGGTCTTCATTCCCACCATCTTCCCCCACTTCTCCCTCTTGCTCCAGCCCTGCTCGCTCCGGCCCATAGGTTCTCATTGTGGATGGTTGTGAGCCACCATGTGGTTGCTGGGATTTGAACCCATGACCCCGGGAAGAGCAGTCAGTGCTCTTAACTGCTAAGCAGTCTCACCAGTCCCCATTCCCACCGTCTTGATAAAACTGCCCCAGGAGAGGTAGCTTCACCCCCACTCAACAGGTAAGGAACACAGACACGTGGAAAAGACCCAGCAACCATATAAGTAAAAGAACCAAGAGATAGCTAAGTGATTAAGAGCAATGCCCATACTTCTGAAGGGCTCTGGTTCAATTCCCAGCACCCACAAAGCAGATCTTACAACTGTTTATGGCTCCAGCTCCAGGGGTTTTGACTTCCTCCACGCAAACATGCATGAATGCAAAACACCAATACACATAAAAGCATTTTTTTTTTTTTTTTTTTGGTTTTTCGAGACAGGGTTTCTCTGTATAGCCCCAGCTGTCCTGGAACTCACTCTGTAGACCAGGCTGGCCTCGAACTCAGAAATCCACCTGCCTCTGCCTCCCGAGTGCTGGGATTAAAGGCGTGCGAAAAGCATATTTTTAAAAATTGAAAAATAAAAAGAACCAAGATTCTAAGCTGGCCTGGAGACACGAGGACCACCTAGCATCATCAGTTGCCAGGTGACCTGTTATTGGGGCCCCAGTGAGGTGTGAATGGAATTCTACTCTCCCCCCACCCCCAGCAAAAGCCAAGGAAAACCTTCGATTTCAATGTGACATGTCCCAGTTTTGAAATTTTGATAATTAATACACATTTTCCAATACTATACACAAAAGCCAAGTGGTGATGGTGTACGCCTTTAATCCTAGCACTTTGGAGGTGATTGGATTTCTGAGTTCAAGGCCAGCCTGGTCTACAGAGCAAGTTCCAGGACAGCTGGGGCTATACAGAGAAACCCTGTCTCAGAAAAGAAAACAAAAACAAACTACACACAAGCCTAATACAGCTTGTAAACAGAATATATTCTGCTGTGAACTGTTGATCGTTGACCTCTACACAAAAGGGATTCTTTCCATACCCTTCCTTCCTTCCTTCCTTCCTTCCTTCTTCCTTCCTTCCTTCTTCTTTCTCTCTCTCTCTCTCTCTCTCTCTCTCTCTCTCTCTCTCTGTCACACACACACACACACACACACACACACACACACTGTTCAGCAAACTAAATTCAATTTCTCCCACAGGTCACAGTTTAAACGTTACTTCCTCACGGAAAATTTCCCAGCCCCACCCCTAAGACTAAGTTTGGTCCAGTTTAACCTCTGTTCATTTCCTCCACCGTACTTATTGCCATTATAATTAAATCATTTCTCATGTAACATACACCTCCGTCCTGGGGACTACAAGCTTTGTGCATGTAGAAACTATACCTATTTCTGTCAGCACTTCATCTCCAGAGCTATTGGGGCTAACAGTAGGTGTTCAATAAACATAGGTGCAAACGATAGGGAGGAAGGTAGGGAGGGGAGTGCGGTTCAGTAGTAGAATGCCTGTTTAGAATGCACAAGGCATTGGGTTCCACACTTAGTACCATAAAGAGCTGGGTAGAGCCAACAAGGAGAACATGGATGCTTTAGAGCAGTCCACATCTAATAACAGCTAATTCTGACAGTCCGGGTTCCTTGTCTTCCTTATCACACATGTCACACCAGCGTGTCTGTTGTTCCCCAGTATGCTGACTCTGCCCAGGCTGGTACCCTGGTACTTGCTGTTCCCAACTGGAGCAGGAGCTCCTTTAGGTCACAGCCCAAGTCCCTTATCAGCTTTACTCTCTATCCAGCCTTTTAAAATAGCAACTCCCTTTCCTGGGGCTCCATATCTCCCTCCCCAGCTTTATAATTTTTCTCTCTCCGCAGCTCTTATCAGCAACGGCCGTTCTATAATTTTCCTTTTTCTTATTTGTTCGTCGGTGCTCCTAACAGCCAAGCCAACTTGGGTGCGCCAGGGATTGGGGTTTTTGTTGTGTCCTGTGGTACCCGCCACTCCTCGACGTTTGCTGAGCGGATGGACGGCCGCCAGCTGCTAGCTATATTATATTTTCCCTCTATCGTAAACTTCCAATATCTTTTCACATGCCTAATTTCATGTCTTCTTCACCAAAGACTCATGAAGCTTACCCTACGGCCGCCCAGGGAACAGGACAGATTTGAAAGAGAAAAAACCGAGAGCTGACATCCAGAGCAGTTTTCCATGGCTCACCCTGGTCACAAAGACCCCGGACAACTAAATCAGACTTAGATCCTATATTTTCAGAAAGGACAAGCCGTGGACTGGGTGGATGATGCCACAACAATCACCTTACCACGTCTCCCGGCTGAGCCCAGGTTGAGAGCGTGAAAGCCATTTATGCCATCCATAGATGACACCACTATCAGAACCAAACTCCTCCATGCTTCTGGGCACCCTGAGGGGGCCCCTTGTACTTACACCTGCTGAGCTGGCAGCACTGACACTTGTACTCACTAGGGAACTAGAGAGAAGCTTACGCAGCACCTGCCCCAGGTGGCCACAGTGCCACAGGCTTAGGAGGAATGAACAGCACTCCAAGCAGCTGCCCAGAGGCACCAAAGCATAAGGTAAGCCGGGGGCTTCTTCACACTCCATCTCTAGGTCTCCCTCAGCCACATTCTGCCAGCGCCCCTACTACATCCCCAGGATAGCATGCCCTTCAACTTCTTGCCGCCAACAGTACCATCTTGAAGGACAGATCAGAAGTACAAGATTTCAGGTCAGGCTGGCATTTGGAAAAGGTCACCAAAGAAAGCCTGGAAGCTTGATCTTGGGCACAAGATCAGGTTTCAACTCTTAAAGTGACTTGTCAGCAGCCTGCTGAGACAAGCAACAAGCTATCCACCTGCCTCCACCTCACCTGAAGAACGAGAGGGGAGTGGTCCTGATGAGAGACTCTATAACAATTCCCTGCCACGCTACACACTGTAAACATTAGTTCTCCACTATAAACATTAGTTCTCTCGCCGTACGTACAAACCTTTGAATGCAAATCTCTGTCAGTGTCCAAGAGATGGAAAGACAACAGTCATGAGTAAGAACGTGTATCCCTCCAGCCAGTCAGATGCCTGCCTATCAGGCCCCATGTCCCCTGCTGTCAGTCTCCAGAGCTGCTGGAGACAGAACACAGAGTGCAGTTTCCCACTATGTCACACACACACACACATACCCCTTCCCAACACACACTATGACATTTCTCTTCCGCCTCTTCCCATTCTCCAGTCCCCTTCCTAGTTCTTATCTCCCCACCGCTACCACTGGCCCAGATCCCTATTCCCAGAGGACCTGTTTCTGGCCGCGTTCCCAGCCCCCTGGAAGCACATCCTTTCATCTGCCTCATACTCACAGAGGAAGGGGCAGACACTATCAGGGAAACATATGACCCTTCAAGAACACTCTGACTTCCCAAGGGGATAGATAGCTCTGTAACTGTTCAACCAAACGACTAACGTCCCACCCTGGGCTCTCAGGCACTGCCCACCCTAAAGGACTCATAGGGCTCCTCTATGCCAGCTTCCTAGAGCAAGAAAACAGAAGGCATTGTTCCAAGCCACAAAACTTCTCGATATGTTCCCCGAATCCCCCTGTTCGGGAACCCCTCACCACAAATTCCAAAAGTGCACACCACATCTCTTTTCTGCCTGCCTCTTGACCTCCTTCTCCCTTGAGTCCTTTGCTCTCTCTCACAGACGTGCTATTGCATATACAACCAGCTCCCACAACCAAATCATGTCCACTCAGCCCCAAGTGCCATAGTCCCAGGGCCAGACCTCAAGTCCCTCCCAAATCCTGGTCCTTCCCCCTGAGACCAGGGTCTGAAAGTCAAGGCTTGGCTCTGCCCACGACTTTGCCCAACCCTCATCTTTCTGGCCACCTCTCAGCCACCACATCCCCAGGGTCTATCTGCCTCTGCCTCTGCCCTTGTTGGCAAAATGATTTAAAAGTCTTCAGAAAGTTCACGCAGAAGGTTATGCCTGGGGGAAACCCAACACTCGCGATGCTGAAACCCAGCCTTCTTAATTTCCAGGCCTTTCCAGATGTAGAAGAACTTCCCCAGGGCCTGTATCTGTAGGTTCAGCACAGCCTTCTTCCCAAGCCCTGGTTCTCTATAAGGACCAAAAAGGTTCCCATAGCTAGCCAGCTCCAACCACACAACACCCTATCAGGCCCCTGGCTACAGAGACACTCTGGGGAGACACAGGTACCGAAAGGCTCTCCCACCGCCTAATCTTAGCACCTCTGGTTTTTTCAGTCAGGCCGCTGGGCCTACTCTGAATAAAGTCTGTCCACACCCCACCCCACCCCTGCCCACCCCGCAACCGGCCTTGGGGAAGTAGGCACTGACACTACCCTTTCATTCCAAAGGTTCAGGGCGAGGGCAGGGAAGGGGCCTCCCTATCCTCTCAGCGCCGTCTCAACACTCCAAACTCACCCCCACATCCCCGATGCCAACCTCTGGGGGCATCCCCTCCCCTCGTGCACCCCTTCTCCCCTTCTCTGGGCAAGCCTGGAAACTCTGGCGAGTGCAGGAAGGAAAGCTCGTGGCGTGGAGCGAGGGTGGAAGCTTCCAGTGCGGCCCGGCCCGCGGAGACGCGGGTCCCCATCTCCTCCAGCACTTCCCAGGCGCCCTGCAACTCTCGGGACTCCGCTGTCCCCGCAGGAGCCCGATCCCCCACGCTCACCTGCTGCGGGTCGGCGCCTGCCCCGGGCCGACGCCCCGCCGCGCCCGCGGGCTCCGGCCGGGGAGGGCCGGCCGTCCCGCCGTCCTACTCCGTGCCCGCGCGTCCCCGCTGTCCCGCCCGCCCGCCCGCCTGCCGCGCGGCAGAGCCTCCGGCCCTCGCCCCCTCCCTCGTTGTCCAGCGCAGCCGCCCTCTACCCCGGATCCAGAAGTCCCCTCCCCGCCGGCTCCCGGACTCCCCGCCTTAAAGGCACAAGCTCCTTTTGTCTGGGCACCCCCTCCCCCTCCCAGAGGCGGGGGCACAGCTGCCCACTCCCCTCCCCCGGGCCGGGTCGAGTGAACAAGGCCAGAGTCCCGCGCGCCCCCTCCCCTGTCCGCCGGGTCCTCCCCGGGTCTCCGCCAAACAAGCGGCCACTGTTCTGGGCTTCAGACCCCGCGGGAGGGTCGGTGAGCCCGCCCGCTCGCCCGCCCGCGCTCCAGTCTCCACCCAGGGCGGCATCCTGCAGGGTGCCCTCCACCCTCACCCGGGGGTCCTCGGAAGCCGGCAAAGCCACCCGCAGGCGGCGAAGATGCCCGCCCCGCCCAGAGGGTCGGCTTCCTTCCTGTCGGGGTGCCCTGCGCCCCCTCCTCACCCCATCTTCCTCCAGGCCCCAGCCCCCACCGTGCCCGCTCGCCCTCCCTCTCCACCGTGGCCCTGGAGGGAGCTGAGTTTAATAATTAATTAAGATTTCATTCCACAAGGCGCCAGGTGTGTGCGCCTGGCACCCGCTCGCCCGCACCCCACTTCTTTCCGCTTCCCCAACCCTCTGGGGCACCGGGCCCGACGCAAACCTGCTGCGCCCAGAACCGGATCGGGCCGCGGGCAGGGGCATTCTCAGTGCCGCCCTCTGGCCCCACGCTCTGAGGGGCAGCCCCCCCACCCCCCCGCACCTGCCAACTGGCAAAGTCCCTTCCCCGGCACCTTTTACCCAAAGGGTTGTGCTCCTTTGATGTGGGGGGCTGGGGTGCATTGCCAGGTTCATGAACTGAAAAATTGTTCCGGGATGTTTATTTATTTCCCTCGCAAGCAGCTGCCCAAGTTACCTGGGAGATGGGAAAATCATGTGAAAGCTACTTTAACCCTTTGAGGGGGTAGAGTGGTGGAACCAGAGAGAAGGGCTTATTCCGCGGATAAGAGTCTGGCTTAAACTTGCGTTGAGTCCCCTCCCCAATTGCCAGACCCGTAGCTGCAGCCCCACCTGCCAGTCCTGTCCTGCCCCAGCCCCGAGGCTCAAAGGAGCTCCCCTACAGCCTTGCCCTTCAGGATCCAACTGTAACTACCCCAGATCCCATGTAGGATGCTAAACTCAGGTCCACACTTGTGGTAAGGAAAAAGTCCTTGAACTTATCCTTTATCCAACGTCCATCACAAAGGCTGTAGATGCCTGGCATAGTGGCACACGCCTTGTTGGATCTCAGAGTTTGAGGCCAGCCTGCTCTACACAGAGAGTTCCAGGACAGCCAGGGCTACTTAGGGAAACACTGTCTCAAAAACAAAAACAAGCAAACAAAATTACTGTGAATACGCCGGGCGTGGTGGCGCACGCCTTTAATCCCAGCACTCGCAAGGCAGAAGCAGGCAGATTTCTGAGTTTGAGGCTAGCCTGGTCTACAAAGGGAGTTCCAGGACAGCCAGGGCTACACGGAGAAACCCTGTCTCAAAAAAACAAACAAACAAAAAAATTACTGTGAATACAACATCCCTTACTATCTCAGAGCCTCATCCATAAAATGGGTATAATCCTCCTGCCCTTTCTCACAGGCTTCTCGGGTTCAGACAGGAAAATGCTGGTTGTAAAACGGGCGTGGGGGCACAGGCCTTTAATCCCAGCACTCAGGAGGCAGAGGCAGGAGGATTTCTGAGTTCGAGGCCAGCCTGGTCTACAGAGTGAGTTCCAGGACAGCCAGAGCTATACAGAGGAACCCTGTCTCGAAAAACCAAAAAAAAAAAAAAAAAAAATGCTGGTTGTACTATTTGAAAATGAGAAAGTAGAGAGCTGGACACAGGTCAGTCCTCATGACATGGTCTGGCTCGTCTTCTTAGAACCTGAGTTTGGCTCCCAGTGCTTACCCCATCTTCTGGCCCCCAAGACACTGGAACACTCATAAAGACATATTTCTTTTTAATGAGGAAGCGGCCACATATTCTGCCATGTATGGTTTTCGGCTAGTTGGACTGTACAGTGGCTTTTGGGATCTCTGCCTGACTCGTCTCTTCACGCAGCCATTGCTTCCATTGCTATCTAGACTTCCTTCCCATCAGAATCAGGAGGACCCCACAGTTCCTTTTTTGAAATAGCGTAGCTTGGAACCAGTGAGGTAATTGCAATAGACCATAGAGACAGAGAAACGTGGTCTGGGGTGGAGAAATGGCTCGGCAATTAAGGGTCCAGGCTCAGTTCCATGCACCCACCTGGCAGCTCACAACCAATCATAACTCTTCTTCCAGGGGATCTGAAGGCCAAATGGGCACCAGGCACACATATGGTTGGTACACAGACATGCATACAGGCAAAACACCCATACATATCAAATTAAAAATTTTTTGAAATAGGATTTCTCTATACAGCCTGGACTGTCCTGGAACTTGTTATATAGAACTTGTGGGTCCAGGCTAACCTTGAACCCACAGAGATTCTCCTGCCTCTATCTCTGCCTCCTATGTGTTGGAATTTAAGGTGTGTCACCACAGCCGGCCAAAATTTTTCGTGTGTGTGTGTGTGTGTGTGTGTGTGTGTGTGTGTATGTGTGTGTGCTAAAAAGTTGGCTCGGTGGTTAAGAGCACTTGTTGCAGAGGACCCAAGTGTGATTCCCAGCACCTACCTGGCAGCTAACAACCATCTGTAACTCCAGTTCCAGGAGATCCAGCGCCCTCTTCTGACCTTGGCAGACAGCAGGCACACATGTGGTATATGCACACATATGCAGGGAGAACCCTTATACACAAAAAATAATGGAAATGTTTTTCAACAGAAAAAAAGGTAGGTGACTTGGCATGGTGGTGCCTTCCTGTAATCCAGGTGTTCTGGAGGCAGAGGCAGGGGGATCACAGCAAGTTCAGAGTCAGCCTGACCTATAGTCTATTGTCCAAGCCACCCAGGCCTGTATATTGAACCCCTATCTGGTCTACAGAATGAGTTCCAAGGCAGACAGGCCTACATATTTAAACTTGGTCTCAAAAAAGTTTTGGGGAACTGAGGTGGGCAAAGCCTAAAGACCCTGCCACTAGGCATGATGACCTGAGTTCAGTCCCCAGAGCCCTCTGCCACTAGGCATGATGACCTGAGTTCAGTCCCCAGAGCCCATGCGGTGGAGGAAGAGAACAAACTCCTCCAGGTTGTCCCCTGACTTTTACACGCAATGTACCCATACACACATTCACTCATACACACACCCATACATACACACATGCATACATACACATACCCACACACATACACACATGTACCCGTACACACATTTACTCATACACACACCCACACATACACACATGCATACATATGCACATGCATCCATACACACACACATGCACACATATACACATGCATACATATACACATACACATATGCACACATACACACATGCACAGACTTACTCATATACACACACATACACACACAGACTCCCTCGTACTCTTTTTTTTGGGGGGGGGGTGAGTCAGGGTTTCTCTGTATAGCCCTGGCTGTCCTGGAACTCACTTTGTAGATCAGGCTGGCCTCGAACTCAGAAATCCACCTGCCTCTGCCTCCCGAGTGCTGGAATTAAAGGTGTGCACCACCACTGCCAGGCTCCCTCATACTCTTATACACACTCACACACAGACACACGCACACACAGATTCATTCATACACACATAAATATACATACAGAGAGACTCAGATTTTCTCTCACACACAGATACAGAAACACACAGAGAGAGACACTCATACACACACACACCAGAAGATACGTAAAGTGTAGTAGCTGGGCCTGGTGATACTCCCATCATCTCAGCTACTCGGGAGGCTTGGGAGGGGAATGTTACACATTCACACCTTTGCTGGGCAACTTAATGAGACGCTGTCTCAAAATAAATATAAAAGAAGTAAATAAGTAAGAAGAGGACAAAGAGGAGAAAGGAAGACAGACAAGATGACTCACCAGCTAAAGGTACTTGCTGCCAAGCCTGGGGACCTGAGCTCAACTCCCAGGGCCCCACCTGGTGGAAGAAAAGAACGAGATCTTTCAGGTTGTCCCCTGGTCTCCACAGGATGTCACACACACATGAAAGAAATGCAAAAAAACATAATGAATCCCTTTGGTTGGTTGGTTTAGTTTGGTTTCGAGATGAGATGGGGTTTCTCTGTATAAGCCTGGCTCTCCTAGAACTCACTCTGCAGACCAGGCTGGCCTTAAACTCAGAGACCCGCCTGCCTCTGCCTCCCAAGTGCTGGGATTAAAAGCATGTGCCACCACCACCAAAGAAAATTGTGTGATTATAAAAGGAAAAATTATATTTGAAATGAAAGGCCTTGTCTTTTTTATTTATTTTATTTTATTTTATTTTTTTAATTTTTTTTATTATATGTATGTAAGTACACTGTAGCTGTCTTCAGACACTCCAGAAGAGGGAGCCAGATCTTGTTACGGATGGTTCTGAGCCACCATGTGGTTGCTGGGATTTGAGCTTATCACCTTCGGAAGAACAGTCGGGTGCTCTAACCCGCTGAGCCATCTCACCAGCCCCGTCTTTTTTATTTTTGAGTGAGAAAGAATTTGGACATCAATCAGGAAATTGAAGAAATGACGCAGGGTTCTTCTCTGGGCTAAGTCCTCAGGCATCCCTACCTGGCAGAACCACACATAGTGTGTCTGCACGGCCTCCTGAGTTCTGCGCGGCCTCCTGAGTTCTGCGCGGCCTCCTGAGTTCTGTTTTGTGTGTGTAGCGGGCAGGCCTGCCCTCAGCACCTTCCTCAGAATCCCACCACTACTCCATTCCTAGAACTCTACAACCCTGTGACCTGTGACCTTCATGTGACTCCCCATGCTTCACAGAACGACAGACGTGGGAAATACTGCATCGCTGAACTTAAATGCTGTAGGATATTTGAATGGGAAGGTGTCTTAAAGATTATCTAATCCAGCGGGTACACTTTTAGTAATTATAACAGCGAACGTGTATAACATTTACTGCGGGCTGAGCAGTATGAAGCCCTCAGCATGTCTGACTCACTTTCCATCCTCGTAGATCTTCAGAGATGGGACAGGCCAGGAACGGAGATTCAACCATTTCTCCAAGACAGCCAGTCCACGGTGGGCTCAGATTTGGGCCCAACCATTCTGCCTTAAGCATTTGCATTTGCAATCACTGTTCTGGTAACTGGAGAAGGCCAAGCCTGTGAGGTGTGAGGTGGCTTGCTTGGGAACCAAACCAATTGTTGGTGCGGGGAGAACCAGAACTCAAAGTTACTAGCCCCGATTCATTGCTATTTTTAATGGTTTTTATTTTTTTTATATCAGTTTGTGTACCTGTATAGGGGACACACGCATGCCATTGCACCGTGTGGAAGGCAGTGGCCGACTCTGGGACTCAGTTCTCATCTTCTGTCACACGGGTCCCGGGGGTTGAGCTCAGGCATCCAGCTTGAGCCTTCACCACTGGGCCCTGCCACCGGCCCTCAGTGTTTCGTTTGTTTCTTAATTCCCTACTCTGATTATACTCAACAGCTGTGGATTATTCCAGTCCTCTCCTGAGGTTTTCCCCGAAGGGCAAGCAGACACTGGCTCCACGTGGCTATGGAAAGTACACTGGGCTATACCGCAGTAGGCCCTTGTGTGTGAACCACTGTTGTCAGCCAGCAGCCAAAACCAGGGAATCCTCAGACCAGCAGGTTAGAGTCTGGGCCTTCTGCCAAGCCCTTCCACGACAGAGGACTGCCTGCTTTAGACATGTTTCAGCCAAATTATCTGTCTCTGAAATGCACTAAGCCTGTTTATAAAGCTTTGCTGGAGGATACTGGGAAAAACAAAACAAAAAAACCTTCTCTAAGGCTGCCTCCCAGACTTACCCTGAGCCCTGCTGAGAAACAGGGCCCCTGGGGAGACTGTAACAGAATATTAACCTGCTGAAATAACCCAATACAGATGTGTGTCAGGGCAGGTAACATTCGGGAACAGCAGGCCTCAAAGTGTTAAGAAATAATGGGAAAAACTTAAAATGGAGAATATTCTCTTCATCAGAACCAGAAGCCATCTGTTTCTATTCCATATTCATAGCAGAGCCCCGTAACCCAGCCTGTGGACTACGGACCCTGCTGAGCCCTCTAAGAAAAAAAACATTACAGTAACCAAAGTGTTAGCCCTGACAAAGAGGAGAGAGAGGCGAGAGGCCATCAGAGTGACCTGCAGTTAATGTCCAGGCCAGCTTAGGCTAGGTGATCTTTTGGGATTGGATGATACAGACCGGTCATAAGATGGGTCATTCTCACCTCTCCTTTTCTGGAGGAGGAAACTTCTAGCTGGAGAGTATATTGTATGCAAATGCAAGTTCCAGGGAGCTACGCGTTTCTGGACAACACTGACCACAGTCCTGAGAACGCTCAACTATGGCACAGATAAGCTTGGCTTTTTCTGAGCCTTCCCTGGGTTGTTCAAATAACAGCTAAGCTCTGTCGTCGTAAATGACCGTTCCCTAACATTCCTGGCTTGAAGCTAAGGTTTCTACACACTTTTGTTGTTGGTGTTGCTGCTGCTGTTGTTTTTCAAGACAGGGTTCTAGCCGGGCAGTGGTGGCACATGTCTTTAATCTCAGAACTTGGGCTACACAGAGAAACCCTGTCTTGAAAAAACCAAAACTCAAAACCAAAAAAAAAAAAAAAAAAAAAAAACCACAGGAGTTTTCTGTAACCCTGGCTGTCCTGGAACTCCCTGCAGACCAGGCTGGCCTCTCTGCCTCAGAGTGCTGGGATGAAGTGCCTGCAGCACCCCCTGGCTCTTGGCGCTGTTCTATTAATAAGTGCTAGGGATGTAGTCATTGAACTAAGGAGACAGGGTCCCTTTTGTTGCAGAGTATCTGTATTGGGGATCCTCATCCCTGGGCGGGCATGCTGACTGTAATCCCAGGACTTGTGAGGCTGAGG
Source organism: Mus minutoides (assembly GCA_902729485.2). Lineage (NCBI taxonomy): Eukaryota > Metazoa > Chordata > Mammalia > Rodentia > Muridae > Mus > Mus minutoides. The sequence goes on from LR750615.1 coordinate 204,418, forward strand.
CAGGCGGACGGACAGACAGGAAGCTGAAGACCAGTCTGAGCTCTACAGCAAGACTCTGTCAAAACAAACAGAAAACAAAGACAAGCCAACACAACCAAAGCAACAAAAAGCTCACCACCACCAACAACAACAACAACATCACCACCACCACCAACAACAACAACACCACCAACAACAACAACAACATCACCACCACCACCACCAACAACAACATCACCACCACCACCACCACCAACAACACCAACAACACCACCAACAACAACATCACCACCACCACCAACAACAACAACAACAACAACATCACCACCACCAACAACAATAACAACACCAACAACAACATCACCACCACCACCAACAACAACAACAACAACAACATCACCACCACCACCAACAACAACAACACCAACACCAACAACATCACCACCACCACCACCACCACCAACAACAACAAAGGGTTCTTGGAGGGACACCTCAGCAGTTGCGAGTGTGAGGTGTGTGTGTACCAATCTTGCAGAGGACTTGAATTCAGATCCCACCACAACCCGGGTGCAACCACCTGTAACTCCAGCCCCAGAGGATCTGAAGCCTTTGCCGTCCAATGGCAAATGTGCTCCCATACCCCCCACACACACACACATACACGCATATGTAAAAATAAAATCTTAAAGATAAACAACAAGCCGGGAGTGGCGGTGCACTCCTTTAATCCCAGCACTCAGGAGGCAGAGGCAGGCGGATTTCTGAGTTTGAGGCCAGCCTGGTCTACAAAGTGAGTTCCAGGACAGCCAGGGCTACACAGAGAAACCCTGTCTGAAAAACAAAACAAAACAAAACAAAACGATAAACAACAAATAAAGAGAAGAAGTCAGGGGAAGTGCTACTATGATCACCATTAAGTAAGGAATGGACTTGATGAAGTGGATGGGGAAGAAACCGAGGTGGCAAGGTCCACAGCTGTCTTTTGGAGGAAGTGACATTTACATGGCTACCTAAAGGGTCATGGACGAGGAGCCTTCCATGCAAAGAATCTGGGTTGAGAGCATTCCTGGCAGAAGGAACGGTTAATGCAAAAGCCCTCGGGCAAGGGCAGCTCACTGGGCTCTAGAAAGACAAAGAAAGCCAGTGAGGCCAAAGTGGTAGATGAGGTCAGAGCGGCAGGCATGCCCTGGCTGGCGCAGAAGCACACAGGCCGGCCACTGGAAGGAGTCTGGATTCCATTCAGAGTGTAATAAGAAGCCTTTGGAGGTGTTAAGCTCGGAAGTGGCACACTCTGATTTATGGTTTTAAGAGCTCATGCTGGCTGCTGGGTGAAGAATGGACTGTGGGATGAAGGGATTGGGGGGGAAACCACTTAGGAAGCTGTTATAGTGGGTCCCGCAGAAGGAACCGCAATGTAGGCGAGGACAGCAATAGCGGCTGGGAGAAATTACAAAGACTCAGGCAATGTGAACTGGAGTACCCTGTACCTGCTGCGGTTCTTCTGGTAACACTCATTCTTGTCAAATCGTTATCAGCAAGCAACAAATATTTGCCAGGGACCTACTCTGTGCCAAGCACCGTACTGGGCACTAAAATACCAGTCCAGAGGAGAATCCACATTCTACTTCCTTCTGCCCACAGGCTGGAAGAACATGCCTCACCCTGATATCCCTGCCCCGTCCTAGATGGGCAGAGGTGGGGAGTGGGGTGTTGACAGTTGGAAAATTGATGCCATAAAACGGAGAGTTCAAAGTCCCCTCAAGATCTCTGAGTAAAGACCAAGAGAACCCCAAGCTCCCACAGTTAGAGAGGGCAGCCAGTACACAGAGCAGAGAAGCCTCTTGCGACTCACACTGCTCTTTATCTTCTGAGTTCCCACAGCCCAGTCTGTCAGAGCCCCCCCTCAAACTTCACTACTTCACCACTGGTTTTTGTTATCCCAAACTCCCCAACCCCACTTCGGGAATTTTGTTAGTCTCTTGTGCCCTCTGGTGGCCCATTCTGGGTACTGCGGTCCATAGTTGTCTCGGTTTCATGACTCACGATAATTTGAAGTCTGGGAAATTCTGGAAGAGCTGGAATGTCACTGCACCGGGGCACAGGACTATATCAGCTTCCCAGAATTGGAGGCAGGATCTAGCCGTCCATCTATGCTGTACATGATGCCAGAATCACCTTTTGTCTATGAGTCGAATAAACCATTGAACACCAACTAGACAGTCTCAGTCAGTCACCAATGTGTTCAGAGCACACTGGAGTGCTGATCTTTGAACATTTACATCCAGAGGTTTGGAGCTGATGACATCAAGGAGGGCAATTAGAATGCAATGCGTGCGTCCTTGGCCACAGGAACAGAAACCCCTGTCCATCATTCTGTTCCTGCTTGGCTTTCAAGCCTGACATCTGGCCTTCCCAGTTCTGAGTAAGTGCCTCACTAACATTTTGACAAATGTCTCTCATACTCCCATTAGTTCGAGTTTGCTTCTATTTTTGCAGACAAGAAGATGCCCGGGACATTGGACAATTAGGCAAGTCTCTGCGCCTCAGTTCTTCCTTTGTAAAGAGGGAAAAGCCAGGCAGTGGTGACACACGCCTTTAATCCCAGCACTTGGGAGGTAGAGACAGGCGGATTTCTGAGTTCAAGGCCAGCCTGGTCTACAGAGTGAGTTCCAGGACAGCCAGGGCTACACAGAGAAACCCTGTCTCAAAACCAAACCATGCATTTATAATTAATTGTTTCTGCCCAGGAACTGGTGATGCGCACCTTTAAACTCAGCACTCAGGAGACAGAGACAGACACATCTCTGAATTTGAGTCCAGCCTGGTCTACACAGCAAGTTCCAGGACAACCAGAACTATACAGAGAAACCCTGTCTTGAAAACAGTTATAGCGGGGCAATTATAACTAAATGGTTCTGCCCACCAGGAAATGGGGTGTGGTCTAATAGGATGTTCTGTTTTAGGGTATCAAAGCCACAAGCAAAAGGCCAATTGGGGGTTCAGCCTCACTGGTGACTAGAAGGATGCAATTCTATGCTCATGTGATAGCTGACAGGATTCAATTCCTTTTTTTTATTTTTTTTATTTTTATTTTTTTAAAGATTTATTTTATTTATTATATGTAAGTACACTGAAGCTGTCTTCAGACAGTCCAGAAGAGGGTGCCAGATCTCGTTACGGATGGTTGTGAACCACCATGTGGTTGCTGGGATTTGAACTTATCACCTTCGGAAGAGCAGTCGGGTGCTCTTACCCGCTGAGCCATCTCACCAGCCCAATTCCTTTTTTTTAAAAGATCTATTTTATTTTTGTTTATGTCTACATCTGTCTGTGTGTGGGGATGCTGCATGTGTGTGGATGCTCTTGGAGACCAGAGAGGGCATCAAATCCCCCAGAGCCATTGTGAGCTGCTCACCTGGGTGCTGGGAACTGAACTTGGGTCCTCTGGAGAAGCAACAAACACTCTTAACTGCTGAGCTGTCTCTCCAGGCCCAGGATTCAGACAGCTGTTGGGACTGTAGTCCTCAGTCCTTGCCAGGGCTCCCCACATGGCATCAAGGGAAATCTGCTAGCAAAACAGAAAGTACAACCTTATGGACTAACCAAACACCTACCTGTCTTAGTCAGGATTGTTATTCCTACACAGACATTATGACCAAGAAGTTGGGAAGGACAGGGTTTATTCAATTTACACTTCCACATTGCTGTTCATCACCAAAGGAAGTCAGGACAGGAACTCACACAGGGAAGGAACTTGGAGGCAGGAGTTAATGAAGAGGCCATGGAGGGATGCTGCTTACTGGCTTGCTTCCCCTGGCTTGCTCAGCATTCTTTTTTTTTTTTTTTTTTTTGGTTTTTCGAGAAGGGTTTCTCTGTAGCCTTGGCTGTCCTGGAACTCACTCTGTAGACCAGGCTGGCCTCGAACTCAGAAATCCACCTGCCTCTGCCTCCCGAGTGCTGGGATTAAAGGCGTGCGCCACCACGCCCGGCTTTCAGCTTGCTTTCTTATAGAACCCAGGACTCCCAGCCCAGGGATGGTCCCACCCACAAGGGGACTTTCCTCCTTGATCACTAATTGAAAAAATGCCTTACAGCTGGATCTCGTGGAAGCATTTTCCCAACTGAAGCTCCTTTCTCTGTGATAACTCCAGCTTGTGTCAAGTTGACACACAAAACCAGCCAGTACACTACCGGTGACTCTTCCTGTCTGAAACAAGTCACTAGGTCGGCTGTACTACAGGGAATCAGCACACCAGGGCATTAAAAGGGTGCATGAGGCACATTACAGCTATCTTGGTCTGCTTGCCACAGTGAAAGGGCTGTAGTCACTGGTCAGAACCTCTTCCAAATCTAACCTCCTAGACAAGCCGTGTTGGAACATGGCTGCAGCCTGAGTTGTGGGAAGCTGAGAAGAAGATGGATGTGAGTTAGAAGGCAGCCCAGAGAAGATATACGACCTCATCTCAAAAGGAGGAGGAAGCAGAGGGAGGAAGGAAGGAAGAAAGAAGGGAGAAAGAAGAGGGAAGAGGAGAAGGAAGACAGGAAGGATATCCCCCTTTCTCCTTGAAAGCTTTTAAAGTTCTTCCAAAATCTAAACCTGTTTTAGCAAGTGTTCTATTGCTGTGAAGAGATACCATGACCAAGGCAACTTACAAAAAGAAGCTTTTAATTAGGGGTTAGTCCACGATCGCCATGACAGGAAGCAAAGAGGCACGTACGCCGAGGGAGCAGTAGCTGAGAGCTTTACAGGCTGATCTGAAGGCAGAGAGAGAGAGAGAGAGAGAGAGAGAGAGAAGGATTTTTCTTTTAATGTCCATAGCTGAATAGGGTGGTGCCTGCCTCTAGCAATTGGAGAGACTGAAGCAGGAGGATCTTGAGTTTAAAGTAGGCCTGAGACATTGTATAAAGTAAAGAAGAAAGAGAGAGATGGGGGGGTATATATTCCTGAAACATTTGGTAGAATACCATTGAATGTAAGAGGCAAGAGTGTCTGACAGGAATGTTGTTTAAAAGGCCCAAACTGCATCCTATAAGCTCCAGGTCCGGGTTCAGATCTGAACAGAGAAACCAAATATCTCCCTGCTCACAGACAGCATGACATGCAGGTGTTCGGGGTCCAAATCCAGACAGGATGCTATTTTCAATTGCTTTTAACCAGACGGATCTTAGCTTCTAGTTTAGGACATGAGTTCCCAGGGAGGGTTAGAGAAGGGGAGGAGATTCTGAGGCTGGGCTTGGCTCAGACAGGACCTAAGGCTGCTACCTCCCCAGGGGATGGAACCTTCTGCAAGTGGAATCACGTGGGTTTTTGGCAGGAAAAAGTCAGAACAATGGCTCCCTTTCCTTTCTCAGCCTCTCCCAAGTATGCAGAGGTTCCATCCCTCCTCCTAGCAGCTCTCCTCATTTCTCTCCTTCTGAGACTAACACCCGATTAAGAAAGATGCTTGACCAGGAGACAAAATCCAACAGCACCAAAACTGGACATACTGATGCTGGATGACCTCCAATGGATTCGGTAGGAAAGAGGCAAGGTCATGGGGTGGTATTTGTACCAGAAATGTTCATTTATTTATTTATTTTTTGGTTTTTTTTTGAGACAGGGTTTCTCTGTGTAGTCCTGGCTGTCCTGGAACTCACTCTGTAGACCAGGCTGGCCTCAAACTCAGAAATCCGCCTGCCTCTGCCTCCCGAGTGCTGGGATTAAAGGCGTGCGCCACCACGGCCCGGCTTTATTTTTTTTATTTTATTTATGTTCAAGCGGGATCCAATTGTGGGCGAACAGAGGGAGGGACACATCTTGGGCTATTGGTTGTACTTTCCCAAATATCAATGTTAGGGGAGAAAACAAAAGACAAGGATTAATACTGTCAATGATGTGGACAAGCATAACTAAATAATCACGTGACACTTATATGGCCCAGGCTGTTGGTGGTGGTGCTGGTTTAAGATTTATTTATGTGCTGGGTGGTGGTGTCACACGCCTTTAATCCCAGCACTTGGGAGGCAGAGGCAGGAGGATTTCTGAGTTCGAGGCCAGCCTGGTCTACAAAGTGAGTTCCAAGACAGCCAGGACTATACAGAGAAACCCTGTCTCAAAAAACAAAACAAAAAACAAAAAAAAAAATTTATTTAAGTGTCTTGTGTGTGAATGAGTGTTTTGTTTGAATGTGTGTCTGTGTGCCAGGTGCATGCCTGTTGTCTTTCTGGAGAGGATGTCTTTCCGAAGCTAGAGTTAAGGACAGTTGTGAGCCACCAAGTGGGTACTGGGAACTGAATCCAGGTCCATTTACTTAGGAGACAGAGAGGGGGTGACTTATTTACTGAGACTCTGTCTCAAAACAAATTTAAATTTAAGAAGATAAAGGAATGACTATAGTGCTCAAGAGCAAAACTCTTTCCTGCAACATTTAAAGCTCTGAATTCAACTCCAGAGAAGGGAGGGGAGGGGAGGGAANCCTGCAACATTTAAAGCTCTGAATTCAACTCCAGAGAAGGGAGGGGAGGGGAGGGGAGGGGAGGGGAGGGGAGGGGAGGGGAGGGGAGGGGAGGGTAAGGTATCAGAGGGGAAGGCAGGTACCTCTCATTGTAACTGCATGGTGAGGCATTTAGGAACTCAGCTGGCTTTCCTGAGGGCAGAACCCCACATCTGAAAGAGAGTCAGCCAATGAGAGCTCTGACAGCCAGTAAATATAGACATGACATTCATATATTCACTGTATTGCTCCGGCCATTTTTCTATAGCTTTAGAAATGACCAAGACAGGAAAATGCCTAGTTTGGGTACCAGCATGAAAACACCCCCGTGGAGGATATAACACAGTACCACGCTCTCCAGAAACTCCCTCCTTCCTGTAGGATATTACTGAAGGGAGAGGTACCAGGTGCCAGCAAAGCAAAGCCACTGAACAACATTTGCTTAAAAATGGCCCCATATGGGCTGGAGGGATGGCTCAGCGTTAAGAGCACTGACTGCTCTTCCAGAGGTCCTGAGTTCAGTTCCCAGCAACAACATGGTGGCTCACAACCATCTGTAATGGAATCCGACACCTTCTTCTGATTTGTCTTAAGACAGGGACACTTAGCTGGGCGGTGGTATCACACGCCTTTAATCCCAGCACTTGGGAGGCAGAGGCAGGTGGATTTCTGAGTTCGAGGCCAGCCTGGTCTACAGAGTGAGTTCCAGGACAGCCAGGGCTATACAGAGAAACCCTGTCTCGAAAAAAAAAAAAAAAACCCAAAAAACAAAACAACAACAACAACAACCAAAAAAAAGACAAATCTTAAAAAAAAAAAGTCCCATATTTAACATTTCCCGCCCCCAAAACATCAATTTGTTATGGAAATTGTCACAATTTTGTCTGTCACCTTAATATTTGTACAATTGAATTGTTTTGTTGTTGGGGGTTTTTTTGTTTGTTTGGATGGTTGGTTTGGTTTTGAGACGGTCAAATCAGGCTGGCCACAAGCTGGCTATGTTGGATGTCCCCCACCTCCCAGAGCTGGAATTAGAAGTCTGTGCTCCAGCACTGCCCAGCAGGTACATCTGAATTGGTTTTCACTGCATGGGGCCATCAGAATATTTCTAGTGCATAGTGTATTTCTGAGTCCTAATGTGTCCCCAAACCACCCACAGGCAAATAGGCAGGAGGAGCTGGCTGGGCGGCAGGAAAGGGAACGGACTTTAAGCTGTGGAGCAAGCCACCTAGGAGGCAGGAGGTGGGGCTCCGGGGGACAGCTCTGTAAGAGGAGGGGACTTTACATTTTAGCTTCCTCCAGGCTGGCTCGTTACTGTTGTTACTGCTTTTGTATTTAAGCCAGTGTTTGTTTCTTTGTTTGCTACAGGAGGTTAAAGACCTCAAGCCAAATCAGAGTTCATGAATTTCACTGTTTTTGTTGTTGTTGTTGTTTGTTGGTTTCTTATTATTTTGGGTGAAGCTCTTTAGTTGTTTGCTTCCTGTGTGCTGCAGAAGACGTTCTGGACACACAAAACAGCGGAGCTGGGTGGGGGAAGGGATGAACAGGGAGACACAACTCTGGGGTTTCTAGTGGAGCTCCAGGTGTGCTGTAGGGATGGATACAAATAGTCACACCCAGCACACAGCCCACACTGAGAGTCAACTCTGACACAAACAGCGACTTTCCACAGAGTGATCTGTCTTTGTGTTGTTGGGAGTTGGGGGCGGTGGGGGGGGGGCGCTGTACACCTGTATAGGAACTTTGTTTCTGTTCAATGTAGCTGTGAATTTTGTTAAGTCTTGAGGTTTTGTGTGTGTGTGTGGTGTTCTGAATATATATATATATATATATATATATTCAGGTCCCCTGGAGATAAGAAGAAGGTTTCGGATCTTATGTAGCTAGAGTTGCAGGCTATTGTAAACTGACTTATATGGGTGCTGCGAATCGAATCAGGGCTCTCTGCAAAAGCAGAAAGAGTTCTTAACTGCTGAGCCATCCATCTTATCAGTCCCTTCGCTGTGAACTCTCAGTTGTTCAGAAGAATAAAGTGTTAGGTTTCTGTTTTGTTTCTGTTAGAATGAAGGAGAACCCAGCGATAGCTTCTAGGCAGGGAGCCCAAGGCTGTCACATGCAGGTGAGGGATGTGCCTTCACAGCACACTGTTGGTATTTTTTGGCTTTGTTTCGTGCCGAGGGTTGAACTCAGGGCCTCAGCACATACTAGGCAGGCAATCACTGAACAGCACCCCAGCACTGCAGGGCTGTTTTCAAGATGAATGATATGTGCAAGAAAGTGCCTCTCCCACTTCTTGTGTCCTCCCTTGCTGGGCAGTTGAAACAGCAGCCACAGGTCTACAAGGTCACACAGGTCACACAGGCTTGTCTACAAGGTCACACAGGTCATACAGGCATATCTACAAGAGACCCCTCGGCAACAGCAACCTCTGCCTCCTTGGATTCAGGCCTGGGTGTAAGCCCATGCTCTCTGTGTTACTCGGACCTAAGGATGGCTTCCTAAGGTGTAAGCCCATGCTCTCTGTGTTACTCGGACCTAAGGATGGCTTCCTAAGGTGTAAGCCCATGCTCTCTGTGTTACTCGGACCTGAGGATGGCTTCCTAAGGTGTAAGCCCAGGCTCTCTGTGTTACTCGGACCTGAGGATTGCTTCCTAAGGTGTAAGCCCATGCTCTCTGTGTTACTTGGACCTGAGGATTGCTTCCTAAAGTGTATAACGCAGCAGAGGGTGAGATATCGCTTTCAGAATTAGACTACAAACAGCTTGTGGCTTCTACTGGAATCCACCACAAACTCAAACTTGCCCCTCACCCCACCCCTAGAAGTAAACTGCCACGTTATGGTGGAGCTATAAAGAGATTCAGATAGCAAAAGGAACAAATGTGTCAGTCAACAGGACCCAAGAAAAGCTTTCGGATAATAGATATGCCAGTCTGCTGCACATAGTGTGTTCAATACATGGCCTTTTGTAGTGACAACTCTGGAATTTTGGGGTCTTTGAAAAACACAGAACTATGATAGGAATATGTTTTCATTTTAATCCAGGATCTGGGGCTGCTTCAGATTGTTCACAGCAGACTATGGTTTGCCTCGTGCTCTAGCAGGGGTGTGATTTTGCCAGCTGCAGATAGTTTCTGTGATTGTGTGATGTTTGGAATTCCAGGGCCTTTTTAGAGGGTATATAAATGCTAAGGCCCCTGAAAGGGGGGGCTTGTTGATTGGTTGTTGTTGGTCTCAGTTAAGTAATTGTAGTGCGTGAAGAAGAAACAAGGAAGAGGAAGAGGAGGAGGAGGAGAAGGGAGAGGAGAAGGGAGAGGAGGAGGGAGAGAAGGAGGGAGAGGAGGGAGAGGAGAGAGGAGGGAGAGGAGGAGGAGGAAGAGGAGAAGGAAGAGGAGGAGGAAGAGGACGAGGAGGAAGAAGAGGAGGAGGAGGAGAAATAATTAGATATCCTGAGCACAGAGATCAAATTTGACCTTAATCAGCAGGCAGTCGTCTAAGGATAGTTGCGCCCTTTCTGACCCCTGACTTTACTCAGGGATCCCTTTCTTTTCCTCTCTGTCCTTTCTCTCTCTTATCTAGCATTAGGGGATTGAAAGAGAGGAAGAATGGGGGTGGAGAAGGGTGGAAGAAAAAAGAACTCACAAAGTAGCAAAAAGACAGCTACAGTCTTTGCTTGGATACTGAGTGGAATTTATCAGCATCTGTAAAAGACAGTTTGGGGTGAATTAGGTATTGACTAAGAAAAGATAAAATTAAAATTAAAAAAATGTAAAACACCCTTGAATAAAAAAGGCAAATTTCAAACAGCATTTAACTATGATCTCATTTTTCTTTTAAAAAAATTGTCTATGTGCATGAAAAAGGATACATTTTATCCTATAATTCCATTTCTAAGTATATACCCAGGAGAAACACGTTCATTTGATTGCCAAAAGACATATTCAGAATGTTCATAGGAATTTTATTTATTACAGACCAAATTGGAATCATCCTTAGCAGAAGAATGAAGAGTAGAGAGATTAAGTTGTGGGATAGTCTAAGAATAGTCTACTGTGGGGCAGTGGAAAACTCCAAAAGGATGAGGAGAACCAGTTTCAGAAATACAATGTTACTGTGGGTGGAGAGGGATTCAGCAGGTGGGAGCCCTTGCTGCTCTTGCAGAGCCCAAGTTCAGTGCCCAGTACCCCTTGGGTGGCTCACAACCTGTAACTCCAGCTTCAGGCGATCCAACACCCTCTTCTGACCTATACACAGACAGCATGTGCACCCACATACATGAAAGTTGTAAAAATGTAAACCTTAAAATAGAATGCTGTATGCCTGTACATCACTGTTTTACAAAGTTCAAGTACGTGCAAGTGGAATCTGTAATGGTGTATGCAGTCATGCCCATGGTAGGATAGATGCCAACCAGGAAGGGAGCAGAGGAAGCCTTTCGTGTAAGGTTGATGCCTAGATATTGACTTGGTTACACAGAGGTAGATAAATGTTAAAGGCCATCAAATTATATATCTAATATTTGTGGTTTATGCAATTCAGTTATATCTCATTCCATACTTAAAAAAAAAATGTAAAAGGAAAATCCAAAGGCCAGAGGTGTAGGTCAGTGGCAGAGGGCTCAGTGTGTAGCTTTGCAAGAAGAGGGAAAAAACAAAAATCTAACCGGATTGCAGACATGTTAGCAGTCCTTGTTCCTAGGTGATGGGAGTATGTTTTGATTTGTCTTATTCCTGATCTATATTTTCATGTGTGTGTGTGTGTGTGTGTGTGTGTGTAACAAGATCCCACTCTCTAGCCCTGGCTGACCTGAAACCCATTATTTAGTCTAGGCCAGACTTGGACTTGAGGGCAGCCACTAACCTCGGCTTCCCGTTGTCAATCAAGATTGTGGCTGTAAACTACCCCACCCAGCTTCTAAACTGTATTTTCTTTTTGCATTTTCTTTTTGCGACATATAGGCAACACTTCTATAATAATCAAAGGTTATTTTGAGAACTACATTCCAAATACTTGATTCATGCTACTTCAGAGGGAAGTCAAGAAACCCTACTGCACCAGTCCAATGGAGAGAGGGGTGTGGCCCCACATAATAGGAATGGAAATGCTAATCGCCTGGCATCTGGCTGGGGGTGGGGGTCGGGGTGGGGTCGGGGATAGGGGATGGGATGTGGCGGCCTGACTTTTCAGGGGAAGTCCCAAATGCTGAACACGAGGAAAGTCCCAATGGACATGCACAGTAATGAGAACTAACTGGGTTTCCCAAATGAGAGAAGATCCAACTTTTGGCTAGCTGTGGCATTTAAAAGTCATTTAATTTCAGAAGTCCTTCAGTGGTTTAGCCATAGGGCAGGGGCTAAAAGCCCCAACTCTAAGCCTCACAGGTTCTTTCCACTCCGCACCACTTCGCTGGTTTCTGGAATTCCAGGTCCTAGCTCTGCCAGAGCAGTCTACACATGGTGAACACAGAGTTCTCACAGAGCTTTGTGACAAGAAGGTACTGTCATTTCCTGTGTTTCTCCTTCTGTGGGCTGTCTCTTGTTTGGTTTCGGGACAGGGTCTCGCTCTGTGGCGGAGGCTGACTTCCCACTCTCAAGCCACCCGATTGGGCTTCCTAAAGGCGGCAGTCACAGGTTAGCACCATTGCGTCCAATTTTATTCTATTCCTTTAATTATCTTCCCGCCCCAGTTTTAATTGTATGTGTTTTGCCTACATGTTTGTCTGTGTGCTTTGTGCCCACAGAGGTCAGAAGGGGGATTCGAAGCCCTAGGACTGGATTTACAGCTGGTTAATGTGGGTGCTGAACACCAAGAATCCTCTGGGAGATTGTCAGTCCTCTCTCTCTCTCTCTCTCTCTCTCTCTCTCTCTCTCTCTCTGTTTCTCTTATGCTTTGTTTTTATTTTATGTGAATTGGTATTTTTTCCTGCGTGTGTCTGTGTGAAGGTGTTGGATCTCCTGAAGCTGGAGTTACAGATAGTTGTGAGCTGCCTCATGGGTGCTGGAGATGGAACCCGGGTCCTCTGGAAGAACTCGGAACTGTTGTTCTCCTAACGGCTGAGCCATCTCTTCAGTCCCCTCTTTTTTTTTATTTTGATGGTGTCTCCTGTGGAACAGGCTGGCCTCCAGCTCCCTGTACCACTGGTGATGGTTTTGATCTTCTGATTCTCCTGCCTGCACCTCCAGAGGGCTGGGGTTACAGGCACGCACCTCCATGCTTGGATTTTTCAGGGCTGAGAATTGAACCCACGGCTTCAGACTTTTTGTCTACTAGGTAAGTGCTCTTCCAGCTGAGCTACACTCTCAGCCCTTTTTCTCCCCTCCCCCCCTTTTTTTGTAAAATTATTATTATGTGTCTGTGTGCTTTGCCTGTGTGTTGGGGTACGCCATCCGTGGTGTACTCAAGAACCGAGTTCCCTGGAAGGCGAACTGGGGCTAGGAGAGACCAGATGGGAAAGAAAAACGGATGCCAAGACAGAGTCACTCAGTTCAAAGCATCTCTAACTTTACTCAACAATCTTTGCTGGCCGATGGTGGCACACGCCTTTAATCCCAGCACTTGGGAGGCAGAGGCAGGTGGATTTCTGAGTTCGAGGCCAGCCTGGTCTACAAAGTGAGTTCCAGGACAGCCAGGGCTACACAGAGAAACCCTGTCTCGAAAACAACAACAACAACAACAACAACAACAACAACAACAACAACAACAAAAAGAATCTTTTTGGGTAGTATGAGGGTAGGCTCTGCCCCCAGCCAGTCTGCGCAGGCGCCTGGATTCAGTCAGCGGACACCTGGATGCAGCCTGAAGTCTGGTGCACTGTGGAATGTCTCATGGCATGGCAGACAGGTAGCAGGGTCTCAAGGAGAAGCAGTTTATCACAACAAAGGAAGCCAGCCTTAGCTGGAGAGCCACGCAGTATGTGGCTTCCTGTGGCCAGCCTGGCCTTCAGAAGCCAACAGGTCTTGCTCTCAGCCTGAAGCAGGCTGGGGGAGGGGGCTACACCTGTGTATCATGTACACACTCAGAACAGAAAGAAGTCAAAAGGGGGTGTCACATCCCCTGAAACTGAAGTTGCAGACAGTTGTGATCTGCCATTTGGGTGCCAGGACTCAAACCCAGATCCTCTGGAAGAGCAAACAGTGCTCTTAGCCACTGGGCCATCTCTCTGCTTGGCCTTTGGCCTTCTTTCCTTTTCCTTTTTTTTTTTTTAAAGATTTATTTTATTTATTATATGCAAGCACACTGTAGCTGTCTTCAGACACTCCAGAAGAGGGTGCCAGATCTCATTACGGATGGTTGTGAGCCACCATGTGGATGCTGGGATTTGAACTCATCACCTTCGGAAGAGCAGTCGGGCGCTCTTACCTGCTGAGCCATCTCACCAGCCCTCCTTTTCCTTTTTAAAACAACAACAACCTTTTTCTTTTTTCTTTCTTTTTCGAATACACCTGGTGTGTTATTTGCATGTGTGTCAGTGAGAGGATCCCCTTGAACCGGAGTTACAGACAGTTGTGAGTTGCCACGTGGGTGCTGGGAATTAAACCCAGGTTCTCTGGAAGAGCAGCCAGTGCTTCTAACCACTTAACTCCAGCCCCCTTCTTTCTGATTTTTTTTTTTCCTTTGAGACAGGGTTTCTCTGTATGGCCCTGGCTGTCCTGGAACTCACTCTGTAGATCAAGCTGGCCTCGAACTCAGAAATCCGCCTGCCTCTGCCTCCCGAGTGCTGGGATTAAAGGCGTGGGCTACCACGCCCGGCTCTTTCTGCTTTTTAAAGAGCAGTTTCTGAGGCAATACTACACACAAGTAGTAACTTGGAGAGTCAGGCCCTTCCTCCGGTCTGGTCTTCAGTCTCCAAATGCCTTCTTTCCAAGATTTTCTGGGCGACCTTTCAGAAGCCCGATGTTTAACTACTCACTCTCCATGCCACTCCACCCTCCTCCCATACACAGAGTCCTGTGTGTAGGGAGGCACCAGGGCCACCTCAATGTCCTGTCACTGAGCTGCTCTCATGTCATTCAAACATCCAAATTTCTGCCTCTGTAACCCCAGAGGCCTATCAGAGTCCAAACCTGCAACTTCCAGCAGCCCCTTGGCTCTTCTGCTCCTAATCCCCAGTCTGGTTCAAAGATGAGTGTCAGCTCTCTATCCTAAGAGCAGCACCTGGACATTCTCCCATCTCCTTTCTTCGCAGCAGGGTTCTCTCCGAACTCCACCCTCCACCCCCATCCAGGTGCTGCTCTCCTCAGTATCTTTCCCAAGGCCACAAAGCCCCTCAGCAGTGAGAAGCCACAGAGTGACAGGCAGTGCTGGGGCCCAGGAGCCAGCAGCTGTGAGCAGCTCCACTACGCCCTCTTCAATAATTCATCTTCCAGCATGCTGCAGGCACCATGCCCTCATTCTGAGGCAGAGATGGCTGCTACAGCTCTGTGGGGTCGGAGAGGGAGGCTGAGAGAAGAGGAGAGCCGGGAGAACAAGCCACCGGAGGTGCCCAACCTCCAAGCCCTTGTGCTGCACACGACCCGCTAGTCCTTGTGAAAAGGGTTTCAGTCTGGGCTGATACTTGGGGTTCAGACCTGGAAGGATCTCAGCGAGCTGCTGTGCTCAGCTCCCTGCCGTGCATATACCAGGCTCAGCCTCATGCCCTGGCTGAGCCTCCGCGGGCTACCTTTCTAATGATGCCCACATCCCTCTCTTTGTCCCCTGACACGTCTCAGCTGTCCCTACCTCAGGAGTCCTGCTCTGTTGGAGCTCCCATTACTTAGATGTTCGTTCCCACACCTCTTCTTGGCTCTGCCGGTCCACCCCCATCTCTTCAGCCCCAGCCTTTCTGGCTAAGAGCTGATGTTTATAGAGCTTGTAGACCAGCTCGTGGGGGTGGAGGACCTGAGCTGACCCCGTGTGGCAAGAGGAGGGATTCAGGATCTTAAATGTGAGGAGAATGCCTGAACAGTTCTTTGTCTATAGTTTGGAGGGATGGTGGTAAAGTCTAAGCCATGTCAGGGACTTGGCCTTCTCAGTGTCCCATCCTTCAG
This sequence comes from Mus minutoides, assembly GCA_902729485.2. Classification (NCBI taxonomy): domain Eukaryota; kingdom Metazoa; phylum Chordata; class Mammalia; order Rodentia; family Muridae; genus Mus; species Mus minutoides. The sequence continues at coordinate 219,894 of LR750615.1, forward strand.
GGGACAGCCTGAATTCTATTCTATGCTAGCCCTGTTCCTGCTGGAATCCATTTTTTGCAACTGGTACATGCAACGGTGTTAGAGGGGAAACTGAGATGAAAGACTAAAGCAAACACTTACAGAGTACCTAGTCTGCACCCGTACCAGCAGAAGCCTGGGAGCCAAGTATTTCTGGCTCCTCACTCTCCTCTTTCAAGTGAATAGGGATTCCTCAAATGGTCAAAGCAGACTCACTGTCTGCCTCAGAGTGGGCAAGAAAGAGCTGGGTCTGGAAGCCATAGTTGACTCCTTGTTCCCTCTGGGCCCTGGTTTCCGGAGAGAAGGTGCTATCATTCTGAGCACTGTCAGCAAGAAACTCTTCAGACATATTTATAGCAAATGCTGCATCAGGAGATGGAGCCTGAGAGAGCCGCCTCAAAGCATCAAATAACTCTATAGGCCCAGAGGTGGAGCCCAGGAAAAGAGTACTGATTGCAGCAGGAGAGACTGAGGTTTGATGTCAGAGGAACTTCCCAAAGTAATATTTGGAGTTGACAATAGGAATTCCCTGAAGAAGTTATTTCCAAAGAATTTTCTCAGAGGGATTAAAGCATCATGTTTTGGTCTAATAGATACAAAAAATAAATAAAATTAAATTTAAAAAATGGATGTGAGCTGGGCGTGGTGGTGCACACCTTTAATCCCAGCACACGGGAGGCAGAGGCAGGCAGATTTCTGAGTTTGAGGCCAGCCTGGCCTACAAAATGAATTCCAGGACAGCCAGGGCACACAGAGAAACACTCTCGAAAAACAAAAAACAAACAAACAAACAAAAAAATGGATGTGGTGGTAATTCTGTCCTGGTAATCTCCAGACTACCAGATTACAGGGTCGATAAGCAGAGTTGTCCAGATGATGTCATTCTGAGGAGGCAAGTGGAGACTGAAGTGTGAGATGATGAAGTCTCTTGACCCTGTGTGGGGTGGGAACCTAGGGTTTGGTAGGTCTGCACTGGCCAAGCTGGGGCAGGGCCCCCAAAAAGGTATCCAATAAGGGCCTCTCTTAAGTAAACTGACCAGAGAACTGAAAGACCTTAAGTGTAGAGGGGGAGAGTATGTGGCCTGCCAATCACCTCACTGGGAGGAGGGCCTTTGGCCAGGGGTCCCAGGGTCCAGGTCTGCTACCTACCTGGTATTTGGACCAGGTCCCACAGCTTGCCTGCAAATGATCAAACAGGCGTGGGCTTCCCCTTTGCATCTCAGATTCCCTCTGATAAACTCGGTGAACCGATGTTTAGGTTTTAAAGGGGTGGAGATGGCTTCAGGGGTGTAGGCTCCGGCAGAGGGAGGAGAGAAGCCAGGGACAATCGCTTCTCCTGTGAAAACTGAAGCGCCCCAAGGCCCAGAGGAGCTAGTCCATTAGCTGTGGTCAGCGGGGGAGGCAGGGAGGGAGGGGGAGGGGGGATACATCTCTCCCTCCAGGTCTTATTGCAGAGGCCAAACTTCAGCTCCCTCCATTACAACCCCCAACAAGACAAAAGGAAAAGAATGAATACCCTCCCCACCCGGCTACCCTGTCCCCAAGCCTGTGTTTCTTCTCCAGGGTTGAAGCTGAGTGTGTAGGGGTGGCAGAAAAGAAACCATGTCTGTGGCAGGAACAGACCATGGGGGTGGGGGCACTTTCCCAGGCACTTTCCAGGTTAAAACCAGCCCAAGAGGAACCTGGAATGGAGCGTTCTGAGAATGGATGCTCTTCCACCTTATCTCTCTCTGGAATAGGACCAGTGGAAAGTCAGCGGAGTAGAGACAGATCTTCAGGGAACAGGGAGGAGGAGCGGAGGGGTCCCAAGCCCCCTCCACCTGGAAAAAGTAGGTTCGAAGAAGGGCTGAGAAAGGGAGTTTTTCTGTTGGGAAACCCCGAGGTGAAGTTGGAGGTTCCCCCAGGTCATTAGATCTCTCAGTTCTGTCTCCATGAGGGGGTCTGCTCCCACCTGTCCCAAGCCCAGGAGCAGTCACTGTCTTAAGAACAGGGAAGGGTCCGGTTCGGTATGGAAGAACCAATGAGACGGTTGTCCGCTTAGAAGGATGTGGTGAGCGAGTGGACTGGGATTACACCCTCGCTCCCCCCTCCCACGCCAGAACTTGGGCTTGTCCGATTTGACGTGCCCGCCGGAGGGGACGAGAAGGGGTACTGACCCGAGAAGCGGTTCTGCGACTTTGTGCTCTCTGCTGCCCAGACTGAGCTGGGATGCTGCCCGGCTTGCCCGGGCTCGCCCTGAGACCAGGATGGAGGTAAGAGAGGTCTAGGGCTCTGGAGGTGACAAGAGTGTCTCTAAAGAACCCCACAAGGGTGGGGACAGAGTGCGACCTGGGATTCTCTCCTGGGGCTCTTGGGGATGGGGTGGGGAGGAGGTTTCAGCAGGGTCTAGATCCAGGCTGCGCCCTCCCCGGAAGCGCCTCCTGCTGGCAGGAGTCAGTAGGTGCGGCCGATGCAGCCACCTGGAGGGTGGGTGCGGACACCCGGCCATCGAACCTAGGGGGCGCTACAGAGGGTAGGGAAAGCGGCCACCTCACCTCGCCTTGACCTTCCCTTTGGCGGAGCTGAGACCTGCAGTACCCTAGCTGACCCAGGAGGCGTCCGTGCTGGGCTGTCTCCTAAAGGATTCTGCAGAAGCCTGGTCGGGACCAGGACAGTGTGGATGGTCGTGGCTTCCCCAGAACTCGGAGGGGCGTCTTGAGGCTTGGTCAAGCGCACTGAACACCTGACTCTTCCTTCTCGGTCTGTTACCCGGCTGAGGTGGGGACTCAGTAGGGCTTTTTTTCCTAGGGGCTAGGGGTGGGACACTAGATGCACCGAGCTGGGGGGTCTGGGGGGTCTGGGGGGAGCCGAACCCAACCTCTCCTTAGAGCCTGCCTTTGAACCTTTCCCGCCCCCAGCCTGCGGTGGCAAAGCTCCACAGACCCTGTCTTTTCTGGAGACCTGGGGGAGGGGGAGAGAAGGGGAAGGCTGGGTGGGAAAGAGGGGTGGGGATTGGAAGGACAGTGGGAGACACCAGATGAGTAGGGAACTGGGGAGGTAGCCAGGCAAGACTGAAGTGGAGACACACTAGACTGAAAGCCGAGGGAAGTGCGGGAGAAACACTAGGAGGAGGCTAGAAAGGAAGGGAGGTGGGAGGGGGAGGGAAAGGGGTGGAACCAGGAGCGAGGAGAGGGAGAGGGCGGCTGGAGCTGGGCGGGCGTGGGGCGAGGCCAGGCGTGCAGGCTGGAGCGGTGTGCAGAGCCGCGGCTGGGTCCCGCTCCCGCCTCGGAGCCCCTGGCCCGGGGGAGGGAGAGAGGCCGCTAACCCGGTCTATGTCTTTTTCTGACTCCAGTGCAACCTTCCTGCTGAACGAGGTAACCGCCGGGGCCCCCTCCCCAGAAAGGTGGGAGGAAAGCTCAGGCATTTGGGGGAAACTGCAGCATGGGGCGGGAGCGAAAACAGGAGTTGAGAGCTCTGGATAAGAGAGGAAAGGGAAGGCTGGAACTGGCGCCTCCTGCAAAACATGCAGAGAGGTCTGACTGGGGAACTGAGAAAGGGGCGCTATTGAAAGGAGGGCCGTGTCAGGCTCCCTCAGTGACCCTCTCTGAGATCCCGGGGAGGGGGCAACCTAATAGCTGGAATGTGAGGGGCCTCCACCTGGAGTAGAACTCCCAGTACCTGCCTCAGTTTCCCCACTTGCTGCCCAGTTAGAGTTTTCTGGAGGTTCTCAGTTCCCACACCTGGTCGATTAAGGCTTTCCTCCTTGATCCTGCTTCCACAGCTGGATTAGCAGGAGAATTGGCATAGGCAGGTGTGGCTGTAGTGAGAATGAAGTGGACAGTGTGGGAGCTGGGGGGGGGGGGAATCAAGCGCCTGCAGGACCCAGGGGATGCCTGTAGGTATGAGGAACTCGAACCCATCTCCTGGGGAGGTGGTTGGCATGACAACGAATTTCTCTGAGGCCGACTTAGACACCATTGTCCCAGCTGGGGATAAGGACAAGTCCTCTCGAGGCTGATAGCAAATCTGCTGCCTATAGTCCAGGGACCCCCCCATGGGTGGACAGTCCCAAAATGAGAGGCCTGGGGAAGAGATTCCAGATGGGACCCTCTTCCAGGAGAAGAGAGCCGGAAAGGTCTTACTCTTTGACACTTCTCCACCCTATGGGAGGAGAGAGGGGACTAAGTAGACAAAGGAAAAGGAGGGTACAGGACAAGGCAGGACTCAGGGACACAGAAGATATCGTACTAACCCCAAAACACACTGGGTTGGAGCAGTGGAAGCTGCCTCCTCCAGTTGCAGCTGGTGCCCTCAGACACAAGGGCTCCAATAAAGTTGCCTGCCAGTCCTTCAGTCAGAAGGAGACAGACTTAGGGTGTCATTAGATGAGCCCCCCATCTTTTTCTTACCGAGGGAACAGGAAGATAAGACATAGGTGGGAAGCCAGTTGGCTTGGGTGGGTAGTCTTCCTCTCCTTTCTACCACACAGAACCGCTATAGATCTCATGACCCCTTCCCAATTGTAATCGGAAGGGCCAAGGATGGGCAAGAGTCCTGAACTTACACCCTCCGGGGTTTCAGGAGCTAGAAGTGGCAAAGGGCTGAGTTGAGAAAGCAAAACGGCCAAGCACGGCTGATGTCTGCCTCACATCCTCTTGGGATGCCCAAGCAGGGGGTTAAAATGCAAAAGGAAAATTTTGGTGGGGGGGGGGCGTGTAAAAAGGGAAGGAGCTCAAATGATGACAGCTTTTGGAAGATCTCTTCCGAGATTAAGACACGGCTCTTTCCTCGAATGGCAGGGTGGGGGTGGAGGACGCTGACTGGTGCCGGATGATTAGAACCAGCATCCTGCACACCTTAATTCTGGTCTTTTGCAAAGCGGTAGGCTTTACTCTTTTTCCTTCCCAACCTCAGCGTCAGGATCCCACCTTTGCTCCACCCACAGCGCCCTCCTTGCCTCCATCCTTTAGGGTCACCTAAAACAGCCCCTTTCTGCCCCAGTTCCCGCGGATGCTCTGGCAATGTCCGGCACAATCCTTGGCAGGGAAGTGAGGAAGAGAATCACTATTCCGGCTTAACTTGGATGAAATCTGCCCGTGCAACAGGTGTGGGGAGGCCTAGCCACCGTCCCCGAACTTCCCCCTTCTTAAGGGTCGGCCCTTTACCGCAGCCCGGAACGGAGAGGGCCGGGCACCTGTTGGGGCAGAAGCTGCTTTCATGGCACGGGTCTGGGAGCTCGAAACCATTTCTCCCTAGTACCACAGCGAGGTTTGCTTTGGGTGTCTCCAGGACTTGCAGAGAGCCGACATTGCCAGATCACCTGAGACCTCTCCCCATCTGCTGCTCGTCCTCCTTTAGATCTCCATATCCCTGTCTCTCCGTTCTCCCTGCCTCCAGTCCTCCTCTCTCTCCAGCCATCCTCCCCGCCGCCCGCACCCTCTCGATTCTCCACCCGGATCGCGTCTGGTCGTGGCGTCTCTCCCCTCCCCCTCCCCCGCGCCAGCCCTTTGTTTCCCGGCGGAGCAGTTCCTGGGTTGCGAGAGTCCCTGTCTCCGCATCTCTCCTCGCCCCGCCTCCTCCCCGCCGGGATCCGCCCAGCCTGCAGCCTCTCCGCCCTTCTTCCCCGCCGCCCCGGCCCCGGAGGTGCCGGGGACCCACCTTCCCGACTCGTGTGCGCCCGGTTCCGCGGCCCCGGCGGATCCCTTCGGCCGCCGCGTCCCCGCCGCCCGCGTCTTCCCGGGAGGGGGTCAGGTGGGCGGGCACTATTGTTGTGGGAGCCGGCGGCAGATTCCTCAGCCGCGCTGGCGCGCTCGGGGTGGGACCGGCTGGGCTGGGGGGTGGGGAGGGGAGCGGTGATCTGAGCTGCGAGCAGCTGGTCTTCGCGGCTCGCTCCTTCCTTCGTTCGCGCTCGCGCTCTCCGCCGCCGCCCGCAGGGCTGCGCGGCTAGGTGGCATCTCGGGTGCGGCCCGCCGTCCTCGCCCCCGGCGCCGCTCGCTCCCCCCACCCCACCCCAGACTCCCCCATGTATGACGACTCCTACGTGCCCGGGTTTGAGGACTCGGAGGCGGTGAGTGCCCACGGGGGAGGGTGGGGGTGGGGGTGGGGGAGTTGGGATGACACCTCTCTCTCTTCAACCCTTCCCCCAGTTGTGCACTTTGAAAAACGCCTTGGCAGCGAGCGGGGCAGCGCGCGTAAGCCGGCGGGGGGCTCTCTAGGAAAGTCTCTCTTAGCCAGGTATCCCAGGTACTCCGGTGTGTGCACAGAGGGACGCTGTAAGCCGAAGGCTCGAGCAGGTGGCCCCAAAGCTCAGGACATAGGAGGCTGAGGAGGGAAGGACAGAAGGCCCCGGCATCGAGGTTTTTAGAGGGAACATGGAACATTTGGAGTTCCATATCCTGGGTTCATGGGATCTGAACACAACAGGGAAAGCTGAGCTCCGGGGGGAGACACTCCGGACCTGTGCCTCAAGTAAATGACAAATTAAGGAGCTGGAAGAACGTTAGCGACTCTAATGGGTACCAGCCTCTGCAGACAGGAATTCTAGAACTTGAGGTCTCTTTTTCTTCTCTGCCCACCATCCCTGCGCTTGGCCTTGACTACTCTCCTACACTTGATCTTAGCCAAAAGGCTGCCCTAGCTCAGCTTCTTGGAAAGGCCACCAACCACAGGGTGGGCCATCAAACTGAGATCAGTCTAGCCCCCTGCTGAGGAGGGCCTGGAGGTGAGGCCAGGGGAGCTCGGGGCATGGGGATGGGAAGGAAGCTCTTTGCTCAGAGAACCAGGCAACCAATAAATATTTAATTCTTCTCTTTGCTTTTATCTCCTGACCCACTGAGACAAATCAGCTCATTAGGCAGTGATTCCCGGAGCTCAGAGAGCAGAAAGACTGCCTGGAAAGATGGGACAAGAGTGGGGGGTCAGCGTCAGAGCCCCTTGGAGTCACCGGTCTTCCCTCAGACATCCCACACGCTATGGGAAAGGACCACTAACAGGGCTTGAAAAGGCCCCCTGACAGGATTAGGTCGAGCTTTGTGTCTCCAGCCCAGGAAAGAGGAGTGGTGAGCCTCAGAGCAGGCATGTGTCGGTGGATTGTGGGACCAGGCTCCTTCAGGACCCAGTTTTCCATGGGGCTCCAGGGCTGATTACATTGCAAGGGAGAGCAGAGAGGTGGTTCTGAAGGCTCTCGTGGGCACCTCTTTCTGACAGTTGAAGGGACAGCTGGTGTAGCCCTGGGAGTCAGAATGAGCTGGAGGAGAGACTTCTCTGTGGGGCTGCAGGGCCCGAGGAGCTACGTTCTCGTGTCTGGTGAGAAACCGGGGCTGATGCAGGAGACTGACGCCCGATGTTATTTGAGGGCGGCCTGCTGACCTTCCCTGATTCTTAGATCTCTTCCCCCCAACTTCCCTTCCTCCCGCCAGCTCCTTGCTCTCCCCGAGGCCCCCTCTGAAGCAGTAGGAGGGAGATCAGGCTCTAAATAAATCCACTGGGCTCATCTCCCTCCTCTTCTTCCCCCGTGCCAGGCAAGAGAGGAGCTGCAGCCTGCCCACACACTCACCAGGCAAGGGGGGCACCACCAGGGCACTGTGCCAACTCCAGCAGCTCCAGAGTACTGAGACGCTCTGGCTTTGGGGGCATAATGGGTGGGGAAGCAAGAGCTCACCATTCTGTGGGGTAGAATGCTACCTACTTTCTAACTGGTACCAACCAGACCAGCGTATGCAAAACCCCCCTCCAGGACATGGGAATTATGGAAAGTGGTTTCCCTTCAGATCACAACCCATTAAAGAATTTAGGGAGAGACCCTGTCATTCTCTAGGGTTAAGAGGTCACCTAGCCTAGATACCTCAAAGGCATTAAGGACTAAATTGGGCTGAGAGCTGGGATCTTGGGATGTCGAAGCTACACTTCTCCCAACACCTGCTGGGTACTGAGGAAGTATCTGATACTCACGCAGTAGGTGGTCATCCTCCAAGGCTCTTTTCACCTGCTGGTCTCTATCCCTTCTGCCAGCCACCCCACAGCTAGCGCCTACGTCCTGGGAGTGAGATCCCAGGTCTTGTTCTCCCGTGGCTGGAGACAGCCTGTACTTCTGCAAAACAAAAGGCCTCCCCCAACCCCCACCCCACTTCTGGGGCTGCCTCAAGACATTTGGTTTACAATAGACACAGTCTTTAGCTCAAATTCCAGGGCTGCCAAACACGTAGCTGACCTGCGGCCTTGCACATCGAAGGGCTGGGCTCTAGGCCTGGCTGACAGCAGGGGTGTGAGTTTGCCTTTTCCAAAGAGAGTCTGGCCTCTGCTGCTTGTAGGTAGGTAGTCCTAGCCAGTGGCTTTAAGGGACTGTTCTTCAACCTCAACATTCTGAAACCTCTTTCCTTACACACATTACTTTTACCTATCCTCTTAGCTTTTCTGTACTGCTGACATCTCAGAATACAGGGAAGAATTCTCCCAGGCTTCTGCACACCAGAAGGAGAAACTGAGTCAGAAGAGATGTCTTTTTCCCTAATCCAGTTATCTTAACTTTCAGCTGCTTGTCTCAAAGTTGAACTTCCCTTATCATAGTCTGGCATCTTCCTCATGGCCCTGAAGGTGAACTCTGTAACCCTCCAGATGTGTGCTCCGACTCTGGGCGGGACTCAGTGACTGTCCCTTCACACTACCAAAGGCATCCCTGAGGTCCTGTATCTCAGCTGGGTTGCCTGGCACCAGCACAGTCTCCCTCCAGGCCCTGATATCCCTCGGGCCCAGGGAAAGGATAGAGATACAGAGCAAATGGTTGGTGTGAGGCCCCGCCTGTACCCAGGGAGACAGCCGCGTGTTGCTCTCCTTCGTGTCTTCTCACTGCTTCCACATGCCCAGTTCCCTGTCCCCACAGGTGTGGGAAGGAAAGAAAGTGGGTGGGGGGAGAAAAGGGAGGTAACTTCCAGAAGTCTGTAGCTTGGCCCAGTCTTCACACGCAAGGCGAATTTAACAGCTTTCAAAACTTTGTTGGAAGCCTGCTGTGAGGGTTCACCAGCACCTGGGAGATAGAGACAGGCAACTAACTCTCTCTCTCTCTTTCTCTCTGTGTGTGTGTGTGTGTGTGTGTGTGTGTGTGTGTGTGTGTTGGTTTGGTTTTTAAGATTGGGTTTCTCTGTGTAACCCTGGCTGTCCTGAAAATAACTCTTTAGTCCAGGTAACACCACTGTCTAACTCTGTGTGTGTGTGTGTGTGTGTGTGTGTGTGTGTGTGTGTGTGTGTAGATCAGAGGACAACTTTCAGAAATGGCTCCTCCTCCTCCCTCCTCCTCTTCCTCCTCCTCTTCTTCTTCTTCTAAGATTTATTTATTTATTTTATGTATGTGAGTACAGAAGAGGGCATCAGATCCCATTACAGATGGTTGTGAGCCACCATGTGGTTGTGGGAAATTGAACTCAGGACCTCTGGAAGAGCAGTCAGTGCTCTTAACCACTGAGCCATCTCTCCAGCCCAGGTTTTCTACTTCTCTTGGTTCCCTGGAGTGACCTCTGGTCATCCAACTTGTTTGAACAGCAAATGCCTTCACACCATCCTGCTTTGGGGGGAACAGGGGAGTAGGTCTCATATGGCTCAGAAAGTCTTTAGCTCTCTAGCTACTAAACCCGACCTTCCAAGTGCTAGAATTATAGGTGTGCACCCCCACACCCAGCTCCAGCCAGCATCTGTTAGCTAGCTGTACTCTTTCCAGTCATCTTAAAGGGATAATGTCCAGGTTGCTTCAGGGCATGGTCTCCTGGATTTAACACCATCTGAATATATCATTTTTAGTATTTAGTAGAGGGGAGAAAAGTGGAGATTTTGTTCAGAGCTACGATATAAATAGGCATGGGGTAGAAGGCCCTGTACTTTGCACGCACGGATTGGGGCAGCTTCCATGTAGCCTTAGAGGCACCAGGAGGCACACAGAAGGCAGGTTAGGGGTCAAGTCATCCCCTAGAAGATGGAAAAGTCACATCAGGGCTAGGAGGACTATTACACAGACTCTCCCGTCTGTCCCAGGGTTCAGCCGACTCCTACACTAGCCGCCCCTCTCTGGACTCAGACGTCTCCCTGGAGGAGGACCGCGAGAGTGCCCGGCGAGAAGTGGAGAGTCAGGCCCAGCAGCAGCTGGAAAGAGCCAAGGTATGCCTGCTGGCAGGCAGGGGGTCAAGCTGGGTGCGAGCCTGTGCAGGACCTTGGCACCCCAGGTCATGTCAGGGTGTACTTATGTGTGGAAAAGTGTAGCCTGTAGCAGGCAGTAGCCTTCTTGTCTGGGGCTTCTGCCTCCCCGTGAGGTCCTACTCTGAGTTTCTCATTGCCCTGATGATCAAATTCCCCAGCACAAACCTGTGGCATTTGCTGTGAGGACCAATGTCAGCTACTGTGGAGTTCTGGATGAGGAGTGCCCGGTCCAGGGCTCTGGAGTCAACTTTGAGGCCAAAGATTTTCTGCACATTAAAGAGGTAATGAACCTCATTCTCCCCGGAAGCCTGCTCCTGTTTGCAGTCCCAGGCCCAGTGCCTCTAGCTCTGTATCTGAAGTAGTTCCCCAGGTCCTCCAGTGTCATGTGTGCACACCTGTATGCCCCCTCACTCAGGACCTGATTCCAAGGTTCCCACCATCCTCAGACCTGGCTTGGTCCCGAGTTCTGTGTCTAAGTGGGATTGTAGAGTTACTAACCAACCAGCAGTCTCCTGTGACATCCAGGATTCCACACCGGAAGCACAACAGCTTGAGGCTTGAACCTGGCTGCCCTGTTCTGTGATGCCCTTCCTCTGCCTTCCTGGTACCAGTCTCCCAGAGTCCTCCCTGGGCAAGCACCTCTCATGTAGCTCCTCCCTCTTCTCATTTCCCTCCCAGAAGTACAGCAATGACTGGTGGATCGGGAGGCTAGTGAAAGAGGGCGGAGACATCGCCTTCATTCCCAGCCCCCAACGCCTGGAGAGCATCCGGCTCAAACAGGAACAGAAGGCCAGGTGAGAAGCGTGCTGAGATTCAGTACACACACACACACACCCAAACCCCCAAACACATAACACTACACACACACACACCATATATGCTCAGCTGTCATAAATGAAGTTACTAATCTGTTGAACGTTAACATATAGAACTGTGTGGACATTTTACCATCCCCCTTTCTGTCAGGAGATCTGGGAACCCTTCCAGCCTGGGTGACATTGGCAACCGGCGCTCTCCTCCTCCGTCTCTAGGTAGTCTTCCCTCAGCTTACCCACCTTGGGTAGGCGAATAAGACGCAGTGGAAGGGGTCCTTCCCAGTGAACTGTATGGGAAGGGGCTAATGGAGGGGCCAGAACAGCCGGGAGAGCCCGTTCCCTCCCCGGGGAAGGGACTCCCAAGCCCCCTAGGGCCCTTCCCCTCCAGCAACTTTAATCTTTTATTTCCTTTTCCAAAAAGCAAAGCAGAAGCAAAAGCAGGTGAGTCAGAAAGGGGCCTGGGCCCGGGGGAGGGGGGGTCATGGATTTTGGCTCTGGGGACCCTCCTGGTCAGTCACTGCTGGCATCTACAGAACCAGAGGGGAGGGCGCCCAGAACTCTCCATTCTGCCCCCCTAGAGCAGTCAGGCCTAAGGTGGGCACCGAGACCAAGATTTTGTCTGACCTCCTGGCCATTCTGCAGGCGGAACATGTTCCCCCGTACGATGTGGTGCCCTCCATGCGGCCCGTGGTGCTGGTGGGACCCTCTCTGAAAGGCTATGAGGTGAGGAAGTTCCCAAGCCCAGAGTTACCCCTACCAAAGCTGCCACAGTGAGAAATGTCTGTGCGTAGGGTGTGGACTCTACTTGGGGACACTGTACCGCTGCCAGGGGGGGCCCTCTGTCAGTGCCACGCCCTCCCCTCCAGGTCACGGACATGATGCAGAAGGCGCTCTTCGACTTCCTTAAACACAGGTTTGATGGCAGGTAAGCTGCCCTGGTCTGGAATCAGGAGGAGAATCAATCCGGAGGAAAGTTCATTTCCCCCCTCATGCATGCCCAGAGCTAGTCTCCTTTCAAGGAGAATCAGGGAGCCGGTTAAGGAGCACTTGGCTTAGACGGCAGTGTACGGTCCTCCAATCCAGGATCTCCATCACGCGCGTCACGGCTGACCTCTCGCTGGCCAAGCGCTCTGTGCTCAACAATCCTGGCAAGAGGACCATCATTGAGCGCTCCTCTGCCCGCTCCAGCATCGGTGAGGAGTCCTTTGTTCCTGGTTCTCTGCCTACTTGATGCTACTGAAAACCTTTACCTCCTTGTCTTACCCACGCTCTACCACCTGCCCCAAGTTCTGCCCTACCCCCACCCCCTTGCCCAGTCTCCTTCCTACCCAGGCTTGCTTGTAGCAGCTCTGGCTGTAAGCAGTGGCCAGAGCCCCTCATAAGCTGCTCCCCTTCCCTAGCTGAAGTGCAGAGTGAGATTGAGCGCATATTCGAGCTGGCCAAATCCCTGCAGCTAGTGGTGTTGGATGCCGACACCATCAACCACCCAGCACAACTTGCCAAGACCTCACTTGCTCCCATTATCGTCTTTGTCAAAGTGTCCTCGCCAAAGGTAAGTGAACAGGGTCACTGGGGTTCCCCAGATGTCCCCTAGAATATAGTGCACCTCTGCTTGGGCCCTGCCTGGAGTGACCAGCTCCTTTTCTTGACATCCCTCCTCACCTGGTACTAAAGTCCTACCACGAGTTGGGAATTGTGCCTAATTCTTAGACCCAGTTCTCACCAGAGCCCCGAGAAATGCCATGCCTATCTCTGCCCTTCCCGTGTCAGGTACTGCAGCGACTGATCCGCTCCAGGGGAAAGTCACAGATGAAGCACCTCACTGTACAGATGATGGCATATGATAAGCTGGTTCAGTGCCCCCCTGTGAGTGCTTGGGTCAGCTGCGACCACGCCCCATCCTAGGGTGCAGAGGCAGAGCTGCAGAGTGGCCGTGGAGAAGCCAACCTCCCCGTGTCCTCTCTCTCCAGGAGTCATTCGATGTGATTCTAGATGAGAACCAGCTAGATGACGCCTGTGAGCACCTGGCTGAATACTTAGAGGTTTACTGGCGAGCGACCCACCACCCAGCACCGGGACCCGGACTGCTGGGTCCGCCTAGTGCCATCCCTGGACTTCAGGTAACTGTTTCTAGTGGGCACAACTGTGCAGGCTTCCCCAGTCAAGGCTAAGCTCCCATCCTGACCAGAGATTGTTCTTGGTCTGTGTGTGAAACCCAGGGACTGCTGAGACTCAGCTCTGCCTGTTCCACAGACCTTAGGGCACACAGGACAGCACAGTGACTGAGATCAGATGGTCCTCCTAGGGACAAAGGAAACACTCTCTCTACACCTATCTCTCCTTTTAAGGGAGAGCCTGAATTTGTAAGGAGCTAAAACTCTCCTTTCTGCACTTAGCTTGGAAAATGCCCCGCCTTAATTCTTCCTTGCACTGCATACTCTTAAAAACCTAGGAATTGGGAGTCAGGGAGTGAGTACCTCATCTCCCTACAAAGGCCAGACTTCCCTTCCCTTACTTAGCTATTGTGTGGCCCCCAGAACCAGCAGCTGCTGGGGGAGCGAGGGGAGGAGCACTCACCCCTGGAGAGGGACAGCCTGATGCCCTCAGATGAGGCCAGCGAGAGCTCCCGCCAGGCCTGGACCGGATCTTCACAGCGCAGCTCTCGCCATCTGGAGGAGGACTATGCAGATGCCTACCAGGACCTGTACCAGCCTCACCGCCAACACACCTCGGGGCTGCCCAGTGCTAACGGGCACGACCCCCAAGACCGGCTCCTAGCCCAGGACTCGGAGCATGACCATAATGACCGGAACTGGCAGCGTAACCGGCCTTGGCCCAAGGACAGCTACTGACCACCTCCTGCCCCACCCTGGCAGGCGCAGGCACAGCGGCTGGGGTGTCCACCTCAGGCAGGTTGGAGTTAGATCGGCATTAGGCTGCCGTTAGGTTCAGCTCACATAACCCTCTGCCCAGCCCCAGGTCCAGGGCTGACTGTGGTCCCAAGGTTCTGGGAGAAGCAAGGGGCCCCTCACCTCCTGGGCATAGTGACCCCGTAGGTTCTCATCCGGGTACTAGCCGTGTTCTGCATCCTTGGCACCTCCCCTGCATAAGCTGCAGCCCCAGTAGGCAACAATCTCAGGCCAGGATCACATAGCAGGGGCCTTCCAGCCAGAATGGATGCCCCTCTAAAGAGCGAGAGGGTGTAAGTGTGGGCAATACAACAGAGGAAGAAAAATGCAGTTCCTAAGAAGGCATAGATCCTAAGCAAAGGGACTCCATTCACGCCACTGCCACACATCAGAAATGAAGCAATCAGAGTTCAACATGGCGGCACTTCTGTCCCATCAGCTGGGGTGGGCACTTACACCTAAGACAGGAGCAGTGCGGGTGAGGCAGGACAGACAGACAGCTGTAGCTCTGCTAGAAAACGGCCCACTCACCAAACCGGGACGCTTAGCATCTGGTGAGACTAGGGAACTGGGGCATAGTCAAGCCAAGAGCCAGCCTGGACTGCGGGGGAGGGTGGGACAGCTTCTGGCCCCTCTTGCTCTTCTCATTCTTTGTCCTTGCATCTGTCATTTCTGTTCTTTCCCTCCATGGCTCCTGCAAGATAGGGGCTTCCTGACTCATAGCTGCCACTTAAGTTAGGGTTAGATGAGAGGAACAGGACACAGTGAACAGCCCCTGAGGCTGTCCACCTGGCTACCCTTGCCTTATGGCTCTAGCGTGTGACCTACAGAGCATGCTCCATTAAGAACCCGCCCCACCTCATTGTCATCTCCAATAAAACACCACGCACAGTCCCTCTGGTGTCTCTGGTCTGTCCGCTCACGTGGCTCTCTGTAAGCCTGCAGAGGTGAAGTGTTCTGGCCCTTTCTCTCTGAGGATTCATGAGTGGAAAGGGGAGCCAGCAAGTGGCACTGTATTTATGGGCACATCGCACCCCTGGCCTGATGGCTGGCTGGAGGAGGCAGTTAGCAGATTCACAAGGGACTTGCTCTGAGGTACAAGGATGCCACAGACAGAGTTAAAGCTTCCCACTGCCTGCCTCAGGCCAGAGGGCTCCACAAGCAGCTGAGACTTGAACTCACACACTTGCCTCCCTTTGAGGGGCAAGGTTGGGCCTGTGCCGGAGACCCAACTCGGCTGCACCCACCCCATGAACAAGGGAAGCCAGGACCCGGCACGTTGGCTCCAGTGCGGTTCCAGCTGCTCCCTCACCCTAGCTCCACAGAAAAGCAGGAGAGAGGTACACACTGCCATCCTGCTGCCATGCCTCCCACGGGCCCCACACAGATAAATGGGCTAGCTGAGTGGCCAGGTCTTCCTTTCACTTTCTCAGCTAACGCTGTGGCCTTGACTTGTTTCCCAGAGAGAAGAATGGAGCTAGGGGTTGAACACAGCTTTAATATTTGTGTGTTTATTCTCAGAACATACAAACTTATCTTCTCAGAGAATAGAAAACAGAAATTCCACTGACTTAATAATGGGCATAGCCAGCTCATCCTGTCCCCATATCTAAAAAAAAAAAAATTCCCTAGGGAGGGATGCCTAGAGTGCACACCCGTGGCGTTGGGCTGCACAGTTCCAAAGGCGCCCAACCTGCTTTAAATGCCAAATGGGAAACCAGCTGTCAGAGTGACAGAGTCCAAGGTCCACAATCCTCATGATGCCGGATCCCCTGGCTCACTCAGGGCAACTACTGCAGTCACAGTCACACATAGGTGCTAAGGAAGTCCCCTCTGGGTGAACAGGTGTTTGTTCAGGCTGGGGACAGGGTGGTGCTAGGCAGCCACCCCACATCCAGGCTGCAGGGGCAGAGCTGGGCCAAGCCTGACCTAACTGCCCCTCTGCCTCCTACACCACCTTCCCGTGCCCATGGAGCCCCTCACAGGTTTCCAGACGCGGTGGACTACTTCCTAAGCCCATGTCCAAGAAGGAGCCTGGGAAGGGACGCGAGGGCCTGAGAGCAGGTCCCAGCTGCAGAGATGGCTTCTACTCCAGTCAGGCACTGTGTCAGGCAAAGATGGTCTCTTCCCTGCGCTTCTTGGTGAGGATGGTGCCAGGTTTGTGCTGGGCATCTGGGTGGTTTGCCAGCTCTGGAGGGCAGGATGACACTGGGCTCTCCAGGATGGCCTGCTTCAGTTCATAGAACACCGCTGAGTCCTCCTTGGTGAGGAAGGTGATGGCTACGCCACTCTTGCCTGCTCTTCCTGTGCGGCCAATTCGGTGAATGTAATCTAGGGAACAGAAGGATGTCACTCGGGACCAAGCCAGTCGTCCTGGTGAGTGATACCCACTCTTACAGGAACCTCCACCCCACCAATCTCCACAGGCAAGCCACCCACCTCCTGTTGTCTACACCCGGTAAAGCCAGAGTGCTCTCGACTCTGCCCATCCTCTCTACTGCCAACTTGTCACACACAACACTAAGGCTCTCCTAGCCAGCACCGCTCTTCACACACCGTCAAGTGTCATCCTTGACACTGGGATGTCACCCCAGACTAAAGCAGAGGTTTCCAGTGCACCCTGACTCTGAGAAGGAGAATATAAGCAGTCTCTCCTAACCCTCCAGTGAAGCTACATTCTCGGGCACTCACCTTCAATATTTTTGGCCATATCATAGTTGACAACCATAGACACATCTTGGATATCAATACCACGGCCAGCCACATCTGTAGCCACCAAAATATCTTTGGCTCCAGCCTTGAGGTTGGACAATGCAAATTCTCGCTGCTCCTGGCCTTTGCCGCCATGCAGTGTACAGGCATTGTACTGTAGGTAGAAAGCAATGGGCTCAGGGAGAGGAGTGGGGCCAGGGAGGTCCAAGAACAGAGGGTGGGAGAGAGAGAGCAGACAGCAGGAGAGACACAGGAAGTCAGAGAAGGCTTCAGAGAAGTGAGGAAAGGACACGGGAGCTGGAACAGGAAATGAGAGACAACACTGAGTTCTGTGGGGGGCAGGCAGGACAGGGACAGAGAGGCCCAGTGTGCTGAGACGAAGAGTCAAGTAGGGTGGGGAGGTAACGGAGGTAATGGGCTAGGAAGGCTAAGGATGTCAGGAGCTGAGTAGAGAGGACAGTCCTTGTTAGCAGTACAGGCCTGGTCATCGGCACCCCTCCCGTCTCCATCCTCATGGTGCTCATCTGAGCACAGACCCGCTATCTACAGCCTCACACTCCGCCATGCCAGGACCTGCCTCCCCAGCCCCACCCGCTGGGAGCCGACTCCCCACTCCATCCCTAGTTTCCAAGAGCAGCAGCAGCAGGCTTGGCTTTGCTCTGCCTGCCAGACGTACCCCCATCTTCTCCAGAGACTTGGCCAACACGTCACAACCCTTCTTCTGGTTGACAAAAATGATGATAGGCGGATCAAAACCTTGTTCCAAGATTGCCAGCAGCTTTTTCCTGGGGGGGGGGGGGTGGGGTGGAGGAGAATGAGGTACATAATACCCCCCCCCAGACTTAGTAAACCCAACACTCAACCCCAGCAATGAGTGAACTCCAAAGTCCTCACCAGAGACCTTGCAAAGAAGGAACGGCAAAGCACTCACCCAACAGCTGCCCCACAAAGAAAGAAGTGTCAGACTAAAGCACCCAGGTTTCCCAGCTCAGCCACCCCCATACCTCTTTTCTGATTCCGACATGAGGAAGACCTTCTGTTCCACCCGCTCATGGGGCTTGCCTGCAGAGCCAATGTACACCACAGCAGGTCGCCGAAGATAGCTCCTGGCTAGACGCTCCACCGCTGGGGGCATAGTAGCCGTGAACATGACTGTCTATAAAACAAGAGGTTCAGCCCTGGGCCCAGCAGACGGAACTGCAGACCCTACTGTCAACACAAGTAGCCCAACTCAGGCTAAAACCATTTAATGAGTCCTGCTATAAATCTCACACTGTCACCCTGAAAACTGTTCTTTGCCTAATCGTCTCTTGCTAGGAAGGACTGGGAGAATTTGCTACCACCTATGATCCAGGTAGCATCTTGATTCCTGACAACATCATCACCATTACTATTATTATTGGTTTTTCTGTGTAGCCCTGGCTGTCCTGGAGCTCGCTCTGTAGACCAGACTGGCCTCAAATTCACAGAGATCCACCTGCCTCTGCCTTCCAAATGCTGGGATTAAAGGTGCATCACAGCCCAGCTTCTCTTATTTTTTCTTATTTATTTATTTTTTTTTTTGGTTTTTTTTGAGACAGGGTTTCTCTGTATAGCCCTGGCTGTCCTGGAACTCACTTTGTAGACCAGGCTGGCCTCAAACTCAGAAATCCGCCTGCCTCTGCCTTGAGAGTGCTGTGATTAAAGGCGTGAGCCACCACGCCCGGCCTCTTATTTTATTTTGTTAATGCATGAGTGCTCTCTCTGTATTATACCTACACACCAGAAGAGGGCATCAGATCCCTTTCTGATGCTCATGAGCCACCAAGTGGTTGCTGGGAACTGAGCTCTGGAAGGGCAGCCAGTGTTCCTCACTCCTGAGCTGGCTCACCAGCCCCTCAGTTCTTACTTTTGTTTAGCTTTTTTGAGACAGGGTCTTGCTACATAGATCTGACTGGCCTGGAACTCACATATAAGACAAGCTAGCCTCAGCCTTGGCAATCTTTCTGCCTCCTCCTGAATGCTGGGGCTTTATGCATGAGCCACTTTTTCCTTCCTCTTAAGTAGCATGATTTTCTAGAATCAGCTTTCCAGGCTAAGCTAAATGGCTCTACGTAGACCTTGGCCTGTCAGAGGACTGTACACAGGCACTGATAGCATGCTGGAGGCATGTGCACTGGGCCCTCCCTGGGCAAGGAAGGTCTGAAAACAAGACTTGGGAACTGGTTCAGCTTCTCCCAAGAAAGCTGCCTTACTTGACGGTATTTATGTTTTCCTGATTCAAAGTTGGCCAACATCTTCTCCGGGTCCTCAGCCTCATCTGTGTCTGGCTTCTGGTTGCTGACAGGCATGTGTTCCAGGATCTTCTGCACATCTGGCTCAAAGCCCATGTCAATCATCCTATCCGCCTCATCCAGAACCACATAGGTACACCGACTCAGCACCAGGTACCGGTTCTCCAGCACATCAATCAGACGTCCGGGTGTGGCGATCACAATCTGGAAGACACAGTGTAATCATAGATGGACTTAGCAGACAATGCCCTTCCCCCCCCCACCTCCCTGCTCTGTTGTGAACTATCTACCTATCTAGGTAACAGACCCTCCATGCTAAGGAACTTGGATCTCAACCTCCAGCCAGATTTGGTATTTAAGGACCCAGAGAACGGACATGAAACCATCTGGTACCTTCTGTTTTCCTCAGGAGTGAATGGGGTTTCTAAGGATCGAGGGTTAGACAGGTGGGAGAATTAGGAGGAACTAGCTTAGATGGAAAAAAGGCTAGGGAGCACTATGGAAGGTGAGAGGCTAGGGAGCACTGTGCAAGGAGAGAGGCTAGGGAGCACTGTGGAAGGTGAGGCTAGGGAGCACTGTGGAAAGAGAGAGGCTAGGGAGCGCTGTGTAAGGAGAGAAGCTAGGGAGCACTGTGGAAGGTGAGGCTAGGGAGCACTGTGGAAGGTGAGGCTAGGGAGCACTGTGGAAGAAGAGAGGCTAGGGAGCACTGTGGAAGGAGAGAGACTAGGGAGCGCTGTGGAAGGAGAGAGGCTAGGGAGCACTGTGGAAGGTGAGGCTAGGGAGCACTGTGGAAGGAGAGAGGCTAGGGAGCACTGTAGAAGGAGAGAGGCTAGGGAGCACTGTGGAAGGAGAGAGGCTAGGGAGCACTGTGGAAGGAGCAACACTGAGAGTTCTATATGAGAATTCCTCTCTCATATCCTTACAGGATCTTTCCATCTTCTCTCAGGAGTGCCTGCCACACCATGCTTTAGTAAGAACACAGGCTCTGGCTATGAACTCTTCCCTCCTTTACAGGGCCCACTGACAGCTGGGTTGGACTGCAGATGAATTATTACCCTCACCTTCATCTATAAAACAGTGTACAATCTCTACCACTACCCGATCTCACTTGGCTGTTGTGATGCCCATTAATTACTAGCATTGTTAATATATATTATTGTAATTAATTAAAGCTCATTTGAGAAACAAACCTCACACCCCATGCGTAGCCGGAAGCCTTGGTCTTCTCTGGAGATGCCACCAATGACAGCCACAGTACGGATACCGAGTGGCTTTCCAAATTTGATGGTTTCTTCCTCAATCTGCTGAGCCAACTCACGGGTGGGAGCCAGGATGATGGCATAAGGGCCCTGGTCGGACTCTTCGATCCTGTGGTAAATGGGGTATCCCACATCTTCATAAGCTTTGGTTGGTCTCATCGACCACAAGCAGGAGCAAGACAAAGTCACTCTTTTTTTTTTTGTTTGTTTGTTTTTGTTTTTTCGAGACAGGGTTTCTCTGTGTAGCCCTGGCTGTCCTGGAACTCACTCTGTAGACCAGGCTGGCCTCGAACTCAGAAATCCACCTGCCTCTGCCTCCTGAGTGCTGGGATTAAAGGCGTGCGCCACCACGCCTGGCGACAAAGTCACTCTTAGAGCAACTATGGGAATGGGCAGGTTGGTGATCCCATGTAAAAATCAGATTACAAGATAACCCAGGGAATACAAGACTCTCTCAACAGACAACAAACAAAACAGCTACTGATTCTAGTTTGCCTCATGTCATACCCAACAGTGCACCCAACTGATGGCGAGCTGAGCCTACCTGTCAATCTTGGGAAGTGTGGTGATCCAGACTAGCAATGGGATGAGGAAGGCTGCTGTCTTGCCACTGCCAGTCTCAGCTACACCAATGATGTCACGATTCTGCAGCCCAATGGGAATGGCCTGACGCTGGATAGGTGTTGGCTCCTAAGTAATGGGTAGAGAATCACACCATCTGGGATAGAGCTAACGCAGTGGGCAAAGCATGCTACCATCATATACCCGAGACAGCTAGGAAAGGGGGCCAAGGAAAAACTCAAGCCCTAAAGGCCCATATTTCCACCACAAAGTGACAGGCATAGTTAAGTTTGGTGCTGTGGGCAGAGAAGACAAAGGATGGTGAAGTTCTTCAGTCCCAACTACATTTGCAGTCCTAAAACGCAGGAGGAGCTGGCAGATGCTCTGGGTCAGTCTGCCCCTTTACCTTGTAGCCACACTTATCAATGACTTCCAGGATATGTGGGGGCAGAGACGAATCTTTCCAGGACCGGATGGGGTTGGGGATCTTGCCACCTTTGGTGGTGATGCTATAGTCTTCACGGAAGATCCGCCAGTCCCTGTCCGTCATCTCATCCAACTTCTTCTGAGACCAATGGCGGTCATCCCAGCGTTGCTTGGCCTCCTTTTTGCGAAGTTTGCGGAGTCTTGCTCTGAAGAAGACATGATGGAGGTTAAGCAAATCAGTTCACTCCTTGTCGTGGCCTCCGTGCTCTGCCCAACCACCCTAAGCCCAATTACTTACTCTTCCTGCTCCTTTTCTTCCAGGGTTCGCCTCTTCTCCATCAGGTCTCCATAGAAACGTGACTGCTCTCGCTTCTGCTGCTTTAGGTCAATGCCTGCAATGAAGCCTCGCCCCAACAGCTGCACCTGGTGCCGTTCCTTATACCTGCAATGCAGACAGAGAACTGAGCTGTTCACACACGGCAAGGGCAGCCTGCCAATGGGCACCGATTCCCTCCCAGCTCAGGAAGACTGGTCAATCACTCCCTCACCCAGACCCGCTTGCTTTTTCTGTCACTAGCTCCTTAGGACCACCCAGTGTCTGAGCCCCAGGATGTGGGCACAGAGCCACTCACAGGGGGTTGTAGTCAATGGAGGTGTCTTCAGACGCATCCCACTCAAACACAAACTTTCGGTCATTGAGATGCCTTGTTCGGCGCCGTTTTTTGATGCCACCCAGGTAACGCTCCTATCAAGGAAAGCACAGAGCTTGTCAGCCTCAAGGTCCTGACCTGAGACAGAGAAAGAAACAACCAACCCTGGTCTGGAGGTCTTGGCCCGTACCTTAATGGCGTGCAGCTCCTTGCTCTTGTCTTTTTCTTCCCGGATCTTCTGCCGCCCCTCCTCATCCTCATTTCCGTTGGTCTCCCGCTCCATCCTTTCCCTCCGTTCTCTCCGTTCCCTTTCCTGAGGATCTTCTGCAGACAAAGAAGGACAGCTGTGGAAAGAGCTCAGTGGGAGGAAGAGGCCTCTGAAGGCATGCAGTCAATTGGGACAAGTGAGGAAAGAGAGTGGACACGGCTTGGGAAGGGGACCTAACAGTGGATATGGGGTGGGAAGGGGACCTCACATATTTCCATGACCTTTCA
Source organism: Mus minutoides (assembly GCA_902729485.2). NCBI lineage: Eukaryota > Metazoa > Chordata > Mammalia > Rodentia > Muridae > Mus > Mus minutoides. Next base: position 242,173 of record LR750615.1, read on the forward strand.
CCATTCCAAACTCTGGAACAAAAAGTCCCCATCCTCCACCCTCCCATTCTTTTTGCAATGGTTGGAGATCAGACCCAGGGCCTTTTGAATGGCAAGCAAGTTCTACCAGGAGCTACAGCCTAGTTTCTATCCCTCTCCATAACTTCGCCCCACCCTTTCTACTCAGGACAGAAAACAAACCCAGCATCTTCCTGCCCAGATCCTGGAACTGTTTCCTTTTCTTCCGCTCTTCTTCTAGCATCTTCTGGCGCTCCTCCACCTCCTGCTGCCGCCGCTTCAGAGCTTCAGCCTCCCGCTCTGCTTTAGAGAGGAATTTGGGCTTCAAGACAGAAGGGAATGATGAACAGCATTTAGCCACATCACTGCCACAGAGACCCAGGAAGGCCCTAAATACTCACTTAAGATAGTAAATATTCTGATAAAAACACATAGAGGCCTAGGACTCTGCTATGGACTAAAGTTTTTGCTGCAGGTACAGTCAGTCAGGTGGCATAGTGGGAACACAGCAGCTGCCTGGCATGGTAGTTCCATGAGAAAATAACACATCAATACTGAGGAGATGAGCCCACAGAGGTGACCGTAAGGACAGAAAAGGCATCGGCCTCTGCATTTGCAAGCAGGCCTCAGTGGTAAGCACTGGCCCTGCAGTCAAGGCTTCAGTCCTAGAGCTCCAACGCTGAAGCTGCCCAGTTGTGGTGGTTGTTAGAACAGCCAGAGCACAGGAATCCAGACGCCACAGCCTTACCTTAGCTTCAGCTTCTTCCTCAGCCTTTTTCTTGGCCAGAAGTTCCTCCAGGGACAGTGGCTGGATCTGAGCATGAGACATGGGAACTGGGTTTAGAAAGATTCTCCCTCATGGAACTAGAGACATGGCCCTGAGGTTAAGAGCACTGGCTGCTCTTCCAGTACCCATATGGAAGCTTACGACTGTCTATACTCCAGTTCCAGGGGAACTGACAGCCTCACACAGACATGCATGCAAACAAAACATAATGCACATAAAAAATATAAAGAAACCATTAAAAAAAGAATTCTCTTCCTTAGCTGGGCACTGGTAGTAGAGGCAGTGGCCCACACCTTTAATCCCAGCACTGGGAAGGCAGAGGCAGGTGGATCTCTGTGAGTTCCAGGCCATTCCCTGAAGGAGGCAGAGAGGCGCCAGCGCTAGCCCGCCTTACCTTAGGTCGCTTGTCTCCGTGCTCATCCTCGTCACCCTTCTTAGAATCTCTGTCCTTCCGAGACTTGAAATCCTTTCCTCGAATAGGAGACAAGCTTTAAGGAAAAAGAAGAAAGGTTCAGAGCTGTCTTACCCCAGCCCCTGAATGAGGTTGAGGCTGAGCCTCCATAAGAGAATAGAAGTTTTCTTATTACTCAAGACTGGCCATGGTCATCCATCATGTCCTTAAGCTTTCTTAAGCAAGGCCTAGTCCCCTCCCTGTTCTGAAATCTAATTATGCCCCATCTTGGCTCCACTCTACCTGAACTCCTTCTGACTTAACCCTTTCAGAAAAGTGGACTTCACTACTATTATCAAAAGTTCCAAACAAGCCAGGATATAGTGGCACACACCTTTGGTCCTAGCACCCAGGAGGCAGACACAGGTAGATAAAGCTCTGTGAGTTTGGGGCCAGCCTGGTCTACATAGTTTCAGGGCATCCAGGGCTACACAGAAAGCCTCTGTCTTAGGAAAGGAAAATCACACCCATCAAGTCTCACCAACATGACCGCTTGAACATGAGCTGAACAGGAAGCACATTGGACATGCTAGCGTGCATGGCGGAAAGCTCTCCTCAACCTTACACAAAAATCTATAGGCAACTCAGGAATGCTGAGATCAAGAGAACAGTGTTTGCTAGGAACAAGCACACCAACTAACTGGTTACCCAAAACCAAGTGGCCAGTCCTAAAAACACAAACAAGCAGTATTATATGTAGTGAGCAGATTGTACTTATGTACTTTAGAATACACATAAACACACATACATGTATGTAACAATACTAACATGAAAATGAAAGAGGAGGTTATGAATTTGAAAGAGAGGAGGGGAATATGAGAGGCTTTTGAGTGGGGAATAAAAGGGGAAATGATATAATCATAGTATAATCTCAAAATATAAAAGAAATGCTTTTTTTTAAATTTAAAATTAAGACAAAAAACATATAAATAGTAAGCAAGACAGGCATAAAAGCCCACAGGAGGACGGAGGCAAGTTCAAGACCACCCTGGCTACCAAGTGGGACTTTGTCTAAAAAAATAGTAAAAACCAAAACCAACCAAACAGAAACAGATTCAGGAGAGTCTGTTTGTGGTTAGGTACCCGTTGCTCTCAAGGAACTCACAGGTTCAGTTTCCAGCATCCATAGGGCGGCTCACTACCATCTGAAACCCTGGTTCTAAGGGATCTGACAGCCTCTGTTGACCTCCATGGGCAACAGGTACTCATGTGGTACACAAACATATATGAAGGCAAAACACTCATATGCATGAAATTAAATAAATCTCAAAAAATAAAAGGCATAGTCGTGTATGCCTACAATCCCAGCACTCAAGAGACTGAGGCAAGAGAATCCCAAGTTCCAGGCTAGCCTGTACTACATACACAGCAAGTTCCAGGCTAGCCTGTACTACATACATAGCAAGTTCCAGGCCAGCCTGAAATACAACAAGAACCTATCTTGCATGTGCTCCCAAATTAAAAATTAAAAAAAAAAAAAAAAAAAATCCTAAACAGTAGTTGCACACCGAAGAGGATTGAAGACACACAGCTGAGCCCTCCCCTGACTGATCTTTCCCAGCTCACGTTTCTTCACGTTTGCTGTATGTTAAGCTGTAGAGAGCACAGCAAGCTTGCAGAGTTCCTGTAAGTTCTGTCTTTGCCTCTAACTCACAGCTCGAGCCTGAGGAGAACTCAGTAGAGTGGTAGTGTAGAGCTCCCTCGGAGCCTACCTCCTTCCCTCCCTCTCCCTCTCCCTTCCCTCCTCCTCCCCCCTCTGGTTTTTCTAGAAAGGGTTTCTGTGTAGCCCTGGCTGTCCTCAAACCTGGCTGCCTCTGCCTTGCAAGTGCTGGGATTAAAGGTGTGTGCCACTACCACACAGCTTAAACTCTTTTATTGCTCTGTGTGTGTGTGTGTGTGTGTGTGTGTGTGTGTGTGCGCGCGCGTGAGTGCGCGCGCGTGCCTGCAGCTGTGTACAAGGTCAGAGGACAACTGATGGAAGTCAGGTCTTTCCTTTCCTCCTGAGGGTTCTGGGGATCAAACTCAGATCATCAAACTTGTTAGCCAGGCAGTGCTTTAGCCTGTTGAACCATCTTGCCATCCTTGGGAGCTCTTCCTTACTTTTTCCTTAACAAATCAGTATTTGTTCTGCTTTTAAAAAAAGAAACATAAATAAAAAACTCCTTTGCATAGTAAGTTTCCGGAGGAATGAGCTCATCGGGTAAGAGCACTTGCTGATCTTGCCGAGGACCCAGGTTCAGTTCCCAGCACCCACAGGATGGCTCACAGCCTCAGAACCACATAACGCCAGTCCCAGGACATCCAATGTCCCCTTCTGACCCCAGAGGGCCAGGCATGCAGATGGTACACATGCACACATGCAGGCTGAACACACACACACACACACACACACACACACACACACACACGCCCCCGGAGGCCAGAGGCCACGGCTCCTATGCAGCTGTAACCACAGGCACTTGTGAACATTTGATTTGGGAGCTGGAGCTGAGCCTTGGTCTTCTGTAGAGCAGCAAGTGATCTTACACAGAGGCAGCTCTCCAGTCCAAATTTAAATTTTTAAAAGATATTCTACTAAATTTATTTTGTGTAGCCTAGGTAAAAAATTGAATTGTACAATGGAGCTTTAGGAATGTTTGATTAACAGATAAGTTTTTAAAATTAATCTCTCAGTTCCAAGAATAATCTGAACTTCAAAATGTGACCTGAATTACTTTGCTTGCTGGGTTGTGTGCACGTACACATGTGTGCAGAGGCCTCGGGAAGGCGTCCCATGGACTGCTCCATCACTCTCTTTCCTACTTCTTTGAGACAAGGCTTCTCACTGAAGCTGAAGCTAGGCTGGTGGCCAGCAAGTCTCAGCAATCCTCCTGCCTCTGCTCCCCACAGTGCTGAGGTTGCAGGCAGAGAATGTAGCAGGACTTTCATTGTGGGTGCTGGGATCTGAACCCCACTTTACTTTCTTTTCTTGTTTTTCTTTTTGTCTTTTCTTTTTTTAAAATCTTATTTGCATTTATTTTATGCTGAATTAATCCCTGTCCCATAAGTCCTTGTTTCCTGGTTTTTTTTCTGAGGTATCTTTTCCTTTTGTTCAGCCTTTTCTGGCTTAGAAAACAGTATAGTCCTTTTCCATAAGGATCATCTTGATGTGGAGAGAAGCTCACATATGAGTTAATCTGACCACAAGCTCTGTAATACACCAGTGCATTTTAGGTAATCTGTTCACCTAGCTGTTCAGTGACTAGCGATCTGGTTCAGCTCACTCTGCATTTTTTGGCACGAGCAGTAAAGATTCAGCACTGTTTTGGGAACACTGATCCTGGGTCTATCCCCACGGGCTTGGGTACACCTGCAGACTCCATCATTATACTGCTAGGATGCCGCACGTGGCTTTTCAAATACGCCTACCTTTGGTTGCCTGGGCAATTACACAGGTGTTAAAATGAGGGTAAAGATTTGACCTTCTTGATTTACTTTATTTTGTAGGGTTTTCTGGGACAAGACAATAGCTAATCATTTCCAAAGGTCACAGGCAGTTTAAGGGAGAACCACTTTTCTTTCTGAAGACGATACATGATGAGCTGAGCACAATGGCTCACACCTGCAATTCCAGGAGGAGCAAGAGTTCAAGGCCATTCATAACTGGTCTACACAGGAAGGTGCGGGCCACCCAGGGCTATGTAGGAAGCCACTGACTGATTAATCAAACAAACAAATAAATGGAAAAGGCACACACTTTCTGAGGATTCTGTAGAAACTACCAGTGGACTCTGCTAAGAGAAATCTATTTTCTCCCATGAAGCTAAGGTGCGGAGCAGGAGAGCTGGACGCATCCTCTAACCCCAGTCACTCATTACCTGGATCTTTTGCGGTCCTTGTCCCGTCGGTGGCCATCCTTGTCCCGCTCCCGCTCCTTCTTACTCCGGTCCCGTTCCTTATCTCGCTCCCGCTCTTTGTGCCGCCGGTCCCTGAAAGACGGAAAATGGAAAAAAATCCTTGGCTGGTTCTAGAGTTTCTTATCTCACTGAGGCCTGAAAAGGTTCCCATGCTCTTTTCTCCTTAAAGTCATGGTTAACAACTGAAGAATGTACTTCTCAGGGACATTCTGAGGAAATTCTAGTAAAATGTGTGTGTGTGTGTGTGTGTGTGTGTGTGTGTGTGTGTGTGTGCACGTGCATGCGTGTGTACACGTGTATGGTGTATAGGTGCGTGATGAATGCATGGTAGTGTGCAGGTACAAGCAGGACGTCGATGGCTTCTTCTATAGCTCTCGGCATTAGAGACAAGGTCTCTATGATGGCTATACTTGGTTGTAAACTTGACTACGTCTGGAACTAAAACCCCAAAATGGAGGGTACATCTGTGAGGGATTTTTGCTTAACCTGAAGTAGGGAGATCCACTTCTAATCGGAATCTTTGAGGTAGGAAGACATGCCTTTAATGCACATCTGATCTGGCCATGCCTCCTGCTGGAAGCCCATGGAAAGGCAAGCGAGGAGAAAGCCTCTGTTCTTTGCCTGCTAGCCCTCACCTCCCTAAGTCCACCCCTTCCTTCCCTGAGTCTACAGAGCAAACTGACTACTACAGTCTCTCACTGAACTGGAAACTCACCGTTTTGGCTAACCTGGCCGACCAGTGATCTTGAGGAACCTGCCTGTTTCCTGGGATTACAGGCATTCATAGCTTTTTTTGTTTGTTTGTTTCTGTTTTTTTCAAAGATTTATTTTATGTATATGAGTACACTGTAGCTGTCTTCAGACACACCAGAAGAGGGCATTGGATCTTATCACAGATGTCTGTGAGCCACCATGTGGTTTCTAGGAATTGAACTCAGGACCTCTGGAAGAACAGTCAGTACTCTTTTTTTTTTTATTAGGGTTTTTCGAGACAGGGTTTCTCTGTCTAGCCCTGGCTGTCCTGGAACTCACTTTGTAGACCAGGCTGGCCTCGAACTCAGAAATCCACCTGCCTCTGCCTCCTGAGTGCTGGGATTAAAGGCATGCGCCACCACACCCGGCTCAGTCAGTACTCTTAACCTCTGAGCCATCGTTCCAGCCATCCATAGCTTTTTACTTGCATGCCAGGGATTTGAACTTAAGTCCTTATGCTTACCACTGAGTCATCTCTCCAGTCCTTCAACTTAAACCAACAGAAAACCCTTATATGTGTGTTTGCCCACGTGTGTCTGCTGCCCAAAGAGGCCAGAAGAGGGCATTGGATCCTCCTGAACTGAAAAGTTACATAGAGCCATGAACCACCATGTGGGTGTTGAGAATCCTACAAATTGAGCCTGGGCCCTCTGGAAGAGCAGTCAGCACTCTAAGCTGTTCTGCCATCTCTCTCTCTCTTTCTTTCTCTTCCTTTCTTTTCTTTTAAATAGGATCTCTCAGTGAACCTGGAGCTTGGGGACTGGCTAGGATGGCTGGCTGACTAGGCCAGCCCCCTCCCCCGCCCCCCCAAGCTGGGATTGCAGGCGCGTGCCGCCACATGCAACTTCTTACCTGCGTGCTCAGGCCCCTAACTCCCGCCCACGCGCTCACAGAGCAAGAGCTTTATGCTTTACCACTGAGCCCAGGCTTGACCCCTCACAGCACAGATCCTGATCTTAGGATCTTCCAGAGCGATGTTGTCATACTATGTTTTAGTAGCAAGGGCAGGTCAGGGGCTGTGAGAACAGCTGGGCCATCTGCCTCGACCATCTGCAGCTGCACCTTACAAGCTCATTTTCAATCTTCAGGAAGTGCTTACTCAGCAGCGTATCATGGGAAGACCTACGACCACAGCCTCAGGAGGCTGGGACAGAGGAACCATAAATTCCAGTCCACGCGGGCTACTCGTGTATGAAACGCTGTTGCTTAACACTACAGGTGTCAAACATCCTCCCCTCCTCGTGTAACAGACTACAGAGCCACTTTACCTCTCTAGAGACTTGGAACGGGACCGAGAGCGAGAACGGCTCCCTCCTCGACGCCTATCCCGTGAGCGATGCCGCTTCCTGTCTTTAGATGGGGAGGACTTCCGGTCCCTGTCTCTATCACGATCTCTCTCAGGAGTCCGTGATCGCTTCCTTTCCTCCTTGGGTGATGCGTCTCGGTCCTTTTTGTCAGCCAGTTCTCCTGCCATCTGGGTGAGATAGACAAGTCCTCATTGTGTCCAGTTCAGCAAACCTCAAAGCTAATATGTGTATTAGGGTACCTGCTTCCACAGGTACATACACAAGTTCTGATTACCAGAGACCTGGTAGTTTCTCTGGAAAAGCCCATACTTATTCATTACACTATACTGTCTCCCTGTGATTTCTTCTTACAGATTCACCATTGTTGAGACAGAGCTAGCCTGGACTATTATCTCAAAAACAAAAAGTAACCAACACCATTTAAAAAACAAAGCACCAGGGGGGTGGAGAGTGGGGACACCCTTGTGGAGAAGGGGTGAGGGGTGGGGACGAGGTATGAGATATGGAACAGTTGGAGGGTGGATAGGGAATAAAATCTGGAGTGGGAAAAAAAAAGAAACCATCAGAGGAGAAACAAAATACTTTTACTCTGATTTAAAGAAATGCACCTCTAGGGGCTGGGGAGCTGGCTTGGTCTATAAGGTGTCCGTCCACTGCACAAGCATGAAGACCACGGCCTGGATCCCAGTGCCCATGTGAGGAACCCAGTAGAGTGCATGCACCTTCAGCCTCAGTGCAACCTGGGCAGACAGATGGTCCCTGAAGCCCAGTGGCCAGCCTGACCAAGTTGCTCCGGGTTCAGTAAAACCTTTGTTTCAAAAGCTAATAATGCAGAGGGCCACTGCGATGGCTATGTGGGTGAAGGCGCTCAAAACCCAGTCTGACAAACTGAGTCTGATTCCCAGAACCTACGGGGTGGAAGGAAGGACTGACTCCAAAAAGCCATCCTTTGACCGCTACATGTGCACTGTGGCATATGAGTGAGTGTATACATACAACATATGGTAGACAGTGTGCCCTGGGGAAAAATGTGAAGGGTGCACAGGACCGCCAAGTACATTCTATTCTTTTCTTTTTTTCTTTTCTCTCTCTCTCTCTTTTTTTTTTTTTTGGTTTTTTGGTTTTATGAGATAGGGTTTCTCTGTGTAGCACTGGCTGTCCTGGAACTCACTCTGTAGACCAGGCTGGCCTCAAACTCAGAAATCCGCCTGCCTCTGCCTCCCAAGTGCTGGGATTAAAGGCGTGAGCCACCATGCCCGGCAAGCACATTCTTTTCAATAGCCTGGGAAAGGACAATTATTTCAATATAACAAGACATCAAGCAAGGGAAAGTGTCTCAACTAGAAGTTCCAGAGGTGACTGACAGGCTGACAATCTCTCGTCAGCTCCCACAGCCTGGTGGTCTGTCTTCTTTAGGCAGGAAAGGCTAACTACTGTCTACTGTTCTGAGAGGTCTGAGCAGGAGTCTGATCTACTGCCCTCCCCACTGCGGGTATGTGCCAGTGACTGCCACATGCCTAAGAAGGGAAAATGTTAAGGATGAAAAAACAAAATGAGGGGCTGGTGAGATAGCTCAGCAGATAAGAGCACCCGACTGCTCTTCTGAAGGTGATGAGTTCAAATCCCAGCAACCACATGGTGGCTTACAACCACCCGTAATGAGATCTGACGCCCTCCTCTGGTGCGTCTGAAGTCAGCTATAGTGTACTTATGAATAATAATAAATGAATCCTTGGACCGGAGAGAGCAGGGACTGAGCAAGGGGGGCCGACCGGAGCAAGCGGGGCAGAACAGGGGCGGCTAGAGTAAGTCGGGCCGAAGGGGGTGGGGGGTGGGGTTGGGGGTGGCGGCGGCTGGAGTGAGCGGGGCCGAAGGGGGGGGGGGACGGCCGGAGCGTGCTGGGCCGGCAAAAAAAAAAAAAACCAAAAAAACCAAAAAAAAACAAATAGCGTTTTCTGAAGGCTAAGATGACCTAATTTTATCTCACAATTAACTAAAAAAAAAAAAAAAAGAGAGAGACTAGTCTAAGTCAGTCTATCATGCATTTCACAGTATGTCTCTCCTACTTACAGCCCTAGGAAAACAGCCCATCCTTGGGTTGTTTGTTTGGTTTTTTTGTTTTTGGGACATCGCCTTTCTATGGTGGCCCTTGGCTGGCCTGGAGCTCACTATGTAGACCAGGGTGGCCTCAAATTCACAAAGATCTGCCTCTATCTGCTTTTAATCCTAAGTGCTGAACACCCTCTAGTGCCAGGAGCTGTTCTGGGTCCTGGAGATGACACCGTAACTAATGCAAATTCGCTGATTTCATGAAGCACACTGTGTAGCACACTGTTTCAGATACTCAAGAGTGAGCTCCAAACTGGAAACCAAATGGAGTAATACGATATGGAGAGATGAAGAAGAAGCTCTCAGGGAAGACTTCTTCGGTTGACATTTACAATGAGAGCTGACAGTGGAAGAAACAGCCCCACGGTGATGAGGAGAGAGCTCACAGATGGAGCTGGCAAGCACTGAGGGAACAGCCAGCTCCGAGCGACCTTCTCCAGAGACTGCGGCTCAGGGGTACAGACCTGACCATCTGAGATCCACCCCTGGGACCCACGTGAGAGAGAGAATTGACCTCCACAAGTTGTGCTCTTGCCTCTACATATGGCACTGTTGCACACATACCTCCTACAGTCAAACAATAAAATAAATAACCAATAGGTTTTTTTAAAAAAAGACAAGGTCGCTGGTGGTGGTGGTGGTGGTGGTGGCAGTGGCGCACGTCTTTAATCCCAGCACTTGGTAGGCAGAGGCAGGTGGATTTCTGAGTTCAAGGCCAGCCTGGTCTACAGAGTGAGTTCCAGGACAGCCAGGGCTATACAGAGAAATCCTGTCTCAAACCTCCCCATCCTCCCCCCCCCCCAAAAAAAAAGGCAGGGGCTTGGAGAGATTGGTCAGTGGTTAAGAGCACTGGCAGATCTACCAGAGGACCTGGGTTTGGTCCCCAGCATCCACATGATGGCCGGCAAGCAAGCACCCGTGATTCCAGGGGATCTGACGCCTTGCTTTGACCTCCCCAAACACTAGGCACTCAAATGGTGCACAGACATAAACACATGAAAAACACCCATATATACCCCCCCATACACAAAAAAACAAAAAACAAAAAAAACAAGAATGAGTAGATGTCAAATCATGGAATTGTTAGAAACCAGGGCAAAGGTACTTGGATTTCAACTTAAAACCAAGAGAAGGAACTAGAGATTTGGGGGGAAGTGGAAGTTACTGGTGGCTTTCACTACAGCTGTAGGGAAAAAGGAAAGGGGAAACAAAATAAATAAAGGGGGCTGGAAAGATGGCTCAGCGGTTAAGAACACTGACTGCTCTTCCGAAGGTCCTGAGTTCAAATCCCAGTAACCACATGGTGGCTCACAATCATCTGTAATGGAATCTGACCTATAATGTACTCATACACTAATTAAGTAGATTTTAAAAAAGAAAAAGAAAGAAAATAAAGAAGACACTAAGCTTGAATGGTGTTTGTCTGGGACAAAATGAGAACTGTCAATAAAAGCAAAATACACTGTTAGGGGCCAGGGCAAAGGCATCTGAATTTCAACGTAATCTTAACGAGAACATTAGGAGAACTTTAAGCAGTGTATAATACAACCAAAAATTACATTTGAAAAGAATTACTCTGATGACTTACAAGGAAATATATATCCTTTTTTTTTAATTACGGAAAATGCTTAGTAGTCTACAACTATAATCATAGCACTAGGAAGGTGAAGGCTATACTGAGCGTCCAAAGACAAAACGGACTAAGCTGCATACTGAATTCAAGAAGGCTTAAGCTCCAAAAGACCCTGGCCGTGCTTCCCAGTTTTCTGTAGGGCAAAGGCCAATTGTTTTCATTTAATTGTTAATCAAGCGCTACTATATATGCAGCATTCAGCTGTAGGCCCCGTGGAAACTACAAAATGAACTTCTGTCCACAGGAAGCAGCAGATGGCACAAGACACGCCAAGATAAGAACGCTCAGGCGAAGAATCCAAAGTTGCCGGTTCTTTCCATTCGTAAAGAGGATATGGAAGGATCCACAGAGGAAGTGGCTCGTTTTAAAGTACAGGTAGAATTTGAAGATGTGCAACTGTGGTTTAGTGTTAGAACTAATCTCCGGCCGAAGCACTAATTGGCAACCCCGAAGCCGGAAGGCATGGGGTGGGTTCTGGGAACACATCAGAGTTCCAGTCTGGCCGAAGTAAGGGAACAAGAATTAGGTCAGACTGACGTATAGCAAGGGCGATGTCCACGGGCCAAAGTCTAGGCTCATAATACAGTCCTGGAGGTGGCCTGTGCCCTGGGCAGCCAACCCTGCTCCCGGGGCCCGCGCCCCTTCGCTCTTGCCCGCCGGAGCTGCCCTGGCTCGTGCCCCTTCCTTGAGGCGTTCTTCCCCGTCCGGGCTGAGACTACGGCTATCTTCCCGCTCCTCACCCACTCTCCAAACTCGTGGGAGCCGCCTCCACCGCCAAGACTCACCACCCCGCGCCTGAACCGCCTAACGCGGCCTCAACGTCGCCGAACAGTCGCCATCTTTCGCGTTTCCTGATCACGGAGGAGCACCCAGGCCGCGCGGCAAGTCGGGAAAGGGAGTTCCTGGGCCTGCACCACGCGAGCTGACGAACAGGCCCTGAAAACTACCAATCCCAGAATGCAAGGCGCGAGGGCCGGCCAGGCCATGAGGTCCTCTGGGTAATGTGGTTCGCCGAAGGTTCGGTGTTTATAGGAGAAAGAATTTTCCAAGTGTTGTCTTTTTACTTATAAGGTTCTTCCGCAGCACAGTCTTTCTGGAATTTTCTAGTAGGTATTGCAGTTGATTTCAGTCAAAGCTGGCAGCTTTCAGCGAGAAAGTTTATACGATAACAAATAATTTGCTTTTTTTTTGAAAAAGTGTTTGTTTGTTTGTTTTTCCTAAAAATTGTGAGATAGATTATTGCCTCCGTGGATGAATGGAAGATAATGAACTAAAGATTAGTTCACTGGAGTAGCTTAGTACTTCACAGTGAAGGTAGTACAGTTTTCACAATAGAGCTACTGCAGACATAGGACGGTATCTTAGCAACCTTGGGGCCCTGAGAGGATGAATGCCTTAACAACCCCAAGCTATTCCCCTACTCCCAATAAATAATAAACTAACATTTCAGAGGTTTCCCTGGAAGGACTTCCCCTTCAAGTGTCTTACTATTTACTCAACATTCCAGATGGGACCTTGGCTTCCTCATTTCCTTGATCTTCAGGAACTGCCCACTTGGGCTACTTGCTATTATTTTTGTCTTCCTTCAGGTTCTCCATACACCAGTCCACCGAATTTTTCTTCTAGTCGTAGACCCACTTCCTTTCTCCTGCTGAAACAGAATGCAACATTGTGCGCGCTAGGATGGTTGAGATTAACCAGGGTACCCACTGCCTCTCACGTTTTCCATCCTCGAGTTTGCTTTAATCACACATAGTTGTTGGTCTTTCTTCTTTAAATTGATTTCCATTTTTATGTGCATTGGTGTTTTGCCTGCATGCATGTCTGTGTGATGGTGTCAGATCCCCTACAGCTGGAGTTACAGACAGTTGTGAACTGCCCTATGGATGCCAGAAATATAAACTGGGTTCTCTGGAAGAAAAACCAGTGCTCTTATAGGCAGAGTCATCTATCTCTCTAGCCCCAGGTCTGGTTTTTCACTCTGGGTATTCTTTCAGTTCTCAAACAGGGTCTCAGAATACACCCTAATTCAAAAACTCAGCTTCAGCTGGACGTGGTGGCGCATGCCTTTAATCCCAGCACTCGGTCTACAGAGTGAGTTCCAGGACAGCCAGGGCTATACAGAGAAACCCTGTCTCGAAAAAAACCACACACACACAAAAAAGCCAAACAAACAAACAAAAACAAAAAACAAAAAGAACCCCCTCAGCTTCGCTGACAGTGGCTCAAGGTCCTATAGGAGACTTTTGGAGAGCTCTTGTAGCTTCTGATATTGCAACTTCTAGTGCAGGGAGAACTTGGTCAATCTGAATCTACTGGATATAATGAACACTAGAGGGCTCTCCGCTCACAGAATGAAACCCTAACACACACACACACACACACACACACACACACACACACAATAAAAAAGAAAAAGGAAGAAAATTTAAAAGAAGGAGAAGGAGAAGGAGAGGGAGAGGGAGAGGGAGAGGGAGAGGGAGAGGGAGAGGGAGAGGGAGAGGGAGAAGGAGAAGGAGAAGGAGAAGGAGAAGGAGAAGGAGAAGGAGAAGGAGAAGGAGAAGGAGAAGGAGAAGGAGAAGAAATTCACACACAAACCAAAACCTTGACCAACCAAAGATGGATGAGAACTTTTAAAACCTTCCGCTATTGTTTGACAGTCTTCCAAGTGTCTGGCTCCAGGCTTGACACTTAGGCTAAGGCTTCTTGTCTTGCTTAGTCGCCATAAAACTATGAGCTGCGCATGACTTTAGTGATAAGGAAAGTGTAGACTGCTACATCTGCATTCTAAGTCCACAAAGTTAAAAAACAGAAGGGGCTCTGAAGCCCTGGAGTTCACTTGATCTCCAAGTCCTTACCTTTCCCTATTTCAAAATACTATTCTGTATACACATACGCAATACTGATTATTTAGATTTATTTATTTATTTTAGTTGTATGTATATGGTGTTTGGGACATAAGGAAGCCAGAAGAGGGTGTCAGGTCCCCTATAGCTGGAGTCACAGAGAGTTGTGTGCTGCCATGTGGGTGCTGAGAATCAAACCCAGGCCCTCTGGAAGAGCAGCCAGTGCTCATAACTACTGAGCTATTTCTCCAATCCCTAAATGAACACTTTTTTAAAAGAGTAAATTGAGGGGCTGGGGAGATAGCTCAGCAATTATGAGCACTGACTGCTCTTCTGAAGGTCCTGAGTTCAAGTCCCAGCAACCACATGGTGGCTCACAACCATCTGTAATGAGATCTGACACCCTCTTTTGGTGTGTCTGAAGACAGATACAGTGTACTTACATTTATTAAATAAATTTTTTTAAGTAAATTGAGACTCAGAAAGTTGAAAAAGCTTGTCTGAGTTCACAGTGGCACCCTCCTAGTACTTTGTACTTCTCAGGACACAGATAAGAAAGACACCAATCTGCAAGATCCTTGTTGATTTTGCTTTTCTAGATCTCTTACAAATTATTCTTTTTTTTTTTAAAGATTTATTTTATTTATTATATGTAAGTACACTGTAGCTGTCTTCAGACACTCCAGAAGAGGGTGCCAGATCTCGTTACGGATGGTTGTGAGCCACCATGTGGATGCTGGGATTTGAACTTATCACCTTCGGAAGAGCAGTCGGGTGCTCTTACCTGCTGAGCCATCTCACCAGCCCCTTACAAATTATTCTTATGACTATTGTTGCTATGTTTGTGTTGGATGTTATGTGTGTTGTGCGTTCATGTGTATAGGCACAGGCTTGCCACACACATGGAGATCACATGATAACCCACAGTCATAGTCCTTGGCTGCCATCTTGTTTCCTCCTTCCATCTCACTGCGAAGGCGCTGCAATTATGGACATGGAGCAATGCAGCTTTATGTGGGTTCAGGGATTTGAACTCAGACCTTCATGTGTGCCAGGCAAGCACTTTAACCATTGAGCCACTCTCTAGCCCTCAAGATTATATTTAGTAAGGATCAAAGCCAGGTTCCTATTTAGCAACATGGCTAGCAATAAGGGGTTCATGTAATAAAACTATAACAGTGAGGCTTGGCTTAAATCCTGACTCAGAGCGAGTGGAGCCGTCCAGAGCGAGCAGGGCTGGCTGGAGTGAGCGGGGGCTGGCCTGAGCGAGCAGGGCTGGCCGGAGCGAGCAGGATTTACCAGACGAGGGAAAAAAAATCTGACTCAGTCACTAGCAGTGTGATCTTCTGCATATTATATACTATATATAATATATAATGTGCATATATATGTTAGCATATTATATAACATTATATAACATATGCTATATGAATTTTATATTATATGTGATTGCATAATAGATACACCATATAACATGCATATTATATAGTATATAGTAT
This sequence comes from Mus minutoides, assembly GCA_902729485.2. Taxonomy (NCBI): domain Eukaryota; kingdom Metazoa; phylum Chordata; class Mammalia; order Rodentia; family Muridae; genus Mus; species Mus minutoides. Next base: position 257,451 of record LR750615.1, read on the forward strand.
TTTCTTTTGCATCATTTATAAAACAAAAATAATACTCCTTGCCTTACAGGATAGCAAGGCAGTTAAAAGTGTTTTTTTTTTGTTTTGTTTTGTTTTGGTTTTGGTTTTTTGAGACAGGGTTTCTCTGTATAGCCCTGGCTGTCCTGGAACTCACTCTGTAGACCAGGCTGGCCTCGAACTCAGAAATCCGCCTGCCTCTGCCTCCCGAGTGCTGGGATTAAAGGCGTGCGCCACCACGCCCGGCCCAAAAGTGTATTTTTTTTTAAGATTTATGTATTTATTGTATGTAAGTACACTGTAGCTGTCCTCAGACACTCCAGAAGAGGGAGTCAGATCTCCTTATGGATGGTTGTGAGCCACCATGTGGTTGCTGGGATTTGAACTCAGGACCTTCAGAAGAGCAGTCAGGTGTATATTCTTGATGCATGCCTGTACTACCAGCACTTGTGAAGTTACAAGTATCAGCCATTGGTTCAAGGTTACCCTTTGCTACATAGTGAGTTCAAGACCAGTCTAAGCTGCATAAGTCCCATGTGGTGGTGGTGCACAGCTTTAATTCCAGCAATGGAGAGGATGCAGAGGCAGGCAGATCTCTGACTTCGAGGCCAATCTGGTCTACAGAGTGAACCAGGGCACCCAGGGGGAGGTACACAAAGAAACCTTGTCTCCAAAGACCAAGAAAACAAACCAAAACCAAAACAAGACCCAGTCTCAACTCCTACCCTCTCCACAAAATAAAGAACAAACAAACAAATAAGAAGAAAGCATATTATGTTGCCAAATAGAGCGTCAAGTGCCAGCTCCTCAGAAGGCTGGCCTGAGAGGACCATTGAGCCCAGAGTGGAAGTCCATCCTGGGAAACTCAACAGGGAACTCCCTCAAAGAGAGAGAGTCCAAAGAGTGAGATTGAAAGCAAGATGGGCAAGGAAGAGGAGAAAAGACAAAAGAGAAAAGAAAACGAATTTTAAATGCGCATTTCAAAGCTAGGCTTGGTACCCAGGCGGTGGCACAGCCCTGGAGTCCCAGCACTTAGGAGGTAGAGGCAGGAAGAGCGGCTCAAGAAATTCCTCTGGTATGTTGCAACTTGAAGCCACCCTGGGCTGCAGCAGCTGGGCATTGTGGTGCACACCTTTGATACCAGCCCTCAGAAGGCCGAAGTAGGCAGGGTTCTGTGACTTCTAAGTCACCTGTGGTTATATATAGTAAGACCCTGTCTCCAAAAAAAGTTCTAGAGTTCTACACTTCTTGGATTTGTATCCTTATTTAAACACTCCATGGCTGCATGGTTTGGGCGCAATAATCTCTTGAGACCTTCTTTGCCTGTATAACGAAGTAGGCAATTGCTCAAAAGGTTATCACAGATATATAAAGTGCTCTGACACACAGCAAACCTAAAACAAATATTAACTAGTTTTCTTTTTGAGGTTAAGTTTGCTTATTTAAAGCAGATGCATCAAACAGGGCTGAAGAGGTAGTTCAGCATTTAAAGCACCTGCTGTTCTTGCTGAGGACCTGAGTTCAACCACTAGTACCCACATAGTAAGGCAGCTCATAATAACCTGTTAACTCCAGCTCCAGGAGATTTTATGCCTCTGATCTCTGAAGGTGCCTGCATTCACATGAACACATGCATGAGGGGGCTGGAGAAATGGCTCAGCAGTTAAGAGCACGGACTGCTCTTCCAAAGGTCCTGAGTTCAAATCCCAGAAACCACAAGGTGGCTCACAACCATCCGTAACAAAATCTGATGCCCTCTTCTGGAGTGTCTGAAGACAGCTACAGTGTAGTTACATATAATAAATAAATAAAACAAAAAACAAAAAAACAGCCAGGCAGTGGTGGCACACACCTTTAATCCCAGCACTTGTGAGGCAGAGGCAGGCGAATTTCTTAGTTCGAGGCCAGCCTGGTCTACAAAGTGAGTTCCAGGACAGCCAGGGCTACACAGAGAAACCCTGTCTTGAAAAACCAAAAACCAAAAACAAACAAACAAAAAACGGAGATCTTTTTAAAGGACAGATGCATGATAAGTTACCTTTTGGCGACAAGATCTTGCTACATCATAGGGTAGACTGGCTCCTGCCTCAGCCTCCTAAATGCTGGGCTTCCAGGCATATGGTATGTGATAATTTGTATATGCTTGGCCCAGTGAGTGGCACTATTTGGAGGTGTGGCCTTGGAGTAGGTGTGTCATTGTGGGTGTGGGCTTAAGACCCTCAACCTAGCTGCCTGGAAGTCAGAATTCTGCTAGCAGCTTTCAGATGAAGATGTAGAACTCTCAGCTTCTCCTGGATGTGACCATATTCCTGCCTTGATGATGCTGGAGTGAACCTCTGAACCTGTAAGCCAGCCCCAATTAAATGCTGTCTTTTATAAGACTTGCTTTGGTTGTGGTGTCTGTTCACAGCAGTAAAACCCTAACTAAGACATACCATCATACTTAGTTGTAGTAACTTTTTAAGATTTTTAAAAATTTTACACCGGGCGTGGTGGCACACGCCTTTGATCCCAGCACTCGGGAGGCAGAGGCAGGCGGATTTCTGAGTTCGAGGCCATCCTGGTCTACAGAGTGAGTTCCAGGACAGCCAGGGCTACACAGAGAAACCCTGTCTCGAAAAAGAAAAGAAAAAAAAATTTTTACATATATGGGTGTTTTGTTTGCAATGGGTACCACATGCCTGTGGTGACCATGAAGGCCAGGAGGAGGCATAATATCCTCTGAAGCTGTAGTTACAGGTGTCAGCCACTGTGTGGATTCTGGGAACAGAACTTGAAGTGTTCTTAAACCCTAGGCCATCTGCCCAGTCCCCATAATAACCTTCTATTACTATTCTATGAACCTCTGAGAACAAGAGGTGCAAGTCGCTAAGGAAGAGGTGTTAAAACTGAGCTACCATCAATGGATACTAGAATTGGAAAACCAACAGCAAAAGTCACCTCTCCTTGAACTCAGGAAATGGGGATCCCAGGAGCCACCCCTGGGCTTTGAACTAGTCTGTGCAGGGCCTACCTAGCAGCTTGACCCTCTATTTGAGGTGAGCTTTCTCTCTTCAGTCTCTGTAGAGCAGTGGTTTTCAACCTGTGGGTCTCGATCCCTCTGGAGTTGCATAACAGACATTTACATTACGATTCACAACAGGTGCACAATTACAGTTATGAAGTAGCAGCAAAAATAATTTTATGGTTGGGGGTCAGCCCAGACTGAGGAGCTGCAAGAAAGGGTCAAGGCTCTAGGGCAGTGGTCCTCAGCAGGGAGGGATCTTATCCAGAGGACATTCAGCAATATCTAGAGACATTTCTGGCTGTGTCAATTGGAACATGCTACTCTTATCTAGAACCAGGGATGTCAGGGCTACTGAACATCATACCCTGCGTAGGGCAGCCCCTTATAAACCACCATTCTCACTTCCACAGTATCAGCAGCCTGACGAGGGCCAAGGAACTCTTTCTTGGCTTAGCAGGATGTGAGTGGGGTTCAGAGAAGTGGAACAAGGTGCTAGGGGACCCTGGAGACAGCCGCTGTAATTCCCAGAAAGGGATCCAAGACAGCTTTTCCCTGATTGGCATAAAAACCAAAGAACAACAACAACAAAACCCCACCAATTTCTTCATATGTTATATTTCATTAATAAATAGGTTTTCTTCTTTAAACACGGAACATATAACAGATTGAAACGCTCCCCCACCCCCACCCCAGTTCGAAAGACAAGAGTCTATAAAACAAATGCCAACTGTACCGCCCTAGGGGCAGGAAAGTCTGGTGACCCCCCTCCCATCAGTCCTGCCCCCACAGCACCACCATCCCCACATTCTGCAAGAGAAGGGGGTCTGGGGCTTCTCCCTTGGGCCCTGGGGACTTCAGTAAGAAGCATGTGAATGTGTGATGTCACCTCTCCATGATGCATGGGCTAGGCAAAAATGAGGGTTCCCTCTTAGGTCTGTCTGGTCAGCCCTCGCCCTCCTGGTTTCTGTGATGGAGCTTCTGGGTTAAGCCCCCAAGGGAGCTGCCTCTAGCCTTTCCCATTCTCCAGTCCATTGCCACTTCTTAAAGGGGAAGAGAAGGGATCAAGGACCCCACCCACCCCAAGCCTGCATGGGAACGCTGTATGGAAGAGGCATGATGTCGAAGGTGAGGCCAGCATGTCCCCATCTCCCCAGTACCTGTCCTTCCTCTGGAGTCGGGGGACACTGGGTCAACGACCCTTCCACAGCTTAGTGCCGGGCTTGGGGTGTGATGGTTTTTGCTTAATGTCAGGCCCTCCTGCCAGGCCTGGCATCTTCTTCAGTCCCATTCCTGTCTCCTTCTAAAGCCCTCTGTGGCCATCTGAAAAATGTCACATCCGGTGTGTCTTAAGCTGTCTCATCCTCCCTCTCCCCGTGCCTCTGCACCCCAAGGGAGGAAGTGGGGGGCTGTCTCCCCCGCCTCCGGCTCCGACTTCACATGATGGAACAGCTTTTGGCCTTTTCCTTCTTGAATGTAGTTGAGATGAGTTCAGAGCGACTGGGGAGGTGGAGGAGTCGCTTGGAGAGGCTTCGGACGGGGCTCTTCGGGGGAACTGGGCTAGACTTGTTCAGACACACCATGGATGCTGTCCGGAAGATGCTGTGGATGCTTGTCTCAGAAGTGAAAGCCGAGCCCTCCAGATAGATTTCTGCACCCAACTGCTTGGCTATCGCACAGCCCTGTGGGAGGGGTGTGGTCATGAACGCAATGGCTTAAGATGACTATGAACCAGCGTGGCATTCTTTCCAAATATCACGTGTCCTCTCAAGTGTCCGTTCTAGCAAAACATCAGGGTTCCATGCGTCCCCCCACTATTCCAGATGATAACCCCACTACTGGTCTTCCCCCAGCCCCCGCCAGCATTCACAAAGGTGAAGACTAACTGCACCCGAGAATCACCTGCAACGATGTCGGGCGTGGTGGCGCACGCCTTTAATCCCAGCACCTGGGAGGCAGAGGCAGGCGGAATTCTGAGTTCGAGGCCAGCCTGGTCTACAGAGTGAGTTCCAGGACAGCCAGGGCTACAAAGAGAAACCCTGTCTGGAAAAAAACCAAACCAAACCAAACCAAAACATATTTCTTTCATGCGAGTGTCTGTATGACCGCGTGGGAGCTCACCCTAAGGCATCCACACAGAGGTCCGAGGACAGTTTGGGGAAGCCAATTCTCTCCTCCCACCATGTGGGTCTCAGGGATCAGACTCAGGTCATCAACTTAGTGGCACGTGCCCTTCCCCTTTAGCCATTTCACCAGCCCCTCATGTCAGGATGTTTAAGTTCCCCCCCCCAGGGGGGTTCTAATAATAAATATTAACAAGCATTCTTTTTGTTTTTTTTTTTTTTTTTTTTTTTTTGTTTGTTTGTTTGGTTTTTTTTTCGAGACAGGGTTTCTCTGTATAGCCCTGGCTGTCCTGGAGCTCACTTTGTAGACCAGGCTGGCCTGGAACTCAGAAATCCACTTGCCTCTGCCTCCCGAGTGCTGGGATTAAAGGCATGTGCCACCACAACCGGCCCATTAATAAGCATTCTTATACTCCTGTGTGCATTAAAATTATTCCGGGGGCTGGTGAGATGTCTCAGCAGAGGGAAGCAAAGGGTTCCCACCAAGCTTGACAACCTGAGTTCAGTCCCAGAGCCCATGTGGCAGAGGGAGAGAACCAACTCTTGAGAGTCCACACATGCCTGTGGCATGTACCGCTCACACAATTAAACAAGTAATTAAAAAGTATCCTCCAGTCTTGTCATAGAAATGCAGATTTCCCCAGAGCTTGTGTCTCTAGATGCATATGTAGCACAAGATGGTCTAGTCGGCCATCACTGGGAAGAGAGGCCTCTTGGTCTTACAAACTTTATATGCCCCAGTACAGGGGAATGCCAGAGCCAAGAAATGGGAGTGGGCGGGTAGGGGAGCAGGGCAGGGGGAGGGTATAGGGAACTTTCGGGATAGCATTTGAAATGTAAATAAAGAAAATATCTAATAAAAAAAAAAAAGGAAAAAAAGAAAAAGAAAAAGAAAAACAGATTTTCATGTCTTTCTCCCAGAGTTATTTTACAAGCAGGGAACTCAGAATTCAAAATTCTAACAGTTACTTCTTTCTGTTTGTTCATTTTAATTTAGTTTTGTTTTTTGGTTTTTTTTTGGGGGGGGGGGTTGTTTTTTGAGACCAAGCTTTATTATGAAGCCAGGCTGGCCACAAACTTGGAATCCTTCTGCCACTGCCTCCTGAGTTCTGGGATTACAAACTATTACAAACTATACCCAGATCTAACAAGCATCTTTAATGAGTCTGATACATATGGCTTAAAAAAAAAAAAAAAGAAAGAAAAAAAGAAAAACACCTTAAAAATGCTGGCACACACAGAGAGGCTCACAGGCTAACTAACCTATGGTAGGATTCTAAGTAAACAAGTTCCTGCCACCCCAACCCAGGTGACACTTTGCTATTTATAGATAGCCCCCTAATACTAATTTTATCTTGCCATAGCCTTTTCCATCCCACCTGTGCACACATGCGTATGCCCCTCTCACACACACACCTGCTCGTAGGAGATGGGTGCCTGCTTCTGGTGGGACAGTTCCATGAGGGTGCTCAGGTCTGTTCGAAGATCTGTCTTGCAGCCAATAAGCAAAACACGTGTGCTGGGACAGTAGTCTAGGATTTCTGTTCTCCACTGAGGGTGGGAGCGAAGGGGGAGGTGGAAGGGGAGAGGAAAGAAAGTCAGTGCCTGACAGAGACCAGGAGTCCAGCTGGCACTGGCCAGCGCATTGCTCAGATTATCAGGTCCCTCCCTGTCTTCCTTCTGAGTCACAGCATCTCTGCTGCACTAATTACATCATCTTCCTGCCCATGAGGCCTTTGGTGGCACCAGTCTGCTAACCCAGGATCCTATCCCTTCAACAGCACAGCAGCCAACAGGAACACAGGGCAAGTCTTCCACTCCCTGCCACACAGAAAGGACATGGATCTGTCTTCTTTCCCCAGTCAGAAGGCAAACAAGCCCTGAATACCTGTAACTGGAAATGAGACAGTCTCTTCCTTAAGAAGCTAGGCAAGCCCCACAGCGCTTCCTTGCAACGCTTCAGTGTGGGCAGATCCTGCCACTCAGAACCAGCACTTCCTCCAGCTAACAGAGCCCTGACCTGCCTGACTCCGTGGGCCCGAGATCACAGTCCCAGAAGATGCTTCTAGTGTGTGTGCTTACACACACACACACACACACACACACACACACACACACTAGGAGGTTCTCTGAGCCTTCAGTACCTCCTACAGCCTAGCCTCTAGGATAGTAGTAGGACAGGAGAAAGGCAGAAGGCTAAGGGGAAGGAGACCCAGGTTCAACCCAGAGCCACACAGCTAATGGGAAGGCTTCAAGCAAAACAAGTCTTTCCTGGCTGAGGGACAGGAGGATTATGGGACAAGGCCCCTTCTTGTTCTTCTAGGTAGAAAGTATACATGTATTCTCCCCTCCACCCGCAGTCCAGGGTGCTGAACCCAAGGCCTCCCTTATGCTGAGGAAGCATTCCCTAACTGTCAATCATCTGAGGCTCCCTTATGCTAAGGAAGCATTCCCTAACTGTCAATCATCTGAGGCTCCCTTATGCTAAGGAAGCATTCCCTAACTGTCAATCATCTGAGGCTCCCTTGATTTGGATTTGGAGACAGGGTCTCACTAAATTCTCTGATCTTGAACTGGCTCCACAGCCCAAGGTGGACTAGAACTTCAGACCCTCCTGCTTCAACGCCCCTCCCCACCCCCAGGAGCTAAGATAAGCTCGTGAGCAGACACCACCACCTCCAGCGCAGCCTCACCTTCTTGAGTGCACTGTCCATGGTCTCTGGACGGCTGATGTCGAAGCACAGCAGTACCGCATCTGAGTCGCTGTAGCAGAGTGGACGGACATTGTCATAGTAAGGAGAGCCTGGTGTGAGGGGAGAAGAGCTGAGAGTGAACTGCTGCGGCTCCTCTGCTCTGGAGACCTAAGCCCAGGCAGGGATCCCTGGGGAATGTAATCCTTGATCCCTTCAAGGCCAGCTATGTATCAGGGCACTGAGCTATTTCATAGAAGCTTGGGACATGACCATCTGCCAGGAACCATTTCCCTTGGTCCTAAAAGCATGGTAAGCAGAGGATGGAGTCACTCTGGACATGTCTGGGTTTCCTACAGTGGGTTTAAGATGTACTCCTATCAGAGCCTGGAAGACGCTGCCAGTACCTATGGAGAGACAAGGATTTGTCTCAGGTTCCCTTCACCCCAGCCTGCTTGCTGCTCAACCTCTGTTTCATTCTCCTGCTCTAGGGTCTCCCAGGGAAGAAATAGCCCTGCCTGTTACATAACTGGCTGCCCTGATTTTTAACTCAGGGGTCAGAACTTCAGGAGGTTGGGGGGGCATCCAGAATTTAGTGTTCTACTCCTTACCCACCCAAGTCAGTTTATGCTGAAAAGGGCAAAGGGAATACGATGGCCTCCACCCCTCAGACCTCAGGGAGGCGATCTCAAAGACCAGGAACACCAATCGCTGTGGAGTTAGAGGCCAGAGCAAGGATCCTTGGCAGAGGGGAAGAAGGCAATTCAGACCCAGGGTCTAATGGGGTGAATGCTAGGAGCTGAGCCTGGCCCCCTCCACCCTGGGTAAGGAACAGTAGCAGATTTGGAATCCAGACAATCCGTGCTTAGAATAGCAAGCAGCCCCTCTCCCTGTACTGCAATCACCATGGAAACTGGGGGGAAATCCAAGCTGAGGTGGGGGTGTCGGTCATAAAAAAGAAGTAAGGGGGAGTTGGATAGCTGCCTGCTCCTTCAGCAAGCCACCCCCATCTCTTACTGAGGTGAGGTGGGGGCTGGTCCACAGCAGCACTGAGGCAGGGGAGTGCTGCGGTACTGGGAGAGGGGGAGGGAGAGCGGGTCTCCATTTTGGCTCCAAGCAATCCCCCTCCCCTAAGGCCAGCAAGTGAATAACAGAAACAGGTTCAACCCCAGACCAAACGTAGTAAAGCTCTCTCCATCCTACACAGTCATTTCCTCTGTCCTTACAGGGACCTAGTTTAAAACAAGGATAAATGATTGCCTTCCATCCTTTTGAAATGAGGGGGTGGGGTGTGACCTGGGGTAAAAAGATCATTCTGGCTGATTTTCCATTATCTGGGCTGGGATTGAAGGACTGTGGGGGTGGGCGTGGGGGTGGGGGCATCGAGGGTGGTATTGAGGAGAGATGAGCCGCAGCAAGGTTCAGGGAGGACTGAAAGGTAGGAGGATAGAGCAGGAGAAAACCCATACATCACGCAGCCACGCTGCATTCTAGTCCGATCCAGGCAGCACAGCACAGTCCAGGATAACCAGAACCCTGCCTCCCCTTTCCTGGAACTGCAGCGGAGGGCCATGGATCCGCCTGAGGAATTTTGGTTTTGGGGAGAGCGAAAGAAATATCTATCCTTTTCTGTTTTCCCATTCCTTAACCCCAGTCTTCCCAGACCTTACAACTGGAGAACAAGCACAAGGTCGCTTCACAGAAGCTAGGTGGCACATTATCACACACGCAGGAGAACCTCAGTGCTCTCCAGCCTCCCTGTCAACTCGGGCCAAGCACAGAGAAAATATCCTTTTTGGCAAAGCATGGATTTTTCTTTTCTTTCTCGCATGGCTGGCACTTACTCTTTAAGGATGTCTTACAGGATGTAAGACGGTTAAAAAGAGGGGCTGGGGTAGAGAAAGTGGGAAGAGCTCAGAAGCAAAGCTGAGCTCTAAGGACTTGGGGGCGGAGAGTAGGGAAAACATTGCTTTCTACATTTCCAAAAGATAGACAGGGCATCTCCAACTCACCCCAGCCCAGGGAGAAATGATAAGAACTAGACCCCCCTGCACTGGACTGGACACTAACCCCAGCGTGGACATGCCCTACATTTACTGCCCCCCCCCCCAAAGCATCGATGATGCATCGCTTCATCATCGTCTCTGAGCCGCAGCCTCTGACGGGAGGGCTGAGTTGCGGCAAGCAGACAGCATCGGCCTGAGATGCAGGAGAGTGATATTCCCTCCAAAGCGGGCGGGCGGCTCTCTGCCCCACCACGGCTGCCTCCAGCAGCACCATCCTACCTCATTTAACTTTGCTCTGGAGAGGAGGGAGAGAGGAGGGAGGGGAACGGAGAGGAGAGAGACAGAGACAGAGAGACAGAGACAGAGGATACAGGAGACGTCTGGTACTCCGGGGGAGTACTCAGGGGTCCCTTCACCTTACCATCCAGAGGTGAACTAGACCAGGGACCCAAGTGGCACCCAGGCTTGTTCACTGCTTTCCAGGATTCTCTAAAATCATCCAAGCACCAACCAAAGAATTTTTTACATTCCTTCCTTCACTTTCCTGACAAGCATCTATCTTCAAAGGTGGACCCCCCCCCTTAAAAAAGCAGCAGCGGCAACTAGCCACTGGCGGTAGGATGGGGCACTTGTGGGTACAGTCTTACCTGAGGTGTCCCAGAGACTAAGTTCCACTCTCTGTTCGTCTGTCTCCAAGCAGGCTGTGTAATTCTCAAACACCGTAGGCACATAGGTCTGCGAGGAGACAGGAAACACTCACACCCGGCAGCAGCATGCCCTCAGAACCCCACACCAAGCGTTGGATGGTGAGAAGCCAGAGGAGTGGGAAGCATTGGGGACTGTGGAGGTACTGGCCTTCACTCCCCAGCCTGGGACAAACCCCCTACATCCTAGCTGGTCTGAGACACATACGTTCGCATTTTCCTCTCGTCTCTAAATGTGTGTCCCATTTTTCAGAGCCACAAGCCAGTTTTAACCTGTCTTCTGCCCTTTAGTCCCTGGGCACAGGTGAACAGGCGAAACAGCAGAAGCCTACACGGAGTGGGAGGGGGGCACCCTCACAGAGCCTTATAGGAGGGGCAGGCAGGTACTGCGTCAAGAATAGAGCCCAGGCTCTCGGGAGCCTCCAGGTCTCAGGGAGGAAGGCAAGTGGGAGGGGATATGGTGGGTAAAGAGGTGAGGAGGAGCCGACCGGGCGGCAGAAGTGGGTCAGGTCTCTGGGGAAGCAAGACAGGGCAGTCCTCCAGCCAGAAGGCAAGGCAGGGTGGGGCGGCCTGCGGGAGGTGGAGAGCGCTGTCCCGGACCGGTGGGGATCGACCCTGGGACGGCAGGGAAGCTCACCTCGGGATAGCAGTCTTTCGCTAGCACCTGTAACATCGCAGTCTTCCCACACTGCACGTCTCCCACCAGCACGAGCTTACACCTGACCACCACTGGCTGTGGTACCCGTCTCTCCTTCATGGCTGCAGCCTCGGAGGGACGTGGACTCGGGTTCAGTGAGGAGGAGGTCGCGCCTCAAGTGTCCGCACTAGCACACTAGCGCTGGTTCCCTGCCTGCCTGCCTCCGACTGAGGCGGAGGCTCGCAAGGCTCCGCTATAAGTCTCAGACTGATCCAATCACAAGAGGAGGCGGACTCTGCCCAGGCCAATCCCTAAGGTGGGATCCCCTGCTACAGCCAATAGTAGGAGACTCTTCCTCCCTTCCCTTTCTGTTAAAGCTGCACGGTGGCTTCCTCCTGGAAGGGGATTCCCACGCTTTTTGTGTTGCTGTTAGGAGGTCAGGAGGGGACTGGAAGTAAAGCTAAGTGATCTCTGAGTGTCTATGAGTTAGTGTCAAGACCCATAAAGAGCTATGGAATCAGGCTGTAGGGTGTGTCCCAGGAAGACAGCAGGACCTGCCTAAACTATGGACAGGTGGGTGGCATCTCTGGGGGAGAGGGTGACTCCTTAATTTTATATAGTTCCTGTTCACACTGGTTCCACTTCTGGAATCTCCTAATAGAAGTCTCTGCTGTCCCTCTTTTACAGCCCGACTCCCTTGCTCAGGAATCGCCTTTCCCCAAAACAAAACAAACAAAAATTACGGCTCCTGACCCAGAGATAGGCAAAGGAAACAAATGAGGGCAACTTTCGATTAGGAACAGGGGAGAAAAAGACCAAACAAGCTGCTTTCTGCTAGCCAGGAGCCAGCTCATGCCAGGCCTGGCGAGAGTCAAGGTGTTTTGTTCTGTGACCTGGCTTCAGTGTCCGAGATGAATCCGGGGCAGGTCTAGTTCCAGGCTGATAGCCACAGACTGACGCACTGATTGGTGTTACCTAGTGAGAGTCCAGCCTGGATGCCAGGGCTGGGCCTCAGGGATTAGAAATTGAAAACCAATCATTGTAGACTGAGATAAACTACAAACTGCCGCCGCTGAGTGGCTCTAGCCTGCAGAGCCTCTATGGCTTTGCAGACCCCTCTACTAGACAGAGCTATGGAGGTACATAGCTCATATAAGCCACTGGCCACCAAGAAGGTCCTATGAGGCCTCCAGAGAATTGGGGGAGGGGCAGTTTAGGGCAAACTTGAGAACAACCTAGGGTTCCCTTCACCCTGTTCTGTTGGTTTGTTTTCTTTTTCTTTTTTTTCCCCCCCTTTTAAAAAAAAAATTTTATTAGATATTTTCTTCATTTACATTTCTTTTTTTTTTAAACATTTTTATAGCTTGCCTTTGGGCCAAACTCAGTTTTCTATTTATTTATTTATTTATTTATTTATTTATTTATTTATTTAAGTACACTGTCTTCAGACACACCAGAAGAGAGAGATCACCTTACGGATGGTTGTGAGCCACCATGTGGTTGCTGAGACTTGAACTCGGGACCTTCAGAAGAGCAGTGGGGGCTCTTGCCCGCTGAGCCATCTCACCAGCCCCTCATTTACATTTAAAATGCTATTCCAAAAGTCCCCTAAACCCTCCGCCCCCCCCCCTGCTCCCCTACCAACTCACTCCCACTTCTTAGCCCTGGCATTCCCCTGTATTGGGGCATATAAAGTTTGCAAGACCAAGGGGCCTCTCTTCCCAATGATGGCTGACTAGGCCATCTTCTGCTACATATGCAGCTCTGGGGGTTCTGGTTAGTTCATGTTGTTGTTCCACCTATCGGGTTGCAGACCCCTTCAGCTCCTTGGGTACTTTGTCTAGCTCCTGCATTGGGGCCCTGTGTTCCATCCAATAGCTGACTGTGAGCTTCCACTTCTGTGTATACCAGGCACTGGCAGAGCCTCACATGCATTGGGGCCCTGTGTTCCATCCAATAGCTGACTGTGAGCATCCACTTCTGTGTGTACCAGGCACTGGCATAGCCTCACATGCATTGGGGCCCTGTGTTCCATCCAATAGCTGACTCTGAGCATCCACTTCTGTGTTTGCCAGGCACAGGAGGTTACTTTTCTTTTTTTTTTCTTTTTTTTTTAAGAGAACATCACACTGGAACTTGCTGCATATAGCCCAGGGTGCCATCTTCCTGCCTCAGGCCTCATGCCTGAAATTACAGACAGGGCACACCAGCCTTGGCTCACGGTTGTCTTGAGGTCCCTTTTCGCACAACCCCAAGCTTTGCCCATAAGCCAGTCATTGCTGCCCACCCAAGGCCATTTTCCCTGAAATAAATAAGCACCTTTCAGAGGCTTTGCAGACCCTATGGACAGATCTAGTAAGACAGCCGGGCCTACTATAACGGAGAATGGACGTTCTCTGGGAAATGTAGCACAGCCAGTATCCCTTTATTCTACTCTCCTGGTTTCCAGGCTTCTCCGTAGGCTCACAGGTCAGGCGGGGCTTCCCTCTGTCCATCCACCCATCACTTCCAGGAGTAGAGTCATTGAGGGAACCAGTGGTTACTGTCAGTGATTATCCCCTCCTTGAGGCTCTCCAGAAGTTTCTTCATCTCATCTTCCCCGACACCTCACCCTCCTCAGCCTTCACGTAAATTTCAATCTCTGGAGTTCTTCCCTTTGTCCTTTCCCACGGTCCTGGTGGCTTCTCTGAGCTAAGTGTGATTTGGAAGAGTTCTAGAACAGCTGGAAGACTTGTCTGTCTCAACCTGGAGTCCTTTCCCTCAGCTTGACCACCCTCAGGATCTGCCAGCCCCAACCCTCTGGCTCACCTAACATAGGTCTACAAGTGTCTGTAGGGTTCCTCCTGTGTGTTCTCTTAACCTGAACCAGGTTTCCTCCAAGAACAACATGAAAGGGTTCAGCGTTCTCTCCATGTTCTCTCCCAGCCTTACACACACACACACACACACACACACACACACACACACACATACACACAGAGTAAATATGCTGTAATAAAAATGAAAATATAAGAAGGCAGATTAGAAGCTGCTGAGGGTGATGGGGTTGAGGGGAGACAGAGGGTGATTACAAATCCACCGAATTTCACAGCCGAAACTGGGAAACTGTTATAGTATGTTCATTATATCTTCACAGAGCAAAGTTATACCCAGACAGGCATGCTTTTACTCACAGAACTTGAGAAGTACACACACACACACACACACACACACACACACACACACACACACGGATAGAGTTTAATAGGTAGAACACAACACTTACCTCTAAGAATCCAGGCACAGAGCACTGGGTTCACGTGAACAGACTGTAAACTAGGTATAATGGCATATACCTGTAACCCTAGAGTGCGCAAGGTGGAGGCCGGAGGATCAGGAAGGCCATCTTCCACTACGTAATGAGTTTGAGACCATCCTGGGCTACATGACAGCCTGTCTCAAAAACCAAACAAACCAGGAGTTGGAGAGATGGCTCAGTAGTTAAAGGTATTTGCCACTTCTCCTGATGCTCTGAGTTCAGCCCCTTAGGTCTCACGTGGTGGGAGACCTGACGGTTACAACTTGCCCTCTGACCTACACTCACATACAAGCGCACACAATAAAGCTTTTGGAATACACAGATGACTTAAACTTCTAGTCCTCCTGCTTCTTCCTCCCGGATGCTGGAATTACAGGCACGCATTTCTGCTGTGGCCCCTTGCTTTTCTTTTATAGCTTCTATCATTCATTTTCTCCTTAAAACTTTTGGTTTGCTTGTTGAGGTTTTGTTGTTGTTTGTTTTGTTTTGTTGTTTGTTTTTGTTTGTGTTTTNTTTTACCCTAGCCCTGCTCTCTTCACCACTTGAACCCACAAGCTAATTCTTTTTTTTTTTTTTTTTTTTTTTTTTCTGTTTTTTGAGACAGGGTTTCTCTGTATAGCCCTGGCTGTCCTGGAACTCACTCTGTAGACCAGGCTGGCCTAGAACTCAGAGATCCACCTGTCTCTGCCTCCCAAGTGCTGGGATTAAAGATGTGCGCCACCATGCCTGGCACAAGCTAATTCTTTAAAACGAGTCTTATGAAGAGCCTTAAAACAGAAAGATGAAAAACAAAACAAAACAAAAACAGAAATATGGAGATGAAACCTCTCTTAGCCAAGTTAGAATTGGGGTTCATTCTGCTCCTACTCCTCTCGAAAGGACAAACTCCGGGGCCTCAGTTTAAAGCCACTAAACCTGAATACTATTTTTTACACAGAGACAGAAATAGAGAGACAGAGAGACAGAGAGAGACACCACCACGAGCTCACACCTCACAACTGCCCTTATCTTTTTTTCTGGTTCTGATTACTCTGATAAGTCCCCATTCTGGGACAGACGCATAATACACAAAGATGTCCCGGACAGTAGCAAATTAAAATTCACCCTGACTTTACCAAAGAGGTCACAAGCCCAGTATCTTCTCTGCCCCTAGGCACCTTGCCACCTGTGTCATCCACATGTCTGAAGAGTCACCTCCACTCTCCCCATCCCTGATATAACTCCCTCTTTAGTGAATGTAGCTGCACTCCACAGTGGGGACTTGTAATTTCTCCTGATCCCAGAAGTCTCGGAACAAGCATGTAAACAGCCTGGCAGGTCATTGGATCATAAGAGGAGTGAGTCTTAGGGATCTCGTTAGGGGATCATCCAAGACCATGGTTGTTACCTGGGCCAGTGGGGATTTTGGATGTTCCAAGGTGCTTGAGCATAGACAAGGACTGAAAAATCCCATCAGGACTAGACAATGCAGGGTAAAGAGTAGAACAGTTTGCCTGGGGCACAGGTTGGAAGGAAAAATCTGCTGCTTACATACCATGAAATTCGTCTCAAAGGCAATGATATGGGAGTTTGCTCCCCAGAGAAATACATAGAAGCATACTCAGTCTTTGTTTTCTTTCTTCGTTTCAAAAACGATGAAAAATGTGTGCATAGGCGTTTTGCCTGCATGTGTGTCTGCGTGCCCCATGCATGCCTATTGACCCCAGAGGCCATCGGATCTCTGGAATTAGACAGCTGTGAGCTGACATGTGCCTGCTGTTTATTGATGGGAATTGAACCTGGTCTCTAGGAAAACAGACAGTACTCTAACCACTGAGAAATCCTTCCAGCCTTTTTTATTGTTTTAGACAAAGCCTTATTATATAGGCCCAGCTGAATTGGGAATCACTATGTAAGCCAGGCTAACCTTGAATTTACGGAGATGCGCTGGAGTGCGGGGATTAAAGCTACCCATGTGCAACCTTGCCTGGGTACTGCTCACTGTTCTATATTGTGAATGTCCTCCAGCCAAAGGCAACCAGCAGACTCTGCAAAATGAGCAGCAACAAGTTTATTGGTTCATCTCAACTAGGATACAAACCATGGCAGAATGTGGACTAACAAGGTTAGCTTAAGGCTAGACTCGGGGAATCAACTTACTTTTGATTATCTGGGAGTGATGTCGAGGCACTGGGGCTTCACTCACTCTGACCAGATGCTGTCAGAAATAGAAACATCATCGGGAGGGATGAAGCAAGGCTAAAGCTCTGACTGGCAGAGGAGTGGCAGCCATACTTGCCGGGGCAGGCGAGCGTATTCTTACTCTTGTGGCTTGAACAGGTAATTTTTCTTTCCATTCAGACCTGATTACAGAGAGGATCCCTCTCTGTCGTCAGCTATCATGGTCATAGAATGGCCTTGTCTGATAAGTCTTGGGTGAAACGGCTTATGTTCAATGGGAAGAAAGCAAAGCATTGTTCAGACTGCCCACCCAGTACCGGGCTGGGAGTGTGGGGTGTGGAGGAGCTGCAAGTTCCCCCTCGGCTAGTCCCCTGCTTCTCTTCCTGGTAGGCGGGCCTGTTCCCGACATCAGCTGAGTCAGCAGAAGGGAACCGGACCAGAGGGGACTCTCCCAAGAAAATAGCCAAGAAATAGCGCTGAGTTATGATGCAATCTGTGACGGCATGCTGGAAGCTGGACAGAGTGCAGGGGATGGTCTAGACTCTATCTACAAGAGCAGCCTGGCATGGAAGTAAAAGATGTAGGCCTGAGGAAGAATATGGTGTGTGTGTGTGTGTGTGTGTGTGTGTGTGTGTGTGTGTATGTGTGTATAGGTAGGTGTAGGAGGAAGAAAAGAAAAAAGAAAACAGCATGTGATGGCTTGTGCTTGTAATCCCAGTTACTCAGAAGACTGGTGAGGGAAAATAAACCCCAAAGCCAGCTTGGGCAACAGAGTAAGTTCAAGACCAGTCTAGGTAAGAAAACTAGACTCAGTCTCAAAAATACAACAACACTTTTAGTGCTGAGGGCGTACCTCGGAAGTAGAGTACTGGCTTAGCTGTGCAAGGCACTGCTTTTGATGGATCCCCAATACCAGAGTGGAGGAGGGTAGGAGGGGTGGGCAGGGGAGGGGAGGGAAGGAGATGGAGAGGGAAGGGGAGCCTAGGGGGAGGTGGGGAAGAGAGGGAAGGAAAGAGGAAGCCACTTGAGGCTAAGCAGGAGTTAGTGGGGAAGTACACAGTGTTTGAGGATCGGCTGGAGTAGAATGGGGAGTAACAGAAGGTAGTGGCCATGAAGAACACAGTCTGTGCCACTGGAGCTAAAGTAATGGGTGGTGTGTGGGCAGAAGGGCCTAGATGGCAGCCAAAGGACACTCGGTAGTGGCCATCCATCTGCCAGCAGTACTTGCTGAGGAGCCTGGCAAGGCTACCTCAGGGGCGCAGGGAGACATTTCCATACAGCCTGAGCCATCAGTCGGCAGACAGCAGTTCTTTTACTCAGGGTTCAAATGTTTCTTGTGAAGTTGTTTTGTTTCTGTTTTAAACCAAGTTCTACTTTGTATCCCTGGCTGTCCTGGAACTTACTATGTAGACCAGGCTGGCCTTGAACTCACAGGATCTGCCTGCCTCTGCCTCAGGAGTGCGGGGATTAAAGGTGTGTGCTACCATACCCACTACCCTTTTCTGCTTGAGATAAGATTTGATGTGTAGCCTAGGCTGGACTTATGGCAGTCCTCCTGCCTCAGCCTCCCAATTTTAGGATTTCAGATGAGTACCACTAAACCCACCTCCTTTTTTTTTTTCCTTCCTCTTCTTCCTCTTCTTCCTTCCTCCTTCTCCTCTTCCTCCTCCTCCTCCTCTTTTTCCTTCCTCCTTCTCCTCTTCCTCCTCCTCCTTCCAGTGCTGGGAATCAAACTCAAGGTAAATTTATTAGGCAAGTATTCTACCAATGAGCCCGGTAGCTAGCTTCCTCCCTGGTCTTTTGTAGATAACTGTAACTGTTCCTTGACTGAGTTTAACTGAGTAGTGGGAGAGGCAGATAACTGAAGTGGTTCTTAAAACAAACAAACAGGGCTGGAGAGATGGCTCAGCAGTTAAGAGCACTGGACTGCTCTTCCAGAGGTCCTGAGTTCAATTCCCTGCAACCACATAGTGGCTCACAACCATCCGTAATGAGATCCAGTGTCCTCTTCTGGTGTGTTTGAAGACACCGACAGTGTACTCACATATATAAAATAATAAAAACAAACAAACAAGCAAAAACAGTTCGTAGCTGAGCAAAGTGGCCCCTGTGTGATCCCAGCCTAAGGCAAGCTGAAGTTCAAGGCCAAGCCGGGCGAGGTGGCGCACGCCTTTAATCCCAGCACTTGGGAGGCAGAGGCAGGCAGATTTCTGAGTTTGAGGCCAGCCTGGTCTACAAAGTGAGTTCCAGGACAGCCAGGGCTA
>LR750615.1:279088-370605 GCA_902729485.2 Mus minutoides
GGACCCAGAAAGTGGGGCTCCTCGTGGGAGGTGCTGAGTGTTATTGAATGGATGCGGAACACTCAGCCTCTGAAGAGAGCCGGAGAGGAGGCGCTGGCTCTCAGACCATCACAGGTGTGCCTGGATGCAGCTGCATTCTCCCATCCAGAACAGCTCTTAACCTGGGGATGAAGCGCCTCCTACTTTTTTTTTTTTTTTTCCGAGACAGGGTTTCTCTGTCTAGCCCTGGCTGTCCTGGAACTCACTTTGTAGACCAGGCTGGCCTCGAACTCAGAAATCTGCCTGCCTCTGCCTCCCGAGGTGCCTCCTACTTATTTATTGAAAGTACACATTCTTTTTTCAAAGACTTATTTATTATATATAAGTACAGTGTAACTGTCTTCAGACGCGCCATAAGAGGGCGTCAGATCTCATTACGGGTGGTTGTGAGTCACCATGTGGTTGCTGGGATTTGAACTCAGGATTGAATGCCAGGCAGACTGACGCATGCCTATGATCCCAGCCTTCGGAAAAGCTGAGGCAGGAGGATATATGGTCAGGCTAGACTATGAAGTTCTCTCTCTCTCTCTCTCTCTCTCTCACACACACACACACCTCAAAAACAGGGAAAAATTGGAACTAAGCCTTTGACCCAAGACCTGTGAGAATTCAATCACCCACCCCTTGCTAAGGTAAAAGAACATTTTGCTCCTAGAGGGGTGCCAAAGAACCTCAAGACCTTCTGAGCCTGTGCAGCTGGTGTGAAATGCTGTGTCTGTGCAGCTGGTGTGAATCACTGGGTCTGTGCAGCTGGTGTGAACTGCTGAGCCTGTGCAGCTGGTGTGAATCACTGGGTCTGTGCAGCTGGTGTGAACTGCTGGGTCTGTGCAGCTGGTGTGAATCACTGGGTCTGTGCAGATGGTGTGAACTGCTGGGTCTGTGCAGCTGGTGTGAATCACTGGGTCTGTGCAGCTGGTGTGAACTGCTGGGTCTGTGCAGCTGGTGTGAATCACTGGGTCTGTGCAGCTGGTGTGAATCACTGGGTCTGTGCAGATGGTGTGAACTGCTGGGTCTGTGCAGCTGGTGTGAATCACTGGGTCTGTGCAGATAGTGTGAACTGCTGGGTCTGTGCAGCTGGTGTGAATCACTGGGTTTGTGCAGCTGGTGTGAACTGCTGAGCCTGTGCAGCTGGTGTGAACTGCTAGAGACCAAAGCTGGAAAGAACAGACAAAGAGCTCAGTACTAAGGTCAGGACACTGGGCACGGGGTCTCTTCCAGTGGCCTGTGAGATCTAGCCTCATCTCCTTTGCCGGTGTAATCTCCTGATGTTCTTCTTTCACTCAGCCTGGACTACCTAATGAATTCAGGGCTAGCCTGGAGTATACCCTGTTTCAAAAAATTGTGTCCCCCCACTACCACCTCACAGGCAGTTTCTCCTTTCTCCTTTCTGTATCAGTCACTGTTCTGTCTGTCCTGTCGCTGTGATGAAACACTCTCCCCAGGGCAGCTCATGGGAGAAGGCATTCACTCTGTGCACTTCCAAGGTTGTGATGGCTGTAGGCAGCATCCCTCATCCTAACCATCACTTATGTCAGAGAAGTCTGATGCCCTCTCTGTCCTGTCCAGCATGGCTTGGTCCTGGAATCCAGACTCACTCGGGTGATGAAGGGATGAAGAAAGACATGGACATAGGATAGAAAAGCTGGGCGGTCAGGTAGACCATAGTCAGGCAGAGCATTTCACTGGGGGCTGGCTTATTAGAGGTTTAGTCTATTGTCATGGCGGGAAACACATGGTGGCATGCAGGCAGGTATGGTGCTAGAGAAGTAGCTGAGAGTTCTAAATCCTGATCTGTAAGCAGCATGGGGAGAAAGGGAAGAAGGAGAGAGCGAGGAAGTGAGAGGAAGAGGGAGAGGGAGAGAGAGAGAGAGAGAGAGAGAGAGATGGACACCATTGAGTCTGGCTTGAGCATTTGAAACCTCAAAGCCCCACCCCCTAGTGACATTCTTTCTCTAATAAGGCCCTGCCCAAGCCCAAGCCCCGCCCCTTACACCAACAAGGCCACGCCTCCCAATCCCTCCCAAATGATACCATTTCCTAAGGACCAAGTGTTCAAATCTATGCGCCTGAAGGGTGGGGTGGGGAGGGACGTTCCTGTCCAAAGCACTGCTGTGGCCCGCGGTCCCTCAGACTCCACCCCTTCTTACCCTCCTCTCCCACTCCTGCGCCCTCCGTTGTTTGGCCTTTCATGTCTTTCCCCCCTCGTGGGAACAGACAGCTTTCATGTGTGTGTGCCTGCCCAACTGCCCTCCACCGAGCAGGGTTTTTCAAGCCTGCCTATCAATTCTTTCAACTCTAGGACCTTAACCCTTTCGTCCCTTGTAAAGAAACATTAACTGAGGGCAGCCTCACATTAAGATTGTCTCCATACTCTCACAAAGTGCTCTACAGAGCCAGGGAAACAGGTCCACAAAATGAGGGAGGAGAAAGGATTTCTAGGTCCACGTAGCCAGATGCCTTTCCCTCGGTATTATTATTTGAGGCTCCAGGACTCCTGGACTAGATGGACCACTGTCCCCTATTCTGGGTCAAGTGGCCTTTCTGGGTCTGTTTAACATTTTTTTCTCCTTCTGAGAAAAATGTGTTTTCCTTCCAAACAGTCAAGTTATACATAATATCTTTAAATAGCCAGCTTAGAGTTGGGAACTGCCTCTATAGAAGTATTTAGGTAACACTGAGTGGGAGCACACAGGGATGAGAACAGAGTGGGCCCACTCAGAAGTTTCCAAGAAGTGTTTGAAGCAAAGAAAGAGAAATGGCCAGAGACAGAGAAACCTGGCTGTAAATTCTGGCTTTGCCACCTCCTGACTTTAGTGCTGGCTTGGCACACCTAACATTCTCTCAGGTTCCTCTTTCTCATAATAAATAACAACAAAAGCAGGAGCGAAATTTGGGAGCTGAGGATGAAGTTCCGTCGATGGAGTGGTTGCCTAGCAATCATGCAGCCCTGGGCTCTAATCCCAGTTGATATGGTGGCTCACAACTCACACTCACAACTTCAACACACAGGAGTTAGAGGCAGGAGGATCAGAGATTCAAGGTCATCCTCAGCTGCATACAGAATTTGAGGGCAGCCTGGGCCACATGAGACCCTTGGTGAGGTAAGGGCAGGAGGTAATTCANACTGCTCTTCCGAAGGTGATAAGTTCAAATCCCAGCATCCACATGGTGGCTCACAACCATCCGTAACGAGATCTGGCGCCCTCTTCTGGAGTGTCTGAAGACAGCTACAGTGTACTTACATATAATAAATAAAATAAATCTTTAAAAAAAAAAAAAAAAAAAGAGCCTGGGCTCAGTGGGTGCTGTCTTGGAACAAAGGCACCCTAATGTTGTAATGTTTCCAAAATGAGGTAAAAGTGCCCACGGCCCACTAAAGTCCTTGAAGGTCTGTCTGACGTTCCCAATGCTGGGGCTTAAACTTAGTGACCCCTCCACCTTTAAATAGAAACCCAAGAAGATACAGAGCAAAGAGGGATCCCGAGGTTGGGAGAAAGTGGGGGCCTGAGTGTCCCCAAAGAGTACAGCTTCTGTAGGGGAGTGTATCTGTCACCGATGGGCGTCCTGTGTGCCTCAGTTGACAGAGTATGCAGAAGGCTGTGGAATGGCTGTCCCTGGGACTTGGAAAAGCCCTTCCTCCCTATGGCTGCTCTCTCAGCCCCCTGCAGTGCTTGGCCTTGTCACCAGAGCTGAGCCAGCTGCCCTCTGGCCTCTTCTCTTTGTTTACCGACTAGGCCGGCTTTCTCCTCTAGAAACAAAAAAGAAAGAAAGAAAGGTGTTCAGTAGTTCTGAGTAGCAGTGGACTGACTGCAGCTACTAACCCCAACCTCCTTCCCTTCCCGAGTAGCTTAAATCTTAGACTAGGCACCTTCTTGCTTCTCAAAGGCCTCCTCTTTCCATACTGAAAAAAAGAAAAGAAAAGAAAATTAAGTTGGCACCCCCTTTTTTTCTAACAATTTGGCCCCCACCTCTGTTGCCAATACCCCCCCCCACACACACACACCCCAAGCTTCACTTGTCTAGGCCTGAGACAGCTCCTCTCCCCATTGTCTGACCGGGATTTGGAAGCTGTGGTTTCCATAGCAACCCCTGGGCATTTAATTAAGGGAGGAGGCCTTCATCTCTTCTAGGCTGGGCAATTCCAAATCTCAGCCGGAAAAGGATACCCTGAGGGGGCGAGGGAAGAACGCTGTCCTCCAGAATAGCACCCTCAGGCGTCTCCCCAGGGCCCGCTGTGGTTTTCCTGGCCCACCCCCTCCTGCCTGCCACTTGGATCCCTGTTCACCCCAGCTGGGAAACCTCTCAAACCCACTTTCAAAGCCTTGTCCCAGGATGGCGGAGGTCACGAGAGACCCCGGGCTGGCTGGAAGACCCCTGATAGAAGGGGATATTGTTGTTTGTTTCCTCTATGGGGTGAGATACAGGTGGGTGATAATTCAACATGCCATTCTATACAGGACCCTTAACTAATGGGCTTAGGGGCACCCAATACTGCCATCTTAGACCTTAGGCACTAAAAAAAAAAAAAAAAAAACCTCTCTGAGCCTCTGTGTCAACAGTAAAGTGGAGATAATGTTTCCTCATCAGACTGTTGACCCTTGATGACCCTGTGGTCAGGGGTTGTGGTGGTAATGTCCGTTATTGCTGTAACACTCGGCTACATGAAGGGCCACATAGGGGATCCATCCCCATTGCCCTGAGGTGACAGGGTTGGCCAGTGGCCACCTCTCCCACCTTCTTGTTCTTCCTCTGCCCTGCCCAGGCTGCTGGAAAGTGCTCTGGATGGGAAACCTCACTCATCAGGGAGTGGAATTTCCAGGCGAGGGTCACTGAGTTCCTGAAATTCCTCAATTCCTGGCTCATTTCTCAGTCACTGCTGTGGCGGCTTCTCTGTACTTCTGGTCAGGTTGGCTCGAGTGAGTGTGTTTCCTTTTCTTGTATTTTTAGACTTTGGAAAGAATAAACAGAGCTCACACTGTAGTACCTTCCTGATTCCCACTTCTCGGGCGTGGGTGTTGGGCATTTCTTCCCCTGACCAATCCTCACCCCTACTGCCCCGAGACACTTTACCACATTCTGTTGAACATTCCTCTTTATATGGGTGCCTGTAGTCCCAGCACATACGTCGTGGAGGCTGGCAGGGCAGAAGTTTAAGGTCACCCTCAGGCTAGCATGGGACTCGTGAGAACCTGCTACAAATAACAAGAACAAAAAAAGAAAACAAGGAAAGGAAGGGAAAGGAAAGGAAAGGAAAGGAAAGGGAAGGAAAGAAAAGGAAAAAAGAAAAGAAAGAAAAATTAAATTAAATTCCTGGAGCTGGAGAGATGGCTCAGTGGTTAGGAACACTGTTGTTCTTGCAGAGGACCTGAGTTCAGTTCCCAGCACCCATGTGGTTATTCACAACAGTCTGTTGGGTCCCTACCCAACACCCTTTTCTGACCTCCACAGGCAATAGGCAGGCGGCTGGTGCATATAACACAAGTAGGCAAAATACTCAAATGTATAAAATAAATAAATCTTTAAATAAGCCTGGCTGGGTGTGGTGTCACTCAGGAGGCAGAGGCAGTCTAGAGGCCAGCCTGCTCTGCAAAGCAAGTTCCAGGCCAGCCAGGACCATTACACAGAGAAACCCTGACTTGAAAAACCTAAAAAATAACAGGAGGAGGAGGAGGAGGAGAAGGAGGAGGAGGAGGAGGAAGAGGAGGAGGAGGAGGAGAGAGAAGGAAGGAGAGGGGGAGGGAGAGGAGGAGGAGGGAAATGAGGGGGAGGAAGAAGAAGAAGAGGAGGAGGAGGGAAAGGAGGAAGAGGAAGAAGAAGAGGAGGGAGAGGAGAAAGAGGAGGAGGAGGAAGAAGAGAAGGAAGAGGAGGAGGGAGAGGAGGAAGAAGAAGAAAAAGAGGGAGAGGACAAAGAGGAGGAGGAAGGAGAAAGAGGAGGGGAGGAAGAAGAGGAGGGAGAGGAAGAGGAAGGGTTCCTGCCCACCTCCCAGCTGGCGATTGTGACAGCTTGCTTCTGGGTCTTACACCTCATATCCCTATACTGCTGTCTTCTTTCCTTCCTAGAAACTCCACATTGAGGCTTCGGTCCTGCCAGAAAAGGCAACTCTGTCCCCAGGGTTTTTGGCTTGCCTACTGCAGCTCTCTCCTCCTTCAAAGGCAGTGCTGTGAATGGGATGAAGAGAGGCTCCCACTCCTATCAGTTGATTTCAGGTGTCACTATCAATAAAACAGTGTCAAAGGCAGGTCTGGCTGGGCATGAGGGCACTTGCCTTTTATCCCAGCACTCTGGAGGCAGAGGCAGGCAGATCTGAGTTTGAGGCCAACCTGGTCTACAGAATGAGTTCCAGGACAGCCAGGGCTACACAGAGAAACCCTGTCTCAGAAACCAAACCAAAACAAAACAAAAAAAAGAGGTCTCAGTGAAGTCACTCCAGGAGAAGGTCTAGCCCAGGCTTGCAGGGGCAAAGAACTTGAAAATGAAATGCTATCTTAGGGTCCCCAGGACACAGGGACATTTCTCAACTTTGTTGCTCAGTTCAATTCAGCCAGGGTCATGGAGCTGAGCCCAGCAAAGTGGCGGGGAAAGGGGCAGGTGGGTGGGCTGAGCTCCTTGTGAAAGCACAGAAGGAGATATTTGCTGTTTGACATGGAGGAAGCTTAATGGGAGAAAGCGCTCTCGAGGACAGAAGAGGACGTAGCTCAGATGGTAGAGTGAAGAGTGCGGGCCTGCTATGTGCTAGGCTGCGCTAGCTGCTAACGGATTCCTGCACTCTGTAACCGGGATGGAGGAGGAGGGTCAGAAGCTTGAAGTCACCTTGGGCTACTTGGTGCATTTGTGGCCAGCCTGGGCTACTTAGTGCATTTGTGGCCAGCCTGGGCTACGTGAAATGAAGAAGGAAGAGAAAGCAAATAAAATCTCTTAAGAATAATAGAACTGAGCCGGGCGTAGTGGCACACGCCTTTAATCCCAGCACTCGGGAGGCAGAGGCAGGCGGATTTCTGAGTTCGAGGCCAGCCTGGTCTACAGAGTGAGTTCCAGGATAGCCAAGGCTACCCAGAGAAACCCTGTCTCGAAAACCAAAAAAAAAAAAAAAAAAAAAGAATAATAGAACTGTTAGGCTGGAGAGATGGCTCAGTAGTTTAGAGAGAAATGGAATTAAATTCCCAGAACCCACGTGGTAGCTGGTAACCACCCATAACTCTAGTTCCAGGGGATCCAATGTCCTCTTTTGTCATCCAGGGGTTCCAGCATGCACATAAGCAAAATACGTGTGCATATAAAATAAAATGAAATGAAATGAAATAAAATAAAATGACAGCATTGGGAAGGAAAGGGCTTAGTGGATAAAGGGCCTGCCACCACAGGAGTTGAGTTTGATTACCAGAAACCATGTGGCCTACTCAGGGTCACTTTGCTGCAAGGAGACACCGTGACCAAAGCAAGCTCCGGGAGGAAAATGTTTATTTGGCTTACACTTCCACATCACAGTTCATGATCAAAGGAAGTCAGGACAGGAACTCAAGCAGGGAGGAGCCTGGAGGCAGGAGCTGATGCAGAGGCCATGGAGGAGGCAGGAGCGCATGCAGAGGCCATGGAGGAGGCAGGAGCCGATGCAGAGGCCATGGAGGAGGCAGGAGCGCATGCAGAGGCCATGGAGGGAGGCAGGAGCACATGCAGAGGCCATGGAGGAGGCAGGAGCCGATGCAGAGGCCATGGAGGAGGCAGGAGCCGATGCAGAGGCCATGGAGGAGGCAGGAGCCGATGCAGAGGCCATGGAGGGGTGCTGTTTACTGGTTTGCCCCACATGGCTTGCTCAGCCTGCTTTCTTATAGAACCCAGGACTACTAGCCCAGAGGTGGAACCACCCAGAGTGGGCTGGGTCCTCCCCCATCAATCACTAATTATGAAGATGCCCTACAGGCCTGCCTATAGCCAGATCTTGTTGAAGCATTTTCTCAACTGAGGCCCCCTCCTCTCCAATGACTCTAGCTTGTGTCAAGCTGACATAAAACTAGACATCATTTAAAACTGGTACCTGTATCAGTATGCACATGTACCTGTACATTAAACATGCATGTCCACTCACATGTGCACACACCACACATAGATCACAGAGCTGGACAAAGGCCCTGGATTGGAGGCCCAGCACACAAAACAAAGCAAACAAAGCAATCTCATGTCCTTCAGGAGACAGGATTGGGTTGAAGAGGCTGAGGTTAGCTACCAGAACCATGTCCCTGTTCTGAATGCAACCTGGCTGCAAAAATCCAGAGTCGATCCTGGTGGCGGCACACGCCTTTAATCCCAGCCAAGGCAGAGGCAGGTGGATCTTGCCAGGTTGAGGGCAGCCCAGTCAACAGAGAGGACAGCCAAGGCTACCCAGAGAAACCCTGTCCAAAATACAAAACAAAAAGCAAACAAACAAACAAACAAACTCCAGAGAGCTTTGCTGAGGAAGGAAAGGAGCCCCAACCGGCTTCCCTAAGGTTACAGTTTAGCACGGCTTGGCCCTCTCAGCCCGTTCAAAGCGGAGCCTTCCATCCCTAAACTGAACTTAGAGCACTTAGGGTCATGAGGAAAGGCAGCCAATTGGAGAGTCGCAGCTGGCTCCAGATTCCTGATTCCCAGGAAGGTTTCCTGGAGTCAGACAGGCTAAAAAACGAGGTAATTCCGTTAATGACGCCCTCATCCGAGCCGTTAAAAAACAAAACAACTCCGGAGAGGATGAGCAGTTTAACTAAGGTCACCACCTAGCACCTGGCTAGTGGCTGAGAGGGACAGGATCCCAGGCAGAAAGGCATGGGTTCTCCACCTGCTTCTTTGCAAGTGCCATAGACAGGCTTTGAATGCAATCTGGCTACCTCACGAGTGAGGTCTGTAGTTGTGCTCTGAACCGTCGATTCTAATCCCCCAGAGGGTGGAGGAATAGTGTACAATATGGGCAGAGCACGCAGACCCAGAAAGTCCACCAGTGTCGTTGTCTTGTGTCGGGCTGGATTCCAGTCAGACAGCCCAATGTTTGTTCTCTGCCCCTCCCCAGGATCTGCTGCAGAGGATTGTGGGTAACTAGCCTGCCCTCTTTGCCCCTCCCACTGTGCGGACCCTAGGAGTCTGTAGGGCATGCTGTGGTGCCCAGACACTGGACTGGGCACTATCCAGGCTTGCACATGGTAGATGGAATGCTGAGGCTCAAGGAGGCTCACTCTTCACGCTACCAAATCCCAGAGCTCCAAGTACCATTCTAGACATGATACTCATGGGTCCCCGTCCCTGCAGAGTTCACCATATCATACAGAGCAGAAAGACATAGGGCAGAAGAGGTGGCTCAGCTGGTAATGGTGTCTGCTGCCAAGCACAAGGGCCTGATCCTGATGTCTAGAACCGACTTAATGGAAGGACAGAAACTGACTCTGGGAAATTGTTCTCAGACCATCAGATGAGCACTGAGGCATGTATGTGTCCCCACACATTCATACATGCATGCACAAATATATGTATGCATATATATCTACATACATGGTAATAAAGCACTTTAAAAACAGCAAAACAGGGCTGGCGAGACAGCTCAGTGGTTAAGAGCACCGACTGCTCTTCCAGAGGTCCTGAGTTCAATTCCCAGCAACCACATGGTGGCTCCCAACCATCTGTAATGGGATACGATGCCCTCTTCTGGTGTATCTGAAGACAGCAACAGTGTATTCCTGTATATTAAATGAATAAATAAATCTTTAAAAAACCCAGCAAAACAATAACAAAAAACATGTAAACAAAAATGTAAACCAGAAAAAAATGGTGACAGAGGCCATGTTGAGTACGTGGAGGAGAAGAACCAGAGGGCCCTTTAGTCTGAGCAGGTAATGCTCACCTGAGAGCTGCAGGATAGAAGGGGTTAACAGGCACAGTCAAGGAAAAGGACATTCCTGGCAGAAGGAACAGCCAGGTGTGTGTCGCAGTGAGTAAACTGGCCTTGTGTCCATAGGGTCCAGAGGGTACCCTGGATCCCCAGGAGCTGGAGTTACAGCTGGCTATGAGTAGCCAAGTGGGCACTGGGAATTTAATCTGGGTCCTCTGCAAAAGCAGCAAGTGCTCTTAGCTGCTGAGCCATCTCTCGGCCCTGACTCTTTTTTTTTTTTTTTTTAAATCAGAGTGCTCTGCACTAAGTGTTCCAAGGCACTTTAGAAGAAAGATACACGTGTCTCTCTCTATATATATCTCTATCTATCTATCTATCTATCTATCTATCTACATCTATGTTTTAGCTGGTGTCAAGTGTGCTTTGGGTGGCAATCTAACATGTATTCATGGGCTGGGGAGTAGCTGTATTGGTAATGTGCTTGCTTGCAGGAGTGAGAACCTGAGTTTGATCCTCCAGGGACCACAGGTTACCCAGATGCAGATCCCTGGCCTCTGGCTGGGCAGCCTAGCCTTCCTGCTGAGATCCAGACCAGTGTGAGACTGCCTAAAAAACAAGGTAGAAAGTGACTAAAGGGTGACGGCTGAGGTTGTCTTTTAGTGTGCGCACACACACGAACACACACACATATACACAAACACACACACACACACACACACACACGAGTGCACAAGCGTGCCTGACAAAGAATACAAATATACACAACTTGTGTATTATTCAGGATTCTCAAGGAACAGAATTTATAGAATGAACACATATATAATTATATATTAACATATATTATATATCACACACAACACATATTAGTATACATTAATTTATATATCAATATTTTAATTAAACATAACTATTTATATGTTTAATATGCTTATTTATATAGTCATAAATAAATATATGAGGGCTGGTGAGATGGCTCAGTGGGTAAGAGCACCCGACTGCTCTTCCGAAGGTGATGAGTTCAAATCCCAGCAACCACGTGGTGGCTTACAACCACCCGTAATGAGATCTGACGCCCTCCTCTGGTGCGTCTGAAGTCAGCTATAGTGTACTTATGTATAATAATGAATCCTTGAACCAGAGCGAGCGGGGCCGACCGGAGTGAGCGGGGCAGACCAGAGCAAGTAGGGTTGACCGGAACAAGGAAAAATAAATAAATAAATAAATAAATAAATAAATGATACAAATATGTGTTAGATATGTATTAGTATATATTAATATATAATATACATTAATATATAGTACATATGAATACAATTACATATAATGTACATTAATATGTTATATCATTAATTAACATATCACATATAAATCATGTATAGAATATAGTTATATATAGTATATATAAAACGGGATTTTTTTTAGATGGCTTACAGATTATGATCCAGCTAGTCCAATAATGGCTGTCTTCCAATGGAAGTCCAAGAATCCAGTCACTGTTCAGTCCATTAGGCTGGGTGTCTCAGCTGGTCTTTAGTAGAAGCCAGAATGCCAAAGAAGTAGGCTCTAATGCCAGTCTAATGGCAGCAAATGGACTTATCGGTGAGAGCAAGAGAAAACAGGAAAAGACAAAAGCCTCCTTCTTCCCTGTCCTTTATATAGGCTACCACCAGAAGGTGTGGCCCAGGTGAAAGGTGGATCTTCGCATCTCAAAAGGTCTGGATTAAAAGTGGCTCTCCGGAGAGATGGTTGAGAGCACTGACTGCTCTTCCAGAGGTCCTGAGTTCAATTCCCAGCAACCAACCACATGGTGGCTCACAACCATCTGTAATGGGATCTGATGCCCTCTTCTGGTGTGTCTGAGGGGAGTGACAGTGTACTCACATAAATAAATCTTTAAAAAAAAATAAAAAAGGGATAGGACACTTCCCCCTCAAAAAAGGTAAGGAATCATCATGCAGTCTATAAATATTTGTTCTGATTGTATCTGTGATAGTTGTATACTCAATAAACACACACTGAATGAATAGCTAAGCCTCCCCCCGTTAGGATTTTTTTCAATGGGGGGGGGGGACCAGCAAAAAAAAAATCTAGAGAGAACACTGTGGGAAATTAAGCGTTGATTACTTCAGCCGCCTATCCTGTGACTTTAAACTCAGCGAGGCCCACCGCTTAAGACCCACACTTCAGGGGCTCCCAACCTTTGCCAGCACCCATCTCTTGTCCTGAAATCCACCAATTGCGCCTTTGCAGCCTATCAGCTGAAAAGAACCTGAAGCCAGGGGAGCGAACCCAGGGCGCCTGGCATGGTTTCTGCGAGGGAGACACTGCCCCCTGGCGGCCGTCGGCTCGCTCGGCCCGGGAAGAGCCAGGCAGTTCAAGCGTGCACCCGTGGGATGCTAGGCAGAGGGGGTGTGAACGGGGCGGACCCCGCACTGGACAGGCTTCCCGCCAGCGACCTGGCTTGGGTCTGGGGAGGCTGTGCTTGCTTCCCTGGGTTCGAGTCCCCCAGGTTAGCCGGGCAGGGGCCAGGCGGCTGTGGAGGCGCTGAAGGAGCTCCAGGAAGGTCCGGTCTCTCCGACTTGGTTTTCTCAAGAGCTCTGCTGCGACACCTTCTGAAACAGTCCTCTCCGGCGCCTACACTTGGCGAGCGGTGTACTAGCCTCCCCATCACCATGGAAACAGGAGCCTCTGCATCCCGCGAACCTATGGGAAGAATCTGGATTTGGGAAAGAGATGAAAAACGCAGAGGGAAGGTCATTAAGATTACTGTGGAGCATGTGCCTTGTGAAGGTGTTGAGAAGACGTTAATGTGCCCTCTCAGACCATCCAAACTGACCGCCTTCTCCTGACATAACCTCTAAGCATCGCTTTCCTCATCGGTTAAATAAAAATAATAGCAGCACTTACTTCACAGGGCTATGGTAAGAATCTCGTTAGGTAATGCACACATAACACTTAAGTCAGTCCTTAGCACATAAGGAATGCTCAAAGATATGGTTATTGGATATGTTTCCGCATACTTATTATTTAGGGATTTATTCTTCCTGCTGCTAAATCAAAAGTCCCTTGATAATAATGCCTTTTGGGCCAGGCATGGTGGCACACAACTGTAATCCCAGTACTTCGGAGGTGGAGGAAGGAGGATCAGGATGTTCAAGGTTAGTCTTAGCTACATAACATGTTCAAAGCCAACCTGGAAATGAAACCTCCATCTCAGGAGGAGGAGGAGGAGGAGGAGGAGGAGGAGGAGGAGGAAAGAAAAATAGAAAATTATAAAATTTCCCATTTGGGATCTTCTCTCTGTCTTGTGTCTCTCTCTCGTGTGTCTCTGTCTTTCTCTGTCTCTGTCTCTCTGTCTGTGTGTTTCTCTCTGTCCCTGTCTGTCTCTGTTTCTCTCTGTCTCTGTCTCTCTCTGATTGTCTGTCTCTGTGTCTGCCTCTGTATCTCTGTCTGTCTGTCTGTCTGTCTGTCTCTGTTTCTGTCTCTCTGTGTGCGTTGCACAAGCATGAGTATGTGGATCAGATTGTATAATCATTCCCAGAAATAGAGGCCAGGACACATTCTGGGTGTCTTCCTCTACTCTTCTGTTCTTCTTGCCTTTGGACAGGATCTCTTGTGAACTTTAAGTTCACCATGTTGTCTAGACTAGCTGGCCCACAAGATTTAGGGATCTACCTTGCTTCGCCCACAAAACTGGGGTTACAGATACAACACAACCATGATAGGCTTTTTACTTGTGTATGCTGGATTCAAATTCTGGTCCTCATGCCTGCAGAGTAGGGGATGTCACCACTGAGCCATCTCCCTGGTCCTTCTGTTTGCTTTTTTCGAGACAGGGTTTCTCTGTGTAGCCCTGGCTGTCCTGGAACTCACTTTGTAGACCAGTCTGGCCTCGAACTCAGAAATCCGCCTGCCTCTGCCTCCCAAGTGCTGGGATTAAAAGTGTGTGCCACGACGCCCAGCTTCTGTTTGCTTTTCATCATAGCTATTGATTGGATTCTTGCCACGTTTGCCCTGGCACCTTAGGCTGCCACCCTGTATCTCAGAACACTACGCACTCCATACAGAGTGGCCTGTGGTTTGCTGCGGACTCTAACCCAGGTCTCCCCTTCCCTCTTTGTCTCCGTTACCTTCCTCCTTCCAGGAGCCATGGGTTTTTAATAGCTCGCCTGCTCTGTGGTTTTTCTCTCAAAATCTAATGAAATGGTCCTGAAGTCTAGGAAGAAGAGAAGAAGGAAGAAGGGAGGCAGGGAGGTTTGGTTCTGTAAAGCCAGCACACAGTACCTGTCTCATTATCTCTTTTTTGTCCCTGTACCCAGCACAGTGTCACAGTCAGAAGCTCATTTTGGTGGCATTAACTCCTTGGTGGAAGAGTTTCTATATGAAGTCAACCCTTAAGTGTGGGCCCCTGAACTTCATCAAAGTGGAAGCAAAAACTCTTAACTGAATCTGTTCACAAGCCGGGCGGGGCTGGGTGCCCAGGACTGGCATTTTGGCTACTGAAGAGGCTAACACAGGAAGATCAAAAGTTCAAGGCCTGCCTGAGATGCAGAGTAAATAAATTCAAGGCCAATCTGGGCAAATCTGTAAGAAAAGAAAGAAAGAAAGAAAGAAAGAAAGAAAGAAAGAAAGAAAGAAAGAAAGAAAGAAAGAGGAGGAAGGTGGTGAGTTTAGTGGTGTCCCCTTTAAGCTGAGGGGGAAGAGGCAGTTGGATCTCTGAGTTTGAAGCCAGCCTGGTTTACAAAGTGAGTTCCAGGACAGCCAGAGCTACACAGAGAAACCCTGTCTCAAAAAACAAACAAACAAAAAAAAATGTCAGTTAACACTGGGGGGTGGGGGGAGAAATTTCGGGGGCAGGAGGGCAGTAATCAAGAGGCCAATGAGATGGCTTAGTGCATAACAGGTGTTTGCCACCAAGCCTCAAGAACCAGAAGTGACTCTGGAAAAGTCAAAGTACAAAGTACATAACACAAAGTACATAAGTGTTTACAAAAAAGCTTTAGGCTGAGAGAAAAAGTTAGACCATACACGGATAAAGAACCTACAGTCAATCAGCGGGCGTGGTGGCGCACACCTTTAGTCCCAGCACTTGGGAGGCAGAGGCAGGAGGATTTCTGAGTTCGAGGCCAGACTGGTCTACAAAGTGAGTTCCAGGACAGCCAGGGCTAGACAGAGAAACCCTGTCTCGAAAAAAAAACAAAAAAACAAAACAAAACAAAACAAAACAAAACAATAAAAGAACCTACAGTCAGACCCTGAGGGGAGGGCTGACACTTGCCTAGCACACTCAAGGCCATGGGTCCTTGAGGAAAGAAGAAAGAATACAGTGGCAGGTTGTCCTCTGACCGCCACACGTTTGGGGCAGCGTGTGAGTGAACACAAACACACATACACAAATAAACACAAACACACAAATAAATAAATAAATAAACAATACAAATAAATAAATAATAAAAATCCTTTTGTGCAGTGCTTCTCCAGAAACCACCACCCATGATTTACAGGGTGTCTCATCCACAGTGTCACTTCTGATGAAGAAATTTGTTTCACAGCAACCAAGGTATAGCAATGGAGCAATGCTTACAATATTAACTGGTCTGACAATGTTCCTTAACATTCTGAAGTTGCCAGCTCCATAAAAACCTTTCTGGTTTTCTGAAGACACATTACAATGCCAGGAAAGTGTTGATACTCTGTGTGTGTGTGTGTGTGTGTGTGCACGCGCGCGCATGCATTGGCATATACATATGTGCTGGTTCTCTGAAAGCCAAGATTGATGGGTCAAGAAATCAAGAGCTATGCTGGGCAGTGGTGGCGCATGCCTTTAATCCCAGCACTTGGGAGGCAGAGGCAGGCAGATTTCTGAGTTCAAGGCCAGCCTGGTCTACAAAGTGAGTTCCAGGACAGCCAGGGCTATACAGAGAAACCCTGTCTTGAAAAAAACCAAAAAAAAAAAAAAAAGGAAATAAAGAGCTAGAGACACCTGGAAGAGGTGGCACATTCCTTTAATCCCAGCACTTGGGAGGCAGAGGCAGTCAGATACCTGTGAGTTCAAGGCCAGCCTGGTTTACAGAGTTCCAGGACAGCAAGGGCTATGCGGAGAAACCCAGTCTTGGAAAGAAAAGAAGAGAAAAGAAAGAAAAGAAAAGGAGAGAAAAGAAAAGAGAAGAGAAGAGAGAAGAGAAGAGAAGAGAAGAGAAGAGAAGAGAAGAGAAGAGAAGAGAAGAGATAAAAGGAAAGGAAAGGAAAGGAAAGGAAAGGAAAGGAAAGGAAAGAAAAGAAAAGAAAAGAAAAGAAAAGAAAAGAAAAGAAAAGAAAAGAAAGCTGGGCGTGGTGGTGCACGCCTTTAATCCCAGTACTCGGGAGGCAGAGGCAGGTGGATTTCTGAGTTCGAGGCCAGCCTGGTCTACAAAGTGAGTTCCAGGACAGCCAGGGCTATACAGAAAAACCCTGTCTCGAAAAACCAAAAAAAGAAAAAAGAAAAAAAAAAGAAAAGGATAGAAATGAGCTAACACTTGGGAGGTGGAGACAAAACTATCGGGAGTTCAAGGACATCCTTAGCTATATAATGAAGCCAGTCTGGGTTACAAGACAGCCCATTTCAAAAAATAAAATAAATGAGGCATGAAGGAAGAGAGGGAAAGAAGGCAGGAAAGAGAAGAGAGATGGAGGAGCTAGGAATGGGAGGAGCGGCACGGCTCACTGATTCCCAAGCAAACATTTTCCTGTTCCCCGTTCTGCTTGGTTCACTCCAGGGAGGAAAGCTTCCCTTGGGAGATACACAGTGATTTTATAGAACCAGAAGGTGAGTCTGAGCCTTTGCCACTTTGAGCTCTTTATGACTTTGAAACAACAGACCAAGAGCAGAGTTACAGTGTTGTTGGAAATAACTGATCTTCACCACACAGGAGAAACTGGAACACTACTTTGTGATGAAGGTAGGTAAGAAGAAGTCTGAAATGCAGAACAATGTCTCTTAGGGCCTCACCTAATCCTGCCTCGTTGGTGACAAAGGCAAGTGGAAAAATGACAACAGTGTAGTCAGAACAGCGAGTAGCCCAGATCCTTCAGAAATCTCAGCAGATAAGCAATCATGGCCTGTATAGATGCTTACTGTATACAAGAGCAATGCAGAATGTACATTAGAGGCATACATTTTTTTTGCAACCTATTAAAATTAGGGTTCAACCTAATTAAAATTAGGTTTCAACCCTAATTAAAATTAGGGTTCAACCTCTCCTCTAGCCTATCACCCAGTAGAGGTAGTGGAAGAGAAAAGCTATTAGGATATGGGGGAAGTGGACCTGTTTAGCAATAGTTCTTTGGGGATGAGCTCCATCTTCTTTGGCAGCAGTTCTGTCCCATAGCAAACTTCAAATACAGCTCAGTAACTGCAGTCCAGTTCTCTCGGCAGGCAGACACCAGGCATGAACCAGCAGCTGTAGTTTAACCCTGAAAACCGCAAGGCTCTCCAACTGGCCTGAGGCAAGGCCATGGAAGGGACAAGCTGCTGCAGGAATGTCACAAGCAGTTCTTGGGTGGGTTTCTCTCAATGGCAGCATTACCACAAGTGAGTTCAACAACATTATGTCAGGCGAACCAATACATCAGTGTCATTAGCAAAGCAAAGACTGACAAAGCAAAGCAAACCAAATTAATGCTCAGTGCTCATCCCCCACTGCCTGTAAGGTCAGGCTTATACTCCTTCATCAAGCGTCCTTTCACCTGTGTGCCCCAGGAAAACATCATTTGACATAGCCAACTTTCTAAAGAAACTAGAAGTTTCCTTGTGTGGACAGGAGGCGGTAGTTATACTAAATGTGACCATAAGACCAGTAAGATGAACAGAGAATTGTAAGTATTGCTGTTTTGCTTTGCTGTAAATGTTTGCACATAAGAATAGTCAGCTGGAGCCGGGCATGGTGGCACACGCCTTTAATCCCAGCACTCGGGAGGCAGAGGCAGGCGGATTTCTGAGTTCGAGGCCAGCCTGGTCTACAAAGCGAGTTCCAGGACAACCAGGGCTGTACAGAGAAACTCTGTCTCAAAAGAAAAAAAAAAAAGTCAGCCGGGCATGATGACAAACACCTTTGATCCCAACACTGGGGAGGGAGAGGCAGGTGGATCTCTGTGAGTTCATGGTTAGCCTGGTCTGCAGAGCAAGCTCCAGCTAGCTCAGGCTACATAGAGAACCTTCAAATAAACAAACAAAAATGATAGTGATGATGATGTTAATAAAGTATAATGGTTACATACAGGAGTGTTCTGCCTGCATGCATATGTGTATAGCACATGCAGGTATTGCTGGGAGGGGCCAGAAAGGGACATCAGACCCTTGGAACAGGAGCTACTGATTGTTGTAAACTGCCACGTGATCAGTAAGAACCCAGCTAGCATCCCCTGCAAGAGCTGCACATGGCCACTAGCCACGGCTTCAGGACCCCAGTGACTTTTTGTTGTTTTGTTTGTTTGTTTGTTTGTTTGTTTTGGGTTTTTTTTGAGACAGGGTTTCTCTGTATAGCCCTGGCTGTCCTGGAACTCACTTTGTAGACCAGGCTGGCCTCGAACTCAGAAATCCGCCTGCCTCTGCCTCCCAAGTGCTGGGATTAAAGGCGTGCGCCACCACGCCCGGCTTTGTTTGTTTGTTGAAACCGAGTATCTCTATGTAGCCCTGAAACTTCTAATATAGACCAACCTGGCCATGAACTCACAGAGATCCACCTGCCTCTGCCTCTTGAGTGCTGAGGCTAAAGTGGTGTAGTCACCACCACACACATCTTCAATGACTTCTCTCTCTCTCTCTCTCTAAAGATTTATTTATTATATATAAAAAACACCATAGCTGTCTTTAGACACACCAGAAGAGGGCATCAGATCCCATTACAGATGGTTGTGAACCACCATATGGTTGCTGGGAATTGAACTCAGGATCTCTGGAAGAGCAGTCAGTGCTCTCTCTTTTTTTTTTTTTTTTTTGGTTTGGTTTTTCAAGACAGGGTTTTTCTGTGTTCCCCTGGCTGTCCTGGAACTCACTCTGTAGACCAGGCTGGCCTCGAACTCAGAAATCCGCCTGCCTCTGCCTCCCGAGTGCTGGGATTAAAGGCGTGCGCCACCACGCCCGGCCCAGTCAGTGCTCTTAACCAGTGAGCCATCTCTCCAGCCCAAGCACTTACTGCTTACAGTCTAGAGACCAAGAAGTCTACTGTACAGAGCTAAGAGATCTGGAATCTGTAAAGGACACTCCTGGAAGGCTGTCTTCTGGTATATTCAAAGACCCAAAGAGACAGCACTTGTATCTGTCTTCTTCTTCTTGAGTTTAGTTGTTGTTGTTTTGCCTACATATATGTCTGTGCACCACAAACATGCCTGGGACCTGAGGAGGCCTGAAGAAGAAGTCAGATGATTGTTAGCAGCCCTATCGGTGCTGAGACTTGATCCTGGGTACTCCAGAAGAGCAGCCAATGCTTGCTCATAAGTACTGAGCTATCTCCCGGTCCAGCCTTTCTCTTCTAAGGACACTCATCTTATCCAGGGAGTGCACTTTCATGGTAGTCCAAACTCCATCACTTCCCAAGTGCCCTACCTCTACTCTTTTCAAGACAGGGTCTCTCTGTGTATTCCTGGCTATCCTGAAACTCACTCTGTGGACCAGACTGTCCTCGAACTCAGAGATCCACCTGCCTCTGCCTCTTGAGCGCTGGGATCAAAGGGATGAGTCACTACCACCCAGGTACCTGTAAGTAGACAGTTACCTACTTTCTGTCTTTGTAGCTTTGTTTTCCTAAATGTCTCTGTACTGGCTAGTTTTTGTGTCAACTTGACACAGCTGGGTTATCACAGAAAAAGGAGCTTCAGTTGGGGAAGTGCCTCCATGAGATCCAGCTGTGGGGTATTTTCTCAATTAGTGATTAAGGGGGAAAGGTCCCTGTGGGTGGTACCATCCCTGGGCTGGTAGTCTTGGGTTCTATAAGAGAGCAGGCTGAGCAAGCCAGGGGAAACAAGCCAGTAAAGAACATCCCTCCATGGCTTCTGCATTAGCTCCTGCTTCCTGATCTGCCTGAGTTCCAGTCCTGACTTCCTTGGTGATGAACTTCCTTGGTATGGAAGTGTAAGCCAAATAAACCCTTTCCTCCCCCCAACTTGCTTCTTGGTCATGATGTTTGTGCAGGACTAGAAACCCTGACTAACACAGTCTCATATAACATTCACAATAATACTGTCACCGCCAGCAGGAAATACAGCTCAGTGATATCATCAGAGCAGCCGGAAGAGTCTCTGGGGAAGCCATGGGGACTTCTAACCAGTCCTCTTGGCTATGTCTACCACAGAAAAGAATTCCAGAATGAGTCAGAGTGAGGCAAAGCTAGTTTACTGACGAGACAGAAAAACAGGGAGACAGACAGAGACACAAGAGAGACAGAGAGACACATAAGAGAGAGACAGAAGACTGAAGAGCAGGAATGAGGAGAAGGGCATAGCTGGCTGCCTGGAGGTTGCAGTGTATGATTTGGGGGCTTTCCATGCTACTTCAGGTGCAGATGTTCCTAGAAGGGAGAGTGCATTGGTGTACTTCTTTTTGTTATCCACAGTACTTTGCTCTTGAAAAGTTGGGTTTTAAAAAAATTTTTGAAGGGGCTGAAGAGATGGCTCAGGGATTAAGAGCACTGGCTGCTCTTCCACAGGTCTTGAGTTCAATTCCCAGCGACCACAGGTGACTACTCACAACCATCCGTCATGGGATGAGATGCCTTCTCCAGGCAAGCAGGTATACATGCAGATGGATCACTCGCACATTAAAAAGAAAAAGAAGAGCCGGGCGTGGTGGCGCACGCCTTTAATCCCAGCACTCGGGAGGCAGAGGCAGGCGGATTTCTGAGTTCGAGGCCAGCCTGGTCTACAGAGTGAGTTCCAGGATAGCCGGGGCTTTACAGAGAAACCCTGTCTCGAAAAACAAAAAAAAAAAAAAAAAAAGAAAAAAAGAAAAAGAAAAAAAGAAAAAGGAGAAACAAATTTAAGCTGGAAGTGATGATTTGATCCCAACACTGGGGGATTGGGAGGGGTGGGGCAGAATTGGATGCATTTCTATCTATACAGTGAGTTTCTGGCCATGCAGGGATACACTGAAACACTCTCTTAATTTTTTGGTAAGATTTATTTATGTGTATTTGCGTTTTGCTTGCATGTATATATGTGGACCATATGTCTACCCCGTGTCTACAGAGGTCAGATGAGGGAGTCAGGTCCCCTGGAACTGGAGTTATGAACAGTCGTGAGCTGCCCATGTGGGTGCTGGGAACCAAACCCAGATCTTCTGCAAGAGCAGCAAGTGCTCTTTACCTCTGAGCCATCTCTCTATCACCAAAGAGACAATTTAAAAAATATTTTAAAATATTGTGTGTGTGTGTGTGTGTGTTCGTGCACGTTAATGCAGTGTCCACCGAGGCCAGAAAGGCGTGTTTTGATCTCCTGAAACTGGGGTTCCAGGTGCTTGTGATCTCTGACCACAGTCTTGGCGGCACCTCCCTTACCCAGTGAACCATCTCATTATGTGAATGTATGTGTAAGTGGTTTTGACCTGTTCTACGAAATCCTATGCTATCTTCTGACCTCTGCAGGCACCAGGCATGCTCACGGTGCTCAGACATGCACGCTGGCAAAACAAGCATACACCAAATAAAAAAGTAAAATGGAAAAACTATTTGAAGACTTTTTTTTTTTTTAAGAGAGACTAGGGTTCTTGATTAAAAAAAAAAAAAGCCTACTTACAAGAACTGATTGCGGTCCTCCGACGTGCAGGGGGCGCTTTGAAGTAATGCTGCCTCCCTATTTCTCACCCCGCGGTCTTAGCGAAGGTCCTTGTTGCTAGGAAACAAGATGCGTCTTTCTGCTCTCCAGCCGGGAGTCAGGTGTCTCCTGAGCACTCTTGGCGTGGAGGACTGAGGTCTAAGGCCCCATTACCATAGCTCCAGAAGGTCCCTCCCTGTCTATGGGAACTTTTTCTTTCTAATTCCTCACAAGCGGTTCGTAGCAGCAGGCAGAGGCTCCTTGCCCGGACCCAGTCCGCAGCCCAGCCATGTCTAAAAAAGGAAAAAAGCCCAAGTTGTCCAAGGTACCGCTGTCGAACGAAGATCAGCTGCTTTTATTTCAGCAAAAGATGCTGGCTGAAGAAGAGGCAGCCAAGAAGAAAGAGAGACTCCTCACCCAGTTCTTGAAGGTGATGCTTGTCTGCAGTGTGTCCTGCCCAAACGCACCGCCCATGCATTGGTGCCGGTGCCCGGGGTCGCGTCCTTGTGGCAGGCTCATTTTCATCCTTGCCTATCCCTCTGAAGTCCTTGTCCCCAAAATACATGGGTTTCAGACAGCATTGGTTTCTGCCTAGGGCATTCTCTGTGGGACATGGGGAGGGGAGAACTGAGTTTGGCAGTATCAACCGAGCCCCCAGAATTAGGACAGTGGATGCTGTCAGGTGTCCAAATTCAGCTGTCTTGAAATCTGAGGTTCGGTCTGGAGTGGGGTCGTTAGAAACTCCTCTCTGATGTTTCACCCTGAAGGGAACCCATTGGAAACCCCAAACAGGAGCCCCTGAGTGTTGGCTGCCAAGGGCTTTGTACTTGAGAATACACGGGCTATTTTCCAGAGTGGTATCCATTGCACTGTGATAGACCTTTCGCCTTGGCTGAAACACATGTGATTACTCCTCACTCAGGACAAGTTGGCCAAAGAAGAACACAACAGCGCTCTGAACCTTAGTAAGATTAACACGCAGTGGAGAACCATCCTCAGGGAAGTCAAGACCAGAGAGCTTCACAAGGACATTGAGATCCTCAGCCAGACCTTTGAACGGGTGATGGACTGTAAGGACAGCGTCATTAAGGTATGCACTCTCTCCAGAGAGCACTCGGGGATGGCTTCCTGATCTTCCTAGGTAAAATGGGCCTAGTGAATTATTTATTATTTATTGTTGTCATTGCTGCTGCTGTTACTACTACTATTATTATTATTTTGAGACAAAGTCATGTATCTTCTTCTTATTATTATTACTATTATTTTTTGAGACAAAGCCATGCATTTTTTTTTTTAAGATTTATTTATTTCAGACGAACCAGAAGAGGGCATCAGATCTCATTATGGGTGGTTGTGAGCCACCATGTGGTTGCTGGGATTTGAACTCAGGACTTTCAGAAGAGCAGTCAGTGCTCTTACCCACTGAGCCATCTCACCAGCCCAAGCCATGCATTCCTATAATGGCCTTAGACTCATATGTAACAGAGGATAACCTTGAACTCCTCATCCTCCTACCCCAACTTCCCAACTGCTGGCACGGCAGGCGTGGGCTACACAATTGGATCTACCTAATCAGCCTTCAAGCCTTCACCAGGCACAGGCTGTGACAAACGTAGCCTGTTGGTTCTAATCATTGTCACTGAGATGAGAAAGGAAATTCTGAGCTGTACCTTAGAGGAGCCGTATCCTACAGGCAGCCAGCATCACCAGCAACTTGAATTCAGGCCCGTGCCTTTATTTCAGTCTCCGAAGGCTCAGTTCCAGAGAAGGAAACTGACCTATCCAGAGTCGTCCAGCTCCAGGCACAGTCCGAGGACCCTCGTGTGGATACTTTGTTCTTTCTGAAGGGTCTCATGGTAACTCTGCTTGTCCTGAAACTGGCTATGTAGCCAGGCTGGCCTCAAACTCACAGAGATCCACCTGCCTCCGCCTCCCATTAAAGGTGAGTGCCACAGCAACTGGCAAGGCATAGGTGCTTTCGCCCAGTCCACTGCCGCAGTCAACCAGTATGGCCTCCTTGATTTAACATCAGCGGCCCTGGACAAGGTCGGAAGCCCTCCCTCACAGAGCAATTCTGGATTTCCAAACCATTCAATCAGCCATTTTTTTTAGATTTATTTATTTATTATATGTAAGTACACTGTAGCTGTCTTCAGACACTTCAGAAGAGGGAGTCAGATCTCCTTACAGATGGTTGTGAGCCACCATGTGGTTGCTGGGATTTGAACTCAGGACCTTCGGATGAGCAGTCAGTGTTCTTAACCACTAAGCCATCTCACCAGCCCTCAATCAGCCATCTTAACGCTCTTTTGGAGAGAGACAGGAGACTGAAACAGACTTGTGTAGCCCAGATGGCTATAATCAGCAATCTTCCTATTTCTGCCTCCCAGATCCTGGGATTATTGGAGGTGCCATAGCCTGTGCATATGCTCTTAAGAAATTCCCAAATCACTCTCATCTTTCAAAGGATTCTGATGCATCACCCGGGGAGATGGCACAGAGGTTACCGGCAACCACATGGTGGCTCACAACCATCTATAACGAGATCTGGCGCCCCCTTCTGGCCTGCAGGCACACATGCAGGCAGAATGCTGTATAAATGATAACTCTTGGAAACCCTGTGTGTTTGGTACATGCCTGTGAGGTCAGAGAGAACCTTGTAGAGTCAGTTCTTTCCTTCTACCTCCCTGGTTTAACTGCCTCCTTGGCTCGGTATGTCTCCACCTCCCAATGGAGCCTGTGTATAGGCCTTCTCTTCTCTATATTCCCTGTACAGCCTGGCTTTGGGATTGGTGACCTTGATGGCCACCTTGCTGCCCTTTCCACAGCAGCTTTGGGATTCTGGGAGGCTGTGGGGGACATCGATGATGTTTGCCAGGTGAGGGTGGCACTTCCAGCCCCTTGATGCCGGGGACAGAGTCCTGGGCAGCACACGCTGGCTTTGCTCCTTGGTCTCATGACCAGTGCTACACGTCAGCACCTTTTCCACAACCTGCTGATGGCTCTGAATTTCTGTTAGTTCTGATATATTGGTCAGACTTATGCCGGAGGAAATTCTTGGCCCCCCTTTTCACTATCTCAGGCTTCACTGAAGATCTGAGTGGAGCCACAATCCATGCAGGCAGCCAACTTGAAGGAGGCGCACTCAGGAGGGGGGAGGAGCTACAGCCACTCTTGATTGTTTTTTGTTTTGTTTTGTTTTGTTTTTTGGTGTTTTGCTTTGTTTTGTTTGAGATAGGACCCTTGCTGGCTTGGAACTGGCTGTGTAGACCAGGCTAGTCTCAAACTCAGAGAGATCTACTAACTTCTGTCTCCTGAGTGCCAGAATTTTTTTTTTGGGGGGAGGGGGTTGAGACAAGGTTTCTCTGTGTAGTCCTGGCTGTCCTGGAACTCACTTTGTAGACCAGGCTGGCCTCGAACTCAGAAATCCGCCTGCCTCTGCCTCCTAAGTGCTGGGATTAAAGGCGTGCGCCACCACGCCCGGCTCTGAGTGCCAGAATTAAAGACACGCACCATTTGTCCCAGTTTGTCCCTTTTTCAACCCTACCTTTTACAGACTACCTGTTCACGGACTCCTCTTAATCTTTTCTTCTCTCTTTCTTTTTTAAAGATTTCTTTTACTTATTTTATATATATGAGTACACTACAGCTGTACTGATGGATGTGAGCTTTCATGGGGTTGATGGGAATGAAGGTTGCTCACTCTGGTTCACTCCAGCCTAAAGATTTATTTATTATATGTAAGTACACTGTTGCTGTCTTTGGACACACCAGAAGAGGGTGTCAGATCTCATTACAGATGTTTGTGAGCCACCATGTGGTTGCTGGGAATTGAACTCAGGACCTC
The DNA here is from genome assembly GCA_902729485.2 of Mus minutoides. Lineage (NCBI taxonomy): Eukaryota > Metazoa > Chordata > Mammalia > Rodentia > Muridae > Mus > Mus minutoides. The sequence goes on from LR750615.1 coordinate 304,610, forward strand.
TGGAAGAGCAGTCAATGCTCTTAACCACTGAGCTATCTCTCCAGCCCCTTGATCTTTTCTTCTCGAACAAAACTCCACAGTGACAGCAGATAGTCGCTGTACATCTCTCCTTCTGCCTAAGCCTTGCAGGATTGAGGAGTTAGTAGGCTCAGGGCTGCTCCACACTGCTGGTTTTTGTTTTAGTTTTTTCTTTTTAAAAATGTATTTATTTTTATTTTATGTGCATTGGTGTTTTGCCTGCATGTGTGTCTGTGTGAGGGTGTCAGGTCCCCTGGAACTAGAGTTACAGACAAGTTGTGAGCTGCCATGTGGTTACTGGGAATCAAACCCAGGTCCTCTGGAAGAGCAGTCAGTGTTCTTAACCTTTGAGCCATCTTTCCAGCCCCAGCCTCCCCAACCCTCCAGTGCTGGGGAGCAAACCCAGAGCCTTGTACAAGCTAGATGAGTCCTCTATCACTAAGTCACACACCCAGCCCTGGAGGCTTTAGACTTGGTCTGTGTCTGTGTGTTTGTGTGTGTGTATGATGTGTGTGCATGTGCATTGTATGGGCACATGTGTCTATGTAGGCCAGGGATTGCTACCACATATTTTTCCATCTTTTTGTTTGTTTTTAAAACATGGTGCACTTGGGCTGTAGAGAAGCCTCAGCAGTTACGAGCGATTGTCATTCTTGTAGAGGAGTCAGGCTAGATTCCCAGCATCCATCTGGTGTACAAGCACCTATAACTCCAGGAGATCTGATGGCCCCTTCCAACCTCCAAGAGCACCAGGCACACACATGGCACACACACACATCCATGTAGACAATACTCATATACATGAGATTAAGTGAATCTAAAGCAGCCATTTAAATTAAAAATATATATATATGGACTGGTGGTCCTGGCGTTGCGTGCCTTCCATCCGAGCAGAGGCGGAAGGACTTCTGAGTTTAAGGCCGACCGGTCTTCCTAATGAGACCGGTGCTAGATAGAGCTGCACAGTAGTGAGACTATGGCAAACACTTCACGAATTGCACTTGCTCAGGGTCATGCTAGTCTTTGCTGTATTGCTCCAGCGCTGGTATTTGTGCTGCCTGAGTGAGCCCTTTCTTTGCTGAATCTAAAGCTCATCCTTTGGGCTGAACTGGATGGCCAGTGGTCTCAGCGATGTGCTCGGGGTTATGAGCCTACCACCAGCCCTGGGTCTTTATGTGGGCTCTGGGGCAGGTTCCAAATCCAGGGCCTGCTCATGAACTAGTCAGCTAAGCCATTACTCTGCCTTTCTTTTTTTCTCTTTGAGTCCAGACTGGCCTTGAATCCGTGGCAACATTCCTGCCTCAGCCTCCTAAGTGTTAAGATTATCCTAGTGAGCCAGCTATGACGGTGCGCACAATAACTCCAGTACTGGGGAGCAGAGGCAGGTGGGTCTCTGAGTTTGAGGCCAGGCTGGGCTAGAATGAGTTCCAGGACAGCCAAGGCTACACAGAGAAACCCTGTCTCAAACAAACAATGAATGTGCTTGTGAACCGCCACACTCAGCTACCTTATAACTAAAACAAACAAACAAAAACCATAGAAATTGAACTTTGTGTGTGTGCATGAGTGACGTGTGTGTGCAGGTTATGTGTGAGTGGGTGAGCATGTGCTACAGAGCATGTACAGAGGCCAGAGAACAACCTTGTGGAGTCTGTTCTCTCCTACCTGTAACGTGGGATTGAACCCAAGTCTCTGAAATTGTACAGCAAGCTTTTCCATCCACTGAACCATCCTGCCTTACCCGGTGCTTCTCCAGACTTTCTGAAAGTAGGCAAATAAGAATCAGATCCTTTGGACTGGTGAGATGGCTCAGAGTATAAGAACACTGACTGCTCTTCCAAAGGTCCTGAGTTCAAATCCCAGCAACCACATGGTGGCTCACAACCATCTGGTGTGTCTAAAGACAGCTACAGTGTGCTTACATATAATAAATAAATCTTAAAAAAAAAAAATAATCAGCCGGGTGTGGTGGCGCACGCTTTTAATCCCAGCACTCGGGAGGCAGAGGCAGGCGGATTTCTGAGTTCGAGGCCAGCCTGGTCTACAAAGTGAGCTCCAGGACAGCCAGGGCTATACAGAGAAACCCTGTCTCGAAAAACCAAAAAAAAAAAAAAAAAAAATATCAGATCCTTTAACTTTGAGTAAGGTCTCTCTATGTAACCCTGATAGCCCTGGAGCTCACTACGTGAACCAGGCTGAGCCAAACTCACACAGGTCTGCCTGCCTCTGCCCTCTGAGTGCTGCCAACTCACAGAGATCCACCTGCCTCTGACCCCTAATTGCTGGATTAAAGGCACACACTGCTTCTTTTCCAATCTGTGCAGTGTTGATCCTTGGTGGTGCTCAAACTTGCTGGGTGTTGTTTTGTTTGTAAATTCTCTGAGCATTCTTTCTCCCCTAGCGAAAGTGTTCCAGTTACCTCTTGATAATAGTAAACCACCCCAAGCTAGTAGCTTACAACTGCTTCATCATTACGTTTTGAGGTTCTGTGGATAGCCTGAGCTGTGTAGCTCCGCATGCTAGGGACCTAGCCAAGGACTCAGAGCACACTAGACAAACAGGCAACCGCCCAGCCACTGGGCTCCATCCAGCTGTGCAGCCGTTCACACCAAGGCAGCCTCATTAAGACTCAGGAAGTTCCTGAAACAGAAGATTCACAAGGCCCCTCTCCAAGTTTATGTCAACAGAAACTACTAGGGAGAAGGGACCCTCAGAACAGCTGAGCTGCGGAGCTCTGGGATGTGTCTCTTGTCAGTCACCCCCCTGGCCCCGCCCTCTTCCGGTGCTCCTGTAAGTGGACTTCAGTGCAGTCTCTCTCCTATGGTGTAAGTAGAGACTTGTTCCTCTTTCTCCAGGAAAGCTACACAACAGATCCTTGGACCCATGAAAGACAAAGGTGATTGTCTTTCACAAGCAAGAATGCTGTCAAGCTGCCCTTGCCACTACAGTCACCTCAGTCTGACTGGCCTGGCATAGGCTCAGCTGCCAGCCAGGAGAGCGGGTGCCTGGAATTCATATGACCTCTCCATGGGCTGTGGCTTTCTCCCAGCTTCCTGGCTCCATTCCTGGAGGAAGCATTTCCAAGAACGGGCATTCCAAGAGGCAGGAAATGGCAGGCCAGACTCAGGGCTATATTGGAAGCGTCCCAGTGCCAAGTACAGTCTTCACCTCTTCTGTTGCGTCCCACAGTCATGAGGTGGCTCAAATTCAAGAGAACTCCACCTTCAGTCCCAACTCCTTCCCGCCTTCCTGCCTCCTTTTTCCCTCTTTCTACTGAGATGAGAGTCTCGCTGGCTTCAAACTAATGAGCTTTTAAAAAATATTTTATTCTTTTTAAAGTGTGTGTGTGTGTGTGTGTGTGTGTGTGTGTGTGTGTGTGAGATGGGGTGTGCATGTGAGTGCAAATGACCACGGAAGCCAGAAGAAGGCGTCGGATCCCTTGGAGCTGGACTTGCAGGTAGGTGTGAGGCACCAGACTTCAGTGCTGGGAACCGAACTCAGGTCTTTGTGAAAAGGAGCAAGTGCTCTTACCTCTAAGCCATCTCCCAGCTTCCAAACTCATGATCCTCCCAAATGCCTCCCAAATGCTGGGATGGTAGGTTTCTGTCACTATATCCAAATGTAAGTCCACCTTTGTGGAGGGATGACAAAGTCACACTGCAGAGAACTGCAGGATGGGAGTGTCCACTCATCTTTTCTTCTCCTGGCCTCTGAATCACTCTGGCGTGGCCTGATTGGTCTTTGACAGCTTCTTTGCTTTTTGTTTTGTGCTTGGAGTACTGGGACTCAAACTTAACCCTTCATGTCTGCTAGGCAAACATTCTACCACGGAGCCACATCCCTAATCCTCTAAAATAATTTTTGCTGGGTGTGGTGACACACACCTTCAATCCTAGCACCACTAGGAAGGCAGAAGTAGGTGGATTTCTGTGAGCTGAAGGCCAGCTTGGTTTATAGAGTAAGACAGTGGATCAATATAGATATACATACATATTATATACATGTCTGTCTGTCTCTCTCTCTCACACACACACATACACACATATCTCATTAAGTTACTAAAGCAGGCTTCAATCTCATTATATAGCCCCAGGAATCTGCAATGCTCCTGCCTCAGTGCCCTGGAGTCACGGATGTACAGCACCATGGCCACCTCCCTAATCTATATAAGATAAACTAGGTTCACATCCTTTTCTGCCCTGAAACATGCAGTTCTCCTGAAACAGGATTCCTGGCTCTCTTTACCGGCGGCTCCATCAGTGTAAATGTTTGTGATCCATGACATGTTGCTCATTTCATACTCCTTTAGAAAAAAAAATTACTTTCATTTTAACTGTGTGAGTGTCTGCCTGCATATATGTTAAATGCACCATATGCTTGCAATGCCCATGAAAAAGGCCTTAGAGCTCCTAGAACCGAAGTTAGAAATGGTTGAGAGCTGCCATGTGAGTGCTAGCAGTCAAAACCTCTGAAGAGCAGCCAGTGCTCTTCAGTGCTGAGCCGTCTCGCCAGCCTTCTTTCTCCTCCTCCTGTTTTTAAAAATAAAGACAGGACTTATGATATAGCCCTGGCTGGCCTAGAACTCCCAATTTGACCAAGGTAAGCCTGAACTCACAGGTATCCACCTGCCTCTCCCTTCTGAGTGGTAGGAATAAAAGCATGAGCCACGGGAACTAGTCTCTGCACTTCTAGATATCATTCTTGGCTTGCAAGGGCTGGAGAGATGGATCAGTGGTTACAAGCTCCTGTAGTCCTTTCAGAGGACCCGGGTTTGAGTTCTAACACACACCTAAGGAACTCATAACTGCTTACAACTTATATATATATATATGTATATATCTTTTATTAGATACTCAAGAATTTGGGGGGTTGTTTTTTTTTAAAGATTTATCTATTTATTTTATGTATATATGAGTACACTGTAGCTGTACAGATAGATGGTTGTGAGCCTTCATGTGGTTGTTGGGAATTGATTTTAGGACCCCTGCTCGCTCCAGTCAACCCTGCTCACTCAGTCCCTGCTTGCTCCAGCACAAAAATTTATTTATTATTATAAATAAGTACACTGTAACTGTCTTCAGATGCACCAGAAGAGGACATCAGATCTCATTACAGGTGGTTGTGAGCCACAAAGTGGTTACTGGGATTTGAACTCAGGACCTTCGGAACAGCAGTCAGTGCTCTTACCTGCTAAGCCATCTCGCCAGCCCCTGCTTATAGCTTTTATATCAAGAAATCTTGCCGGGTGTGGTGGCACACGCCTTTAATCCCAGCACTCAGAAGGCAGAGGCAGGCGGATTTCTGAGTTCGAGGCCAGCTTGGTCTACAAAGTGAGTTCCAGGACAGCCAGGGCTATAAAGAGAAACCCTGTCTTGAAAAACCAAAATAAATAAATAAATAAATAGATAGATAGATAGATAGATAGATAGATAGATAGATAGATAGATAGAAATCTGAGGGCCTCTGGCCTCCTGAAGCTCCTGAAGTACACTTAACATAAACTTAGAAGGACATGTATACATACACAAATCAAATTTTCATTTCTAAAGACTGAATGGGAGAGCCCGCATTCCTAAAACCATTAGGAAATAAGAGGAAAATGCCAGATAACTAAATCTGTGTGTGTGTGTGTGTGTGTGTGTGTGTGTGTGTGTGTGTGTGTGTGTGTCTTCTTCACTTGCTGTCCACCTTAGATTTTGAGACAGGAGCTCACTCGACTGCTGACTACTTGGTCAGCCAGAGCTAGCACCCCTCCCATCTCCACTCCCCCAAACCTGAGAGTCCAGGGGTGCCACCACCCACTCCTGTGGTTGCTGAGGACCCGGCTGCTCCATCTCCCCAGCCTCTCACAGATGGTACATGGCTGGCACAGTCATTCTCTTCCCCCTGCCCAGTCTCTGGCTAAGGACTTGTCTGAAGCTGAGGAGCAGTACGCCCACGCCCTGCGTAGTCACTTGCACAACATTGACCAGCTCTTGACCCTGCAACGACGCCGGCTCGGCCTCCTGGAGGAAAATTACAACATGGAGCTCGAGGTTCTGACCAAAGAGTTTGAGACAGAAAGGTATGGGGCCAGAGAGTCGAGAGACTAGATTCTGGGGAGTCCCCGAGACTACACCTGTAACGGATCCCCAGTACTATGAAACCTCTTTCCTGAACCACCATCTCTATGCATACAGGGTCCTGAGATCCTTGTAAATAAATCTGGGGTGACTTACAGCCTTGGCTTACCTTTGCCTACCTCCTACTTCCAACTCAAGATTCTATCCATCTAGCAGTAAACAGGGATAGGAGAGAGATTTCACTGCAAACTTATTTAGGTTTTTGGTTTTGTATCATATGAAGGCATTGCCTATTCAAAAATTAAATTTTTTTTTTTTTTTTTTTTTTTGGTTTTTCGAGACAGGGTTTCTCTGTATAGCCCTGGCTATCCTGGAACTCACTCTGTAGACCAGGCTGGCCTCTGCCTCCTAAGTGCTGGGATTAAAGGCGTGCGCCACCACATCTGGCTCTTATCCATTCTTAATGGGGAACAAAACCACACACACACACACACACATAAACCTTTTCCACCTTCCCAGCCAGAGTCTAAAAGTTTGTACCGTTTAGTGTCATTTTGTTATTGCTGGTAGTTTTGTTTGTTTGTTTGTTTGTTTGAGACAGGGTTCCTCTGTGTCATAGTCCTGGTTGTCCTGGACTCAATTTGTAGACCAGGCTGGCCTCAAATTCACAGAAATCTACCTGCCTCTACCTCCCAAATGCTGGGAAGAAAGGAGTCCTTCACCATACCTGGCTTATTTGTATTCATCCTATGCATTTCTTTGTCATTTTTGTTCTGAGTGCTACATCCACCATGTCTCCTATAGGAAATCAATCATTGACCATCACGAGAAGGAAATGCACTACCTACAGGATGTCTTCATGGCCATGGAGCAGAACTATATAGATTCCGAGTATGAGAGCAAGCTGGAGTTCCAGAGCATGTGGGATGACCTTAAAAACAAGGTACAGAAGGAGATGGGGAACAGGATCCAGAGAGACGCAGGAAAGCTGCTCAAGTCAACCAGAACTCGCTGAGAGCCCTAGAGCCAACAGCCATTCAAAGTCCATTGCCACTGAGGCACCTGGGGCTTGAGATCTCAGGAAGGCCGCTTGGGAGGCAAGGCTGTTCTACAATGTTATGAGAACTTATTCTTCTCTCTCAGGATACACCCTGAGCACCCCTCCTACCAGCTCCTCACCACCTCTCCACCTTGGGGGGAGCCCCAAGATCTCCTCCTCCTTCAGTTCCCTTCAGAAAAGAGCAGGCATCCCAGGGATATCAACTGAACAGGGCATATCAAGATATGATAAGCACAAGCCCTCGTACCAGGGTTGGGTGAGGCAACCCAGTAGGAGAAAAAGGGTCCCAAGAGCAGGTGAACAAGTCAGAGACCCCCCGACTCCCGCTGTTAGGAGTCCTACAAGACCTACTGAGCTAACAACGCACTTCGAGTCTAAAACAAAACAGAGATGAGATCATTTGGCTTCACCCTTATGGGTAGTAGGGAAGAGACAAAAGCCCAGAGCAGCCGATGACCAGCTGGGTCCCAGTGCTGGTCTGGGATATGTCCAGTACAGTCTAGGTCTGTAGAATCTTGGTCAGAGATGCTTTCCATCACAGGCTCTGCAAACCTGCATGCAGAAGTCTGGGTATAAAGTTATTGTTTTACTTTCATCAATCACTTAACTTACTTTCTTTGAGATAGCAGTTTGCTTTGCTTAGGTTGATCTTGAACTCACTTTGTAGTAGAGAATGACCTGGAACTACTTTTTCTGTTTTTACCATAAACTTCTGGTCTTCCTGCCTCCATTCCCCAGTGTGGTTAGAGCTTACCCATCACACCCAACCGTCTTCAGGGCTAAGTAAGCGCTCTGCCAGCTGCCAGCTAAGAGCTCCAGCCACAGCTTTTACTTTTAGCCCATGTTTTTCTCTACAATTCGAATAATTTCCTACATGTAAAAACTGAGGCCTTCACGTGAAAATCTAAACTGTCGGTTTCCCTTTATTATTTTTTTTTAAAGATTTATTTATTTATTTTATGTATATGAGTACACTGTTGTTGGGAACTGAATTAAATTTCAGTTTTCCTTTAAAGAGTTAAGAGGAGGGGCTGGAGAGATGGCTCAGAGGTTAAGAGCACTGACTGCTCTTGCAGAGGTGTTGAGTTCAAATCCCAGCAACCACATGGTGGCTCACAACCATATGTAATGAGATCTGATGCCTTCTTCTGGTGTGTCTGAGACAGCTACAGTGTACTTATATATAATAAATAAAATCTTTAAAAAAAAAAAAAAAGAGTTAAGAGGAGCTGGTGAGATGGCTCAGTGGTTGAGAGCACTGACTGCTCTTCAGAAGGTCCTGAGTTCAAGTCCCAGCAAGCACATGAAGGCTCACAACCACTGTACAGCTACAGTGTACTTACATACATAAAATAAATAAATCTTTAAAATAAATAAAGAGTTAAGAGATCTGAGGCAGGCGGCGGTGGCAGGTTGTACCCTTTAATCCCAGCACTCAGCACTCAGGAGGCAGAGGCAGGCGGATCTTTGAGTCCAAGGCCCCCTGGTCTACAGAATGAGTTCTAGAACAGCCAGGGCTACAGAGAAACTCTGTCTTGGAAAATCAAAAAGATTTAAAAAAAAAAGAAAAGAAAAGAGATCTCAAACACTAGACCTCACTCTATTCCACGAAGCTGGGCCCAACCCAACCCCCGTGCTTTGGACCAGCCTCACTCCCAACATAAGTCTTTAAACAATGCTCCAGACAGTTCCTAGGGGTGCGGTTACTTGCAGGTGTGGATGGGCACTGGTAGGGTAACTAAGCCTTTGGTACTCGGAATATGCTTCTTAGACTTTAGAAGAGAAGCACTTTCTTCGCCTACAACTGGAGAACATAGTGGAAGATCTGTGGAGGAAGTTCCAGGATGCACTCAAGAATTACACGGATGCCACAGAGGACCGGAAGATCGCCTTCGAGTACCTGAAGGTGAAGGACGAGAAAAGCTCCAAAGAGATAGAGGCGCAGATGAAAAAGATACAGAAACTTCAGGTCGGTGTGCGCGCACGGGAGCCAGACATAGGACGGTTCCATTTCCGTTTCCGCTCTTGCCTTTGTCCCTCTCTCCCAGATTGTTTTGGGGCTCTCACTGGGTGGGATCAAGATGACAGACTATGCTCCTAGTCCCCGGTCGGTCTCCCCTTTGACCTGACTCCCTCTGTCCATGGCTTCTCCTGGCCCTCTAGGAGGCCATAGGTATCCTGAAAGGGAAGATCTTAGCCCACAGCCGCGAAGGGGAATGGCAGAATCAGTGCATCCGGAATGACAAGGAGCTGGTCCACGTGCAGCTTCGAAAACTTAAGGTCCAGAGGACCCAGGCTCGGACCCTGTCTCAGGAGAACTTAGTCAAACTCACCCTGGAAAGTAATGCCTCCCTCAAGGCCCTGAAGAAGGTCGTGGAGAAGGTAAAGGATAGAGAGAGGGTAATCAGGACAAAACGGAGAAACTTGGCTGGAGGCAAACCTGATTGGGGAAGACATGGGGGCGGGTCTTTTTAGCTTTCCGTGTCCCCCCCTGATTTGCAGAAAGCCTTTTTCTCCATGTCTGCTGTGTGTGTGTGTGTGTGTGTGGTTTCTTCACCCCCTCAATAAATCTGCTTTCTAGGCTGTATTATCTCTAGACTGCATCACTTTGGGGGATTGTCTCTGGATTTCTTCTGAAAACAGTATCATTCTGGGACCTTATCCTGGGATATCTCTTGAGAACTACTGACTCATCAAGATGCTACCTGTTACCCGTATGACAGGCTCCAGAGATAGGCGCTACCACCAAATGTCTGTCCTAAGCTCTAGCTCACTACCATTGGTCAGGGTTTCTTGCGGCCCCTTAGACCTCTTTGGAGGCACTTTGGCCGCTGTTGCCCCTTTGCCAGCTTAAAGCAGCTAAGTGCAGCGGTCATTACCCCCTAAGTCCTCTAAGAGTAGTTAGGGTGAGCTGGGGATGGCAGACCAGGAGTTGGACGGGCTCCCTGGTAAGTCAGACAGACTGGGAGAGAAGGAGCCATGCTATCTAACAAGGTGGTACATTTCCAAGATGGCTGCTTCTTCCCCAGCCTCCAGACTATGGCAGCTTTTGTCTCCTCCTGCCAGCAGGCCCCTGCTCAACAAATTCAAAACCTAATCAGGACATCGTCACAGAACAATTAAGGACCAAATGGGCCATTCTATCTGATTTCAAACTGGTCAACCCTAAAGTAGGGGAGGAGAGGGCTTCAGAGCTTTAACCCTATCCCTCCCATACTCTCAAGAAAAGATTGGATGTTCGGCTTCCAGAGTCCCCTCTGCTTTGCAGAGAGTCTCTTCCTCTGTGTGTCAACTGCAGTTCTCCTCATGCCAATTAACGCCTTTCTTAACAGAAAAAAAAAAAAGTAATAATGAGTTGTTTGTGATAAGAATACAAAATGCCAGGATAGCTCTTGGCACAAGCCAGCACTGCACCACGCAGCTTCCCTGGGGCTGGAGCAGGGATACTCTCTCCTTTCCCCTAAATCACCTCTTCATAACTCCCAACAGGGTGAAAAGATCCTTAAGCTTGCTGAAATATGTAGGAAGTTCGAAACAGAGGAAGAAAAGGTACTGCCTTTCTACTCTTCAGTACTGACTCCTGAGGAACAGGAAGAGGCCAAGACCCAGAACCCGGAGGACATCACAGAGGACCTTGCCAAGGTAAAGGGGGAGGATGTAAGCAAGGGCAGCACTGGCTAGCTAACAGGTGAGTGGTGGGGCAGCACCGGCTAACAGGTGAGCAGTGGAGGCAGCACTGGCTAACGGGTACCATAACACATCTGTTCCCTCTAACTCTACTCTCAGATTATGATGGATTACGCGGGAATGGAGAACTTCTGGAAGAGATACAACAAGGTGAAACTGGAAGTTCTAAGTCTCCAGCACAGGCGGCTGCAGCTGCTGGATATCAGTAGCAAACTACAGGAGATGCTCAAACAGTACTTGGACGGCATCTCTGTGAGCGACGAGGTGCTGAGCCACCTCAACCCGCTCTTCATAGTAAACCACAGAAGCAACCTGCCCCAGCTGCCCCCACCCTCAGCCCAGCCTGAAATGCCTGTCTACAACGTCATCGAAGCCGCCCACATTGCCTCCCATATCCTGTGACCAGAGGAGACTTCTTTCCTGACTTGGGAGGCTTTCTCCTTTTTCTTTTTCTTTTTCTTTTTCGAAACCGGAGTGCTTTGCTCTTACACTCAGACAGACAGACACTCCAGCTGCACTGGAGTAACTTACTACCACTACCCTTGCAATGTAACCGATTACTTATTCTTTTTCTTTTTAAAAGAGAGAAATAAATAAAAGTAAAAGAGAGAAACTTCCCTGTAGTTTGGAAGTTCCTTTAAACAAACAAGCAAACAAACAAACAAGGTCACCAGGAGGTTCTGGCAGCAGAACAAAACGTTGATCCCAACATTTTGTTTTTTTGCAAAGGAGAAAGGCAGAGGCAGGTGGATCTCTGTGAGTTCAAGGCCAGCCTGGAACTCTACACAGTGAGTTCCAGGACAGCCAGGGCTACCAACCCTAATCCTACCAAGCCAGGCCTCAGACTCCCTCCCTGTGTAGCTGCCTCTGAGCTTCAGACCCTTCTGCCTCCTCTGGGACCGCAGGCGTGCAGCACATCGGTTCCATTCTCAGGGGATTCTGCAACCTAACAATCTTCCTATCAACGGGGGCCTTCTGCTCAGCCTTGTAAGATCTTTATTGTCTTAGCTGTGTTTACTTTAAGGATATGAGGAAAGTGGTCCCACAGAGAGAATGCCTGGGCACTACTGGCAGAATATAACTTCCTCCACAGCATGGGGCACCTATCGCTCTTACAAGCTGATTCAAGACCAGTTCCTCGGGGTAAATTAGGACAGCGAGAGCAGGCAAGAGGAAGGTACTCTAAAGCCTCCTGCCACTCCACCACACGCAACCTCCAGCTCCAGAATGTTATTTTTCTACCCATGAAAGCGGCCTCAGAGGGTTGGGTTAGCAGGTACAGCATTACATAGCTGAGGTGATTGTGCTTGGGATGCAGAGCCAGGAGGCTGGTGAGTCTGAGGCCAGTGTGGACCACAGGACAAACGCCAAGATCCTGACCTAGAAGGAAAGGGGTGAACAGAGAAGCTCACCAGGTAAAGCACCAGGTCTGATGACCTCAGTTCAATCAGCTGGGAGGCAAGAGCCAGCTTCACATTGCTGTCTGATCTCCACGTTCAAGTTAGCACACACCATAGCAATAATTCAGAAACAAAGAAAGGGGTGGGGGTGGCGGTACCGAGTGAAGAATACAACATCGTTAAAAACCACTATTTATTTCTTCTTACTCTTGTTTCGTTTCTCTTCTTTCAGCTTCTTTTTGGAGACTTTGGGTCTGCTGGCCTTTCTGTACAGGTGATACCCGATCAGCCCCAGGAGTGCCGGAACCATGGCGATGCCTACCAGAGGCAAAATACTCTTCAGCAGCTTCTGCCAATAGTTGGCTCGAATCAAAGCGATCAGCTCCACATCATACTGCACCACTGCATCGGCTGGAGAGGGGCCGGGGCGGGAGAGTTAGGATACTGCACCACTGCATCAGCTGGAGAGGGGGCAGGGCAGGGTGGGGTGCTTGTTAGAATCGCTGTAATTTATCCAGAGCTCTGACTTGGGATTGAAACAAGGAGTGTGGGCCACAGAAGACAACCGTGATGCTGGCAGTGTGAAATGTGGGCTTGGGTTCCCTCCAAAAAGGCAGCAGAGGGCAGGAGCAGGCTAAGGATACTCATGTTGACCTCAACTCCGGCTAAGCATATGGCTTGGAGCCAGTGACAGATCTTTGACAGCCAAGGAATATATGCACGGGGAAACATGCAGGTTTCCCCACACTTACAAACATTTCTAAGTAAGCATTCTTTTTTTAAAATCTCTCTAAAGATTTGTTCATTTTTACTTCATGAATATGGCCATTTTGCCTATTGTATGTCTGTGCCAACGCTCAAGCCTGATATCCTTGGTAAGGAGAGGGTGCTGGATCCCCCTGGAGCTGGAGTTACAAGTGATAGTGAGCCACCATGTGGCTGCTGGAAATTGAACCTGGGTCTTCAAGAGCAGCCACTATCTTATCTGCTCAGCCATCTATCTGTCTCGCCCCACAAGTGCACATCTGTATGTATGTGAATCCTCTACACCAAATGGACCCCGGCTCCAAACAGCCACGTGGATGGAATTTGTGTAGGGCTAAAATGAACTGGAATAAAAAGCAGACATCCTTAAAAATCCCACCAACCATGAGCACATGCAACTTGGTTCTTGTAGATTTTCGAATAAGAGCTTTGGAGAGGAGGAAAGATAACTGGTGAGGGAGCAGGTGGGCAGGAGACCAGAAGCAGGGAAGCACCAGTGGGAAGGGCAGGATTTTGCTAAGAGTTCTGTTTTACTTTTGAGACAGGGTCTCACAAGTCAGTGGCCCTGACTGTCCTGACACTCACTATGTAGACCAGGCTGGCCTTGAACTCAGAGATGGACCTGACTCTGCCTCCCAGGTGCACCACCACTCTCGACTTGGTTTGGTTTGGTTTTGTTTTGGAGGTTTTGTTTTTGTTTTTGTTTTTTAGAGACAGGGTTTCTCTGTGTAGCCCTGGCTATCCTGGAACTCACTCTGTAGACCAGGCTGACCTGGAACTCAGAAATCTGCCTGCCTCTGCCTCCCAAGTGCTGGGATTAAAGGCGTGCACCACCACGCCCAGCATCACTCCCAAATTGTTAAGAGAGACTTTGCTTGGTCCTCCCTACTCTCTTCCAGGGCCCCCTACAGGCAACACTGGTGTAAGAATCTGGTGTGAAGGTGAATTCTAGGAGTCAAGGTCAAGTAGCCAGCTATACTTTGGTGCTCTGGGATAAGTAGTGTAGGCAGCAGGACCCACGTGGCTCAAGCCGGTGCCAAAACGTCACCAGCTGTCTACAGCCAGGGCAGGTGGCCTTCACAGGTTCTTTATAGTCTCTCCTGGAGAAAGAGTGGGCTTGAAGGAGGAGCCCCAGCTCAATTCTTTCCTCATATTTGATCTGGACTTTTTCAAGCTCGAGACAGAGTAGCGGTTCTTGGGACTCTGTGTGGCGGCAGCAGGAGAAAGGCCTGGTTAGGTTACCTGGGATGGACGGCGGGTACCCTCGCTTTCCATAAGCCAAGTGAGAAGGAATGACTGCCCTTCGCTTCTCTCTAAGGGAAGGAACGGGGATTGCAGGCAGGAGGGGGGTGAGCTGGCAGCCTCAGCCCATCTGAAGTGCCTTACCCCCCTCCTCAGATAGCGACACCAAAATATGAAATTCTCCACCTGACAGGTGGATCAGCAAAGTTACCAATCTCCCAACAGCACTCAGCTTCCCCCAACAAAACTGACAGCCAGAGAGATGCCCTGGGAGTTCCCATTAACCTGCACCTCTCCAGTATGAAGTCAGGGTCCCTTTATTCTACAAGGTCCTGTCACTGGAGGAGGGATGACAGAGAAACCTTCTACCCGGAAAAAAGAGCAGTCAGGCCCCAGCCTTCAGATACTCACCCCACACACATGTCCAAAAGGCTCTGCTCCAGACCTTGAGGAAGAAGACATAACTGAACAAGAAGCTACATATACTCCCCACAGACCCAAGAGGAAACCTAAGGCTCCCCAAGCTACATATACTCCCCACAGACCCAGGAGGAAAACTAAGGCTCCCCAAGCTACATATACTCCCCACAGACCCAGGAGGAAAACTAAGGCTCCCCAAGCTACATATACTCCCCACAGACCCAAGAGGAAAACTAAGGCTCCCCAAGCTACATATACTCCCCACAGACCCAGGAGGAAAACTAAGGCTCCCCAAGCTACATATACTCCCCACAGACCCAGGAGGAAAACTAAGGCTCCCCAAGCTACATATACTCCCCACAGACCCAAGAGGAAACCTAAGGCTCCCCAAGCTACATATACTCCCCACAGACCCAAGAGGAAAATCTAAGGCTCCCCAAGCTACATATACTCCCCACAGACCCAGGAGAAAAACTAAGGCTCCCCAAGCTACATATACTCCCCACAGACCCAGGAGAAAAACTAAGGCTCCCCGTCGACATTCATCAAATGAGCTTAGCTCCACTTCTCAGACTCTGCCCCGTGATGTGTGGGGCAAGAAGAGTATTAGAAGTGGAGTCTAGGTAGGGGGAGAGCCTTGGGATCCTTATCATTCTAGCAGGCTGTTCCAGAGCAATGCAGCCGGCCAAGTAAGGGCTCAGGTTAGGAAGAGGACAGAGGCACGGGGCACATACCTGGAATAACCTGCTTTTGGCCAAGTTCTATGACCAGAGGATCTCTGGTCAGAGAAGTGTCAATAATGCGTCCATCAACCAAGCTGCCCTGAAGACAAAAAGCAAGGTCTAAACCTACCATTCTTCCCACAATTTGGGACCACCCGGAATGAAGCAACCCCTTTAACAAACTTGTGTCCTGTCCCCATCTCCTTCCACCCCCCACCCCCATGGGCAAAAAGTAACAGGAAGCCCCACGGGGCTGGCGCTTCTTGGAGCTCTCTCTATCCTTCTTTTCTCAGTGCTGGAGAGGAATCGGTAGAAAACAAGGAAGAAAAAGAAGCAGGCGAGAGGACGCCCCCACGTGCGAGCTGATCCTAAGACTCAAGTTCTCTAGCATAGCTTGCCACGTGTCCAAGCCAAAGCTGACGTGTTTCAGCCGGGCGTCGCCCCTCCCAGGCCACGCCCCGGACCCCCAAGCCCCTCACCGTGTAATGTATGTGGAGCGTGTCTCCAATGGCAGCAGATTCCGTGCACGATTCAGGGGGCTGCACCTACGATCAGACTACAAGGGTCAAGGCTGCTCCTCCTAAGCTCCTGTTACCGTCTGGAGACCCAGCACCTTTTCCCCCAACTCAGTTCCTTCACTTCCTTTCCTCTTCACTCTCACAGGACCATTTAGAGTCCCAGGCTTCCCCGGGATCCCTGGCCATAAAGGGGAACGGCAGGACAGGGGGTGGGGGCAGGGGAGTGGCACCACAGTCTCCTCACCAGGGTCTCCACTTGGAGGGTCCGGACAGGACTTTCGGTTTCTGGCCCAGCCTCAGCCCGGCACACCGCCCCACTGATGATCAGCAGCAGTAACAGCCGGAGCGGCAGGAGCAAAGGGCGCAGGGTCATATTGGACCGGGTCAGAGCACCAGGATACCAGGGCAGGCTGTTCGGGTGCGTGCACGCGACCAGGACCGGTTCCCTCACTCCAGGCCAGACTGGTATGGGCGGGTTTACAAGGCACTAGCTCCTCCTCCTCCTTTTGTAGCCCTCCCTTCACTTTGTCCCCACCTCCTAGAGGGGAAGAGACTGCAGAATTCCCTAACCTGTGATGGAGGTCGCGGATTGTGACCCATCTAACAGTCTTTTTGACCCATGACGACGGCTGGGTCATGTAATAGCACTTATTTGCCATTACCAACTGTAAAGTGGGGCGTTTGTCTCTAATCTTCGAATGACCAGGAAAGGGAGGTACACTTGTCCCCATTTCATAGCTAGGGAACTTGCCCAAGGTTATCATGGCAACTGGTGACAGGTCTCAAGCACAGAGCCAGCATTTGTTCTCTGCTCGGTCTTCTAAGATCTGTCCCTTACCACTAAGCCCAGAGGCAGGCGTCCAAGACGGCCGACCCTTCACCCTCCTGTTCATTCTGCTCTCAGGTATGTCCAGAAAGAGCTGGCGGCTTCTCCAGCCTCCTGTCTTGGAAAGCATTATGGGGTATCTTCCTGTAAAAAGTGATCCATCACAGATCTTCTCCTACCAACGCTGGCGTTTCCTTCCTGTTTTCTGCAAATCTTTTTCTCAACAGCAGCATGGGCACCAGTCTTGTGTTTGTGCAAGGACTTCAGTTTTTAAAGGGGGCTCAAGTAATTTTGGGCAGCCTTACCAGTTTCGCGTTTCATGTTCCATACATACTCTCACTGACAACCTAAGCTGTGGTACCCAGCTCCTGGTCACTCACTCAAAGGCTGTCTGTCTGTCATGGTGTCCTTCCATACCATACATACTCTCAGGCTGTTTCTTGGTTCGTTGTCGTCTTTAGCAATGAGACTGGCTGTAAAGACAATTCCACCTGGGTGTCTGGCCAGCAACTCAGAAATACACACACACCCACACCCAACACACACTTCCTCTTATTTGAAACAACCTGACCTCCCTGACCTGGCCGTTCTGATGGTTCTCCTGTACTGACATTCTGAGATTTCTTCCATCTGTAATACCCAACTAGTTTCCTTTAGGGTCTCCTCTTCCAGCCCCATTAGCGCCTCCATATATAATGCTACTGTTCTAATTAAGCTCTTATGTTCTCTGGGGGTGGCTTTGTGGTATTGGGGATCCAGTCCAGGCAGGGCTCTGCTCATACCAGGCAAGTGCCTTAGTTAACATCCCTAACCTAGGAATTTTTTTTTTTTTTTTTTTTTTGGTTTTTTTGAGACAGGGTTTCTCTGTATCGTCCTGGCTGTCCTGGAACTCACTTTGTAGACCAGGCTGGCCTCAAACTCAGAAATCCGCCTGCCTCTGCCTCCCGAGTGCTGGGATTAAAGGCGTGCGCCACCACGCCCGGCTCTGGAATTATTTTTTAAATGCTCATTGTCAGAGGGTAGATAGATGGCTCAGTGCTTAAGAGAGTTTGCTGCTCTTCCAAAGACCAATTCCCTGCACACACATCAGATGGCTCAAAAAAAAAAAAAAAAAAAGAAGCCGGGCGTGGTGGCGCATGCCTTTAATCCCAGCACTCGGGAGGCAGAGGCAGGCGGATTTCTGAGTTCAAGGCCAGCCTGGTCTACAGAGTGAGTTCCAGGATAGCCAGGGCTACACAGAGAAACCCTGTCGCGAAAAACAAAAAAAAAAAAACCAAACCAAACCAAACCAAACCAAACCAAAACAAAAAAAGCAAACCTGCCTTCCAGATGTTGTGGTACACACCTTTAGTTCCAACACTCAGGGGACAAATTCCTGAGTTTCAGGCCATGTAGGCCTACAGAGTTAAACTCTCTTTAAAGAAGAAAACAAAAACAAAAGCACTAGAACCCTCATTGGTACAGTGGGATATGGTGGTATACACCTAGACTTTAACTGAAGCCACAGGCAGCGGGAATTCTTGGAGTTGACAGCATGCTCTGTGTCTTGAGGATATGGAAGTCCAAGGCATCCTCAGCTACACAATCAATGAGTTCATAGGCCAGCCTGGGACACACAAGACCCTGCCTCTCTCCCTCTGCCCACCCCATTTTGAGACAGGGAGCATGAGCCTGGTGTGTAGCAACTCTGAGGGTATCCCTGCTTACCTGCACCCTGCCAAGCAGCAATTTCAGCTCTGATGTCTTTTGGGGGGGGGCATTGGGGGAACAGGTCTCTCTATGTAGCTCTGGCTGGCCTGGAACTCAAGGTATGTAGGCTAAGCTGGTCTTGAACTCACCGGCCCGAGACCCACCTCTTAAAAAATAAAGGAACCCACTGGGCGTGGTGGCACACACCTTTAATCCCAGCACTTGAGAGGCAGAGGCAGGTGGATTTCTGAGTTCGAGGCCAGCCTGGTCTACAAATGAGTTCCAGGACAGCCAGGGCTACACAGAGAAATCCTGTCTCGAAAAACCAAAAAATAATAAAAAAATAAAAATAAAGGAACCCTTGGGCTGGTGAGATGGCTCAGTGGGTAAGAGCACCTGACTGCTCTTCCGAAGGTGATAAGTTCAAATCCCAGCAACCACATGGTGGCTCACAACCACCCGTAATGAGATCTGGCGCCCTCTTCTGGAATGCGTGAAGACAGCTACAGTGTACTTACATATAATAAATAAAATAAATCTTTAAAAAAAAATAAAAAATAAAAAAATAAAGGAACCCAACGGATGTACCCCAAGTGGCTGAGGATTATTGGGTTTGTGGTGGGGGTGGGGATGGAAGAGTCAGGGGACAGATATTTGTGCACTGTATGGAGCACTGACAAAGGCTGCTTGGCTATACAAACATAACATGTGATCTGAATCGATGTGATTGACAGGTTCTTAACCTTCCTAAAGCTGGGACCCTGTAACACAGCTCCTCATGATGTGCTGACCCCAACCATAAAATTACTTCACTGCTACTTCATAACTGTAATCGTCCTACTGTTACTAGTCATAAGTACCTGATATGCGGGGTATCTGATAAGCAACCCCAAAGGAGTCTTGATGCACAGGCTGGGAACCGCTGACCTAAAAGCCTTCATGTGAGGTAGTGAGTGTGCCATCAGAGCCAAGGGTGCCTTGGTAAGTCGGCCTGGGAAACCCAGGAATTCTGTGGAAGAGCTGAGGCCTGAGCTACATCTCCTGTGGAACTTTGTTGTGTTGTTTTTGATAGGATGTATCCCAGGTTAGCTGTTGTTGAATTCTGGATCCTCCTGCCTTCACTCCCAAGTACTGACATTATAGCATCTGTTTTTAATGCAGTCCTGGGTAATGAACCCACACTCAACAAGCACTCTACCAACTGAGCTATATAGCCCCAACCCCTTGATGTGGAATTTTTTTTCTGTTTGTTTTGTTGTTGATAGGGTCTCTCTAATCCTGCATTTCTCACTGTAGATCAGGCTAGCCTTGAACTCACATAGATCCACCTGCTTTTACCTACTGTGTGCTAGGATTAACGGCACATGCCACCATGCCTGGCCTCCTTAATGTGGGATTTTTACTCAACTGAGAAAGGAAGGGTTAAAGGCAAAGGGCTGGCTGGCTGGAGATTATGGGCCGGCATGGTTAATACAAAAGCAGAGAGAGGCCAACAGAGGGAAAGATAAGAGCCGGTCGCAGAGAACTTCACAGGAACACCGTGTCTGAGCACAGGAGCTCACACACAGCACAGGAGCAGTGGTTAACAAGTGGCGGCACATGGGGAGGTGGTTGTCTAGGCTCTGAGGCTCTGTAAAGCACACAAAGTGGGTGGGAGGGAAAGGTGAGGCTATTTCCAACAGTAGCCCACCGAGAGGCTGGGCCTGGTGGTGTGCCTTTGACTTCAGAAGAGCAGCAGAGGCGCCTGTACTGCAGAGCAAGTTCTAGGCCTCAAAAATAAAAACCAGAAGACCCAACCTACCCAGGTCAATTTACTGAATGCTCCAGTAAGGGTCAAGGAGGAATCCTTTCGGTTGAACCAAAGAGAAACTTGAATTGTGATTCTGAGACAAGAAAGCTGGTTCAGCTCAGCCCAGGACAGCACAAGTGGACAACCACATCCACAAAAGCCCCGAGCCTTTTGCAAGTGTCAGGATTCAGCAAGGTTCTCAGTCAGCCCCACCACAGCCAGGTGTAAACAGAGACCTGCTTCCCACAACCCTCTCTGCCACTGGGGACTGAATCAGGGTGTGTTTGTTTTTTCTAGTACTATGAATGGAACGCAGAACTCTGAACTCATGAAGCCCATGCCCTAGAGACTGGCCTCTTAGGTCAGTCATCTGAAAATGAAGCAGTCTGCCCCCAAACCCTGTGGCTGCTCTCGTCAAGAACACTCCAGCACTGCATGACACGGCAGGCAGGACAGAGCTTCCCATCTCATCTACAAGCTGTAGTAGTATGCTCTTTTTGCTGTATTTGGAAACCAGAGTGAATTCCTGTGGTTCAGAGCCACAAGTTAAACCTATCCCTTAAAAGTCTCAGTATTCAACTCCATCCTAGGATGGCCCTCACCAAGATAGTTGCTTTGTGTATATACATTACCAAGGAATCAAACCCAGAACTTCCTACCAAGTGATCTATCTACCAGTAAGCTACATTCCAGGAAGGAGGCACACAGGTGAAAGGCTTAGTCTACAACCTTCTGCATTGTCGGCCTGCCAGCTAGCTCTCAGGAAGCTGGAGTGTGGGTTGAGTTAGTGGGAGGCTTGTGTAGAGAACTGCCCGGTATGTGTCCAGAAGCTGTACCTACAGTGCCCTGTTCGTATCCACACGCAGCTTAGAATATGCACTGGCTCTAGCTGAAGCCCCCATGCTCTCCCACACAGCAGACACCTACCTTTCCAGCCTCGACAGTCAACAGTCTGATTCTGGACCCTCACCACCTTTACTGATTTTGCTCTCTCTACCATTCTCAATGTTTCCACATCTTTGGCCCTGTCTGTCCTTTCTCAGGAACTCAGGGTCATTCTTACCAATTCCAACAATTAGGGTCCGGAAACGCAGCTGGAAAACCTGCAGAGGAAGGAAGGCATTTGGATTCCACCATTCCCCAGTGACCAGCATGTTATGCTACCTCTCCAGCTACTGGGTTAGAGAGTCGACCAAAGATGGTGTTTAGTGTTGATAACCTGCCCAGGGACCTCATTCCCTACACTGACCAGAACGGAAGGGCAGGGCATCCTCCTCAGTCATTACCAAGATTTCAAAAGATTCCATTGCACCCCAAGACAGATGCCTAGCTCGCCCTGAATACAGTGCCTCAACCCATCTCAAAGAAATGCCTAAACACAGAGAGGGTTGTGTGCTCGCTCTCTGTTCTGACTAAACATGTGTGTTTGAACTGGCAAGTGAAGTGCAGGAGTCCCCAGCAGCTTCGACTGCTGCCCCTCAAGGATGAGAAAGACAACCTTATGAAGGAGACAGTTCTGCCTGTCACCACCTGGATGGATCTAAGGGGCTCACTTCCTACAGGTACATCCTGGAAGCTGCCTCACCCAGATGATTGTCACGTGCACACTTGGATCTGGGTCCTTTGTCAAATTACAAGCCACAGGAAGGTATTTGCTTGAAGGGTCAGGTACACAAACTCATCTTCAGGTTCACTCCCTCTATCCTATACCCCCTCAAAGCCACAGAGGGTCCCCATGTTTAATTTTTTCATTTTTTTTTTTTTAATTTTTAAAAAATTGTTTATGTATATGAGTGCCCTGCCTTCATGTACACCAGAAGAGGGCATCAGATCCCATTACAGATGGTTGTGGGCCACCTCGTGGTCGCTGGGAATTGAACTCAGGACTTCTGGAAGAGCAGTCAGTGCTCTTCACCCCTGAGCCATCTCTCCAGCCCTGATTTACTTTTCTTTGAGGGAGGAAGATGAGGCATCAGACAGATACAGACCAGGCTGGCCTCACGCCTTCAGAGATCTTCCTGCCTCTGCCTCTGCTCCTGAGTGCTGATATTACAGGTGTGTACCGCCACTCCTGGCTTCTATTATAACTGTATTATTGTATTACAGCTGAGGCTATGCTTGCTGGCACACACCTGTAATCCAGCTCTGAGGAGACAGGGGCAGAGGAGAGTTGCAATTTTGAGGTCAGCAAGCAGGTAGTGGTGGCTGCTATGGCACAGGCCTTTATCCCAGTACTCAGGAAGCAGAAGCAGAAGCAGGTGGATCTGAGTACAAGGATGCCATGGTCTATAAATCAAGTTCCAGGACAGCCAGGGCTGCACAAAGAAACCCTGTCTTAAAACACAAAAACAAACAAGTTTGAAGTCTGCTTGGGCTATACTGAGATCTGCAAACAACAACAAAGCAACAAAATACAGAAAGTGATCTATTTATTAACACATAAACAAAGCACCAGAGAAAGATAGTCCTAACTTATTAGCAGTACAAGCCTGGAGGAGTCAGAAGGAGGCAAAGAATCAGACTTTCAGGGAAAGTAATGTTGAAGACATGGGGTTGGTGATGGGTTGAGGTTTAGAAGTCAGAGAAATGGACAAAAAGCAATGGTTCTTGAGAGGGTGACGGTAACTAGAGGAAAAGGAAACCTGTCACGAGAGAAAGGGAGGGGCAATGAGTGCAGATTAAACACTTCATGGCAGGATGTGGGACTCAAGCTCTGGAGTAAGAGAAGGAGAGGTCTCCCTGCTTACTGAGGGCAGCACCATGCCTTGCCTTTGTGTGGAGTGGTGTCTTCAGTGACAGCAGTAGACACCAGAGCAATGGAAAAGACGCAGCAATGTAAGCTTTACTAAAGATGTACCTCAAGGCATCCCTTAGAGCTAGCTGCCTGCTTTATGCTGAGGAAGGCATCCGGTTTACTATGCTGCCCAGATGTTTACCCTGTGTTAACTGTCCTGCCCAGATGTTTACCCCGTGTTTACTGTCCTGCCCAGATATCTATCCTGTGCTTACTACACTGCCCAGATGTTTACCCCGTGTTAACTGTCCTGCCCAGATGTTCACCCCGTGTTTACTGTCCTGCCCAGATGTTTACCCTGTTTACTACACTGCCCAGATGTTTACCCCGCGTTCACTGTCCTGCCCAGATGTCCACCCCATGTTTGCTGTCCTGCCCAGATGTTCACCCCGTGTGCCCAGATATTTACCATTTACTATGCTGCCCAGATGTTTACCCTCTGTGTTTACTGTCCTGCCCTGATGTCTACCCTCTGTGCTTACTATGCTGTCCAGATGTTTACCATGTACTTACTGTAACTTTGCTACTGTTATAAATCATAATATAAATATTTGATATGCAGGATATATGTTATGTGACCCTCAAAGGTGTCACAACCCACAGGCTGAGAACTGCTGCCCTGAAATCTATCAACAGGTGGTAAATACAGGTAAATTGAGGTCAGAGATCTTTAGGAGTTGGTCAGTCATAGGGCCCCCACACGCTAGCACTCCATTCGTTTAGACTTCCTTCAGGGTGTGACGGGAAGAAGGAACCATAACTGGCAGTCCCAATAAACCTGCGTTGCTCCATGACTTACTCTCCATGCGCTGAGGCGTGTCCTCCCACCTCTGTAGAGAAAAGGAACGGTGTGGACAGGACCACACGGCTTCCTACTGTCGCAGTGTTGTTCAAGGACAAAGGGCTGCCCAGAGCTGCGTAAAACAAGTTTAATTTCCAACCAGGGCACAGTCATTGCATTATCCCACATTTTTGAGCAAGGATAGAGAAGGCAAGTTATTAAACATGTACAGTCTACATTCCAGAGAAAGAAAAAAGAAAAAAAACCCACTTCAGAACTGCAGATACCACTGTAACACCACAAACTTTGGAGGTGGGGGGAAGGGGGAGTTCCCCAGAAAGAAAGGTAGAACAAGATAAAAAAATAAAACCAACTTGAGAAAAGCAAGAGAGGGAGTTCACAGAAATGGGATGAAACACCCAAACCTAAAGACAGATTAGGGAATGTAGAAAGCATCCCCACCTCCCCACAAAGCCTGGGATGTAACCAAGATGCTACTGCCCCCTGCTGGACGTGTCTGGAGCAGCAAGCACCAAGGCAACATTCAAGGCTGCTTCAGCCTGCTCAGCCTCAGGTTGGTCCCAGGAGGTGGAGAAAAATAAGCTGTGGTAAGGGGTGCAGGAGTGGACTCATGTCTGCAATGTACAAAACCTATCTGGAACTAGCATCTAAGCAGGAAGGTCAGAGAGCGCGGCAGAGAAAGAGGCAAAGTCCTCACCAATCTCAAAGCAAAGCTAGAGCAGAAAATCAAACAGAAGACAAAACCAAAACCAAACAGGCAAAGTGGTGAGCGAACGGAGAAGGCAAACAGGCGCTCACAGCAGCAACAGAAGGGGGGAGGGGGGCTCAGAAACGGCAGAGAGAGTGAGGGAGACAGGGGGACGCAGGGACAGGAAAGAGAGGAATGCAGGAAATGGAAACCATTTAAAATGAAAACAGAATCCCTGGCACCCCCATGTAGGGAGCGCGCGCGCGTGCGCGCGCGCGCGCGCACAGACACACACACACACACACACACACACACACACACACCAGGTCTAGAGCACACGCTCACATGTCTGGGGTATCACAGCACTACCTGCACTGATAGACATCCTGGAACCTCGCACAGCTCAGCTGACAGTAGGCTGGGGAACCTATCTGCCTGCTATAGACAAAGGTGGCAGGAAACCTGGCCACTGAGTGGAGGAACTCAGAAGAGGCCTCTGGGAAGAGTCCCTTGGCCAAGCTGCAGAGAGCCCAGGGTCCTGACCTTAGCAGAGAGGTTATGGGCAGCTGTTTTGGAGCTCAGGGCGCAGCCAGCACACACAGGAGTCCACAGAACAGCCACAGCTTCAGTGCAGTGACACCTCAGGACCTAGGTCAGAGCTTCTGGAATAGGCGCCCTCTACAGACCTGCAGCAGCAGCTGAACAAGCAGAGGATTGAGGGAGGGAGGGAGGGAGGGAGGGAGGGCCCTGAAGATCACAGTTCCAGGCTCAGCCATGCAGGGTCCTACAGCATCTACTCCAACCCCCCAGACCTATTCAGGACAGGGTAAGGACTGGGGAAAGCTGCCAGGAAGGAGGGGGACAGGACATGGAGGACAATAGAAACTCATCTTTCCTGGTTCTGAACTAGACAGAGAACTGGAGAACAGAGAGTTGATGCTGAGGTCAGCTGTGCTACCCCCAGGCCATGGCTTCTTGTTACTCCACCTGGTCAGTCCTCATCAGGCCAGCACAACTACTAAGGGGAAATATCTCTGACAGACCAGAAGGTAGGAACAGGACTGCTCCATGCCTTACCTTCTCCTCCTTATGACAGTAAGATGGAAAACTAGGCCTTCCCCAGACCACTATCCACCCTCTCCGTGCAGGTCCCACTAACCCGCCTCCTTCTGAGTTCCTGAGGAGCAGATCTGAGGACGGTGGGGGAGGATCAATACAACAGTCTAGACCGATAGCGTGAGCGGGCTCCTATCCTTCCTACTAATGAGGCAGAGTAGCACGGCAGCTCCTTAGGAAGTCACCCAGAGACCAATGCCACTTCATGTGCTCATAGTGGAGAGGGAAGGTAAGACAGATGGCTGTAGGTGCCCATCATGTACCCTAACATCCAGGAATGCCACCTGCGGAGAGGAAAGCAATGGGACCCACCCACATCCCCTTATCTCACCAACACAGGAGGGCAGGGACAGATTCTAGTTCGCAGTGTCTGGGCTGCAAGCCCGGAGCTGCGCTCTGCTCCCTCCCCTGACCCTACATATATATCTCTCTATACACGTATATACAGGCGCACACATGCACGCACACACAGAGAGGCCCGTGCAATGTCCATGTAGAATAGGAGAGGGTTCAGAAGGAAAGGAAGACAGGGAGGAGAGTGGCCAGGGACACAGGAAGGGAACTCAGATGCCAAGAGCACAGCAACCAGTGCCAAACAGCAAACAGAGAGAACACCCCACTCTTCCTCCTGAAACCAGGGGACCACCCCACAAAACCATAACAGATTCATTCTGTTTTAAATCCAGTAAATTGGAATGATTCATCATCAGGACAGCAGTTGGGGGCTGACCGTGTCAGTGTACAGGGAGGGAAGAGGGAGGTGGAGGAGGGAGGCAAGGCTCTTGCTGGGCATGTGGACATGATACCCAGGACCTTGGCCACTTTCAAGAGGAAGAAGGGGAAATTGGGGTAAGGAGACAACAGGTGTGTGTCAGGAGTGGGTGGGGTAGTCAGAGAGGGCTGCCTGGCTCTCACTTCTTGTTTTTGAGCTGATTGGCCAGCCAGTCCAAGCCTTCATACAGCCCATCCCCGCTGGTAGCACAGGTGGCCTGAATGTACCAATTGCGGTGACGCAGAGAGTGTAGCCCCAGCTTGTCTGTGATCTCAGCAGCATTCATAGCATTCGGCAAATCCTGCAGCACAAAGGAACACACACAGAGACCTCAGGGTCTTTTAAAGGCTTCTAGAGCACCCATCTGTCAGAGGCACACATATGGCCTCCTTCTCGTTATCTCAGAAAACCCAGATCAAGATCTTCAGGAACTGCTCCAGGCCCAGTAGTCCCAGAACTGAAGAGCCAGGGAATTAGAGAAAAGGTAGGGTTATAAGTGTGTGTGTGACTCGGATGACCAAACAAGTCTGGTAGCAAGAGCAAGGCTAGCTCTACTACAGTACATGGAAGTACAGGGAGGATAAGGTCCTGAACGGACCCAATCCTGAGGACTAAAATGCTGCTGACACAGCTGGGCTGGGGAGCAAGGAGAAGAAGGGCACTTGGCTTCTCACACTTCCAAACAGACAGTAGTCGTCCCAGGCCTTTCACCCATGAGCCCAAAGCCCCAGGACTCCCATAGCCAGGATGCTCTCCCAGATGCAGGGAAAGGAAAGCTCACCTGTTTGTTTGCAAACACAAGGAGTACAGCGTCCCGGAGCTCATCCTCCGCCAGCATCCTCATCAGCTCTTCCCGGGCCTCATTCACCCGCTCCCGATCATTGCTGTCAACCACAAATATCAGGCCTGGAGAGCAGAGAGAGTGTGGGACACACAGATGACGGATGTCCCGTCCTATCCCACACCACACCCTCCAGACACACGTTCCCCTTTCTCCACTTCCAAGAGCTGCATCAGGGCAAGGGCTGGCTACCCATGACTAAGAGAACAGCCATGCTCTGCACAAGCCCAGCAGTGCCAACCCCAGCAGTGCCAACCCCAGGAACTCTGTCATACCTTGGGTGTTCTGGAAGTAGTGTCTCCAGAGGGGCCGAATCTTGTCCTGGCCACCTACGTCCCAGACTGTGAAGCTGATATTCTTATATTCCACTGTCTCCACATTAAACCCTTTGGGAGGTAAAAAAGTCAATGGCCACTGGTCTCAAACACCAAGTCTACAAATAATAACCTGATGAGCTCACTCCATTTCTTCTCAGCTTAAGATGTAACACCAATAGCAGAAAACTTAAGGGATACCGGAACCTTGTCCTTGACCTGGGGAGCCTAAAAGGAAATTTAAAAGGGCTAGAGAGATGGTTCAGTGGTTAAGAGCCTTGTTCTCCCAAAGGCCAAGGTTCAAGTCCCAGTACCCACATAGTGGCTCACAACCATGCGTAACTCAAGTTCCACGGGGTCTGAGGGCCTGTCCGGACCTCCATGTTCACTACACACGCATGCATGTGGTATAAATACACATACATACATACATTCATTCATACATACATACATGCTAACATAAACACACTTAAAAGTCAGTGTATGTTCTATTATATATTATGAAGTATATATTTTTTAGGAAGGAAAACTGAAGAAGTCAACAAGGGCGAGCTCTGATCAGAGAGCACACAGCTGCCTGGATCATATGAGAGCCACTGTTCTCCTGTCACTCAGACTCTGGTCCTCCATTCTACAAAGAAAGGACTCTGTTCTGTCCCTTGATCAATAAAATATATCTACACTAAGATGTGGGGTGAGAGGCAATGGGAAGCCTGAGAGAGGAGCCCCAGCTCAGGAGGAGGACCCACAGCCCCATGTTTGTAGCAAATGTTCTCCCTCCAACAGGCAGGTCTTAACCGAGAGTGCCAATAAGATCTAAACCAAAGCAATTCCAGGCCTCTGGCAGGAACATCAAAGCCTGCTTTCCAAACAACACGGAGAACAAACCAACCCTAATGCCTGAGGGCCACTGCTGAGTACCAGGCTGCGGAAGGAAGTTACCGCATCAGAGGGCAGGGCAGGTGGGCAAACGGCAGTGCCAGCACCTGCCAAAGTTAAACAGACACTCTCTCTGAAGCCCACAAGTGTATGGACCTGCCTGGGAAGAAGGGAAGGCCAGGTGGGAGGTCTCGGAGCCAGCAGGCCTCGCCTGGCTCCCCTCAGCAGACAAGCCTGCCCTTACCAATGGTGGGGATGGTGGTGACAATCTCCCCAAGCTTACCCTTACCAATGGTGGGGATGATGGTGACAACCTTACCAATGGTGGGGATGGTGGTGACAATCTCCCCAAGCTTGCCCTTACCAATGGTGGGAATGGTGGTGACAATCTCCCCAAGCTTGCCCTTACCAATGGTGGGGATAGTGGTGACAATCTCCCCAAGCTTGCCCTTACCAATGGTAGGGATGGTGGTGACAATCTCCCCGAGTTTCAGCTTGTACAGGATGGTGGTCTTCCCGGCAGCGTCCAAGCCCACCATCAGGATGCGCATCTCCTTCTTGCCGATTAGGCTCTTCAGAAGGTTCCCAAAGATATTACCCATGATTACAGTGGGTAATTACAGTGGGTTGTTTACTTCAGTAAACCAGTGTAATCTGGTTTTAGCCTGGTCCTTGGTATGGAGGGCTTGACCCTAGACAAAGGAAACACAAAGTCCTTACCATCAACTGTTGGTAAAGACTTCACACTCATGGAATTTGCCAAAGTCATAGCTGGAGTTCACTCGCTACTGGCTAAACACCAGGAGGAACTATGAATACCAAGGCCCACTCACACACTGACTGAATGTCTGAGAGCAGAAGCAAAGCAGAAGGCATGTAGGACCCTTGCTATGCCAGCAATCTACGGCAGCGACTAGGAAGGTTGTTTACTTCATCTTTGCAGATCTGCACCTAAAAATCGACAAGGTTCTAGTAGGAGACTTCTAAAGTCATTTCAATTCTAATGTTCTCAGCTACACCCCAGAGCACTGCAAACCCATTTGCCTCTCCCTCCGCCAACCTTACCCGGAGACTTCTGAGAAGGGCTGAGAAGGGCGGAGAGTGGAATGAGGAGTGGCCCTGTAACTCCTGACAAGCCTGAGCCTTGTCAGGTTCCTGAGGTTTACACTCTGCTTTAGTCAAGAGAATGCTCCTTCCTCACCTGTAATTCCATTTTCCTTCCACACCAGTGTAACTGAGGAAGAAAAACTGCAAGCAAGACTCCGAAGACACCCTGAGCTGCTGTTACTTGCAACTGCATCCTGAGCTGGGAGGGTGGGGAAGGCTTCGAGCTCTCTCCCAGGGAGAGCTGTACCATAAGGTCACCTCTAGGAGGTAATCAGCTTGTCCCTCTGTCTTCCCCAGCCTTTTAGCTTGTTCTCCACAAAACAGGCAAAGTGATTTTTAAAGGCCAAACCAGGCCCTTTGGTTCTTCGGTTCAAAACCTTCGGTTGCTTCAAGCTCCCTTTAGTAAAACCAAGAGGCCCTGCGGCGAGCGCTGTGTCCCTGGAACCTAAGCAAAGCTTGGTGCAGTTCAACAGTCCCATTAACTCTGAAGATATCTATTGACCTTACCTGCAGCTCCTCAAGCAGACCCAGTGTTCACCAGTGGTTCACAATTGACACCTGACTACCCTGCTAAACGGGTGAGGAGAGCTGTGAGACACTGTAAAGATGTAGGCCACCACTGCTCTCCGCAGACAAAGCATACACTAGGCATGCACTTCCTCTCAAGGGACAGACAGCCTCAGCATATACAGCACCGCAGCAGTGCCAGCTCCATCTCCAAGCTCCTCAATCGGGAAGTGGGACCAGAAGACTGAAGACAGTCCCACAGCAAGACCACCTCTCACCACAAGCCCACTCAAACAAAATCACAGTTTAAAAATGTTTCATTGCTCTTCTATTTACGTATCTTACTTTAGGCATGAGGATTTTGCTTGCATATATTTCTGTACCATGTGTGTTCTTGTGCCCACAGAAGGCATGAGATTCCACTGGAGGTATGAATGGTTATGAGGGGGTCTAGACAGATGGCTCAGAGGCTAAGAGAACACTGGCTGCTCTTCCAGAGGTCAATCCTCAGAAACCACATAGTGGCTCACAACCATCTACAATGGGATCCAATGTTCTCTTCTGGCGTGCAGATATACATACATACAGAGCACTCATATATGTAAGATATGTAAATAAATAAACCTCTTTTAAAAAATGGCCGACTGTAAGCTGCTATGTGAATGCCGAGACCTGACTCGGGTCTTCTACAAGAACAAGCCCTCTTACGCGGAGTCATCTCTCCATCCAACAAAAATGTTTTGAGCTATGGTCCCTATTGCCCAGGCTGGTCCCAAATTCAGTATGTAACCAAGGATAAACTTCTGCTCTTCTTACCTCCCCCTCCTAAGTGCTAAGATTACAGGTGTGCACTTCATACCTGGTCTAGAAGTGCACCTCTGCAACAGTCCTGCAATGGGGGTTCAGAGAACCCACGCCAGCCTCGGCAGGCATGTGTCAGCGGGCAGCTTGTTCAGGGATCATCCTATGCCAGCTGCTGCCACTCTCCAGAGTCTGGAAACCAGCAACACACACACACCCAAACCCAGAAGGCAAAGGGACAGGTCAGGACATACCCCCCAAATCCACAAGGCAAAGGGACAGGTCAGAACACACACACCCCAAAACTAGAAGGCAAAGGGACAGGTCAGGACACACACCCCAAAACCAGAAGGCAAAGGGACAGGTCAGGACAGAGCGCTTCTAAACCCAGGAATGTGAGAGGTGGGCAGCCAAGAATCCTAGTTACGAGGTGAATTGGGGAAGTCTGCTGGGAGTTTAGTCACTTTTTTGAGAACTTCTTCAGGCTTGTTTTTGTTGTTCTGTTTCCCCTATTCCTCTGTAGCAAATTCCAGACTAGTGCACAGTAGTCGGATCAACAGCCTCTAGGGATTGAAGTACTAGGCTGTCTAAAAATAAAAAAGAACTGAGTGCAGAAGCGTTTCATCTTCAGACATCCCCAGACTCCCACTAAGGAGCCAGGTGTGGCTCTCCCAGGTCTCCCAGAAGAGCCCTACCTCTGACCCACAAAGCTCACACTCCAGCAGCAGGGCCTGTTGGACTCAATCTCAGCCTCAACTCATCCAGTCAGGTCTAAGGCCCATACACATTCCTAAGGTGAGGGCAGAAAGTGGTAGGAGGAGTGACAGGGACACTTGTCCAGCTACTAAGATCAGGTCATCTCAACCTCAGCAACCTATAGGAGTTGAGTTTCTGGTACTATGACCTCCACAAGGAAAACTTTCTCCATGTTTCTTGGGATGGAGCAGAGAGAGCTAAAGATTCATTATTTGGCTCTGACAGGGATCTTATATCATACACTTCTCACTGTCTGTCCTTCATGACCAAGCTAGCACTGATTACATGATCACGGTGAGACCAGCTGCTGAAAAACAAGACCAGCAGCCAATACCCCTGGCTCAGATCTTCTAAATAACCCTCCACTTCTCTGCTCAACTGTCATGCTGAAGTTACAATTCAAAGTTGACCGCAACCTGACAACAGAGATGCGGGCTCTAGTGCAGCACTGTGAGGTGGAAGGAGGAAGGCCTGGGCAGAAAGAGAAGCTGGCTGCACATCTGTCCTGCAAAGTCCCTGAAAGATGTGAACTTCTCATGCAGCACACATTACCCCGTGACTTGCTTTTTTACTAATGGGTACGTAGTCATTTCCCTAATTAAAATATAATCCCCTCTGCAAGGTCTGTATCCTGCTTCCTCGGGCCTGTCTTCACACTCATGACTACATCACTATGGATGATCCATCATGCACACTGACATGAGCTTCAACCGGAGATATCCTACAGATGATCAATGTGCTGTAAAGCTGGGCATGGTGACATACATCTGTGATCCCAACACTTAAGACCTGGAGGCAAGAGGATCAGAAGTTCAAGGCTACCCACAGCTATCTATCAAGTTTGATGACAGTCTGGGTTAATGTGGGATTGGGGTGGGGGATTCATCAAGAATGAACATCGCACCAAAGCCACATGCACTCCATGCACTCCATGTTCACTGCCTACTGTCATTGTCACCACACACCCAAAATAAAGGCTGGGGGGAGGCATTAATGGAAATAAATCCAAGGTGATGGGCAAGCCACAGACAAAAGCCACAAAGCTGTCTGTTAAACCTGTTTCTGCAAAGCTAGCCCAAACCTCTTTCCAAAAACCCTAAAAGATAGGAAGCTAAGGCACCCAGAAGGAAGAGGAAGAAGCAGATTGTGCAAAGATGGACACAGGCCTGGAGAAAACCGAGGGATCAATCAGACCAGGCATAGAGAGCTCATGTGCTATAGATGACAACAGAAATGCACAAGTTCTTAGATTGTATGTGTAGGTGTGGCTGTATTATGTAAGTACACCATGGACAGCCTGAGGATGGGGGGGGGGGGCATCGGATCCCATGAAACTGGAGTGGTTCTAAGTCACCATGTGGGCAATGACAACCAAATGCTGGTCCTCTGCAAGAAGAACACATGCTCTAACTACCTCCTCTCTAGACCTGTGTGCACATTCTTCACAACTGTCTCTCTAGTGACTATGCAGTGTGAAATGCCACCTCTTATCATTGTATACAATATGGAAATCTGCTTTACTTTTAAGTTATATTATTAGCACACAGAACATTTCTTTGTGAGCCAGCAAGATGACTCATCCACCCAGGAAAGGCACTTGTTGCCTTAGCACCTGAGTTAGATTTCCACGACCGATAGCAAAGGAAACACAGCTCCTCAAAGTTGTGCTCTGACCGCCTCACATGCGTGGCAGCATGAGGAACCTATATAAAAACACACACAGAGGGGCTGGTGAGATGGCTCAGTGGTTAAGAGCGCCGACTGCTCTTCCGAAGGTCTGGAGTTCAAATCCCAGCAACCACATGGTGGCTCACAACCATCCGTATGAAATCTGATGCCCTCTTCTGGAGTGTCTGAGGACAGCTACAGTGTACTTACATAGAATAAATAAATCTTTAAAACACACACACACACACACACACACACACACACACACACACAGAGCCGGGCATGGTGGCGCACGCCTTTAATCCCAGCACTCGGGAGGCAGAGGCAGGCGGATTTCTGAGTTCGAGGCCAGCCTGGTCTACAAAGTGAGTTCCAGGACAGCCAGGGCTATACAGAGAAACCCTGTCTCGAAAAACCAAAAAAAAAACAAAAAACCAAAACACACACACACACACACACACACACACACACAGACAATAAACGTAATTTTAAAGGGGGAGTGTGCTTCATTGTTTTGGGGGAAACAAGTCATTAACAGAATGTCTCCCAAGTTAAACTGACATAGAAGAAAGCTTTGTTTGCCAGTTTGATGCATTCCTCTTGGCTGCCAAGGAAGAGATTCCCTGATGTTGGCACATGCAGTAATCACCTTGGCTTTGTCCTGTGGGAACACTCAAAAATAAGTGTATTCCTCATTAAGTTATGCACATCCGCAGGCCAGAAGACAACAAGGGAGCGGCCTCCTTCCTCACCACGGGCATCCCAGGAACCAACCTCAGGCCTTCACACTTGGAGGCAAGCACCCTGACCTGCTGATCTAGCTCAATGCCCCCTAAAAATTCATTTCTTTGTCCTCTTCTCTGTACACCATCTCCACAGACTTAATTCTTTAAAGCCAGAGACCTGGTAGACTGTGACCCAGTAAAAATGGCTTTGCCTCAGATCCAGGCGGGGCAGTGGCATCAACTAACAAGGTGGTTTCTTTCTTTTTTTGTTTTTTTGTTTTTTTGTTTTTTTTGAGACAGGGTTTCTCCGTAGCCCTGGCTGTCCTGGAACTCACTTTGTAGACCAGGCTGGCCTTGAACTTAGAAATCCTCCTGCCTCTGCCTCCCAAGTGCTGGGATTAAAGGCGTGCGCCACCACACTTGGCCACATGGTGGTTTCTTTTTTTTTTTTTTGGGGGGGGGGGTTCGAGACAGGGTTTCTCTGTGTAGCCCTGGCTGTCCTGGAACTCACTTTGTAGACCAGGCTGGCCTTGAACTCAGAAATCCGCCTGCCTCTGCCTCTCGAGTGCTGGGATTAAAGGCGTGCGCCACCACGCCCGGCTCACATGATGGTTTCTTACAAGAGCAACAGGGTGTGGGGGGGGGGGGACCTCCTCTTCCAAAGATCCGGCCTTCAGACTGACAGCTCTGCCCTTT
Source organism: Mus minutoides (assembly GCA_902729485.2). Lineage (NCBI taxonomy): Eukaryota > Metazoa > Chordata > Mammalia > Rodentia > Muridae > Mus > Mus minutoides. Next base: position 339,274 of record LR750615.1, read on the forward strand.
GCATCCCACCTCCTGAGCAATCACACTGGTTTACCAATGTTTACCCACATACTTAACAAGAAATGGCAATCCTTACTGCGAACGTTCTTTGCTCAAAGTAACTAAGATGCCCTTGGATTGCTTTTAGGAAGATCAGCTAGGGATGACCTGTGATCCTCCTGTCTCCATTCCTCCCCAGAGTTGAGATTATATACACTTGTACTACCACACCCAGCTCTAGGTGCCAGGAAAGCACTCTCCCAACTGATATCTAAACCCTACCGTTTCTTGAATTTATAGTGCCCTTCTGATTTTGGTACTTCGTGAGGAAGTTTAAAAATTCTGCACAGTTCATGACTGTCCCTCCTGAAATACTATGACTATTTATTAAATATCTTTAATAAATCCAGATACAATTTAGCTTGGGTAGGAGCTGACAAATCCTGGCCATTTTCCAGACACAGCTGACCCCAGAACTAGTTCAGGAACATCTTTAAAGGACTAAAGCAAAATGGTGGAATTTCTCCTTTGTTAAATCAAATGAACATCTGATGAAGATCTCACAGCTACCTGGTAGCCACTAAGCAGCCAGGGTTTATGACTCCCTTTAGCATAATTAAGAGCATTCCAAAGGAGATGCTACTTTCTGGCCTTTTCTATTCCTCTCTGCCTATTAATACACAGTACTCTGTCCTTGTCACTAGGGCAGTGGCAGCTTTTAGCAGTGCTGGGAATACCAATCCCTGCCTATACAAATGATCATCATCTCTGTTGTAAGCCTTGGCCTTTCAGGGCTGAGCTACTGCTCTAACCCTATGCAAATCCCTGCACCAGAATGCATTCCTAAAACAACAACAACCACCTGCAGCTAAACTGGCCAGGTTTACTTGGTGCACTTGGAAAACTATCTTCCTAGTATGCATCAAACTCTGACTTCATAAACACAGTAATGGTGAGCTGTTTGGCCATCTTGGCTTATGTGTTTAGCCCCGGTCAGCTAGACACACTCCTCTCATCTGACTGCAAGGCTGGACCAAGCATGTGTCCTGAAATGCTTCAGAAGGAGAAGATATTGGATCTAGCTCCACCATCCTCTTCAGGGTCCAGAGGAAGGCAGGAGAACCTTTCAACCCCCACTGCCTGGCCGTATGCAAGAGCAATGGTGTTCCCAGGTCATTTTCAAATTGAGGACTCTATCACTAACAGAAATGGAATCTGAAACACTGATAACTACAAGACCAACAGTTTAGGACTCAGTGAGTCTGCATTAGTCTCCTGAACTAATTGTTGGCTAGTCATAGCTATAATATATTTTTAGCTGTGTTTGTTTGTTTTGACACAGGGTCTACGTAGTCCTGGATGTCCTAGAGCTTGCTATGTGAACCAGGCTGACCTTCAACTCACGGAGATCATCTGGGAACACAGGAGGAGCATGTGACCACACACTGTTGCTCCTGGGTCCTCTGCCTTCATCTTTTTTTTTTTCTCTTGGAGTCAGGATTTTACTATATAACCCTGGCTGGCCAGACAGAGATCTGCCTGCCTCTGCCTCCCAAGTGCTGGAGCTAAAAGTACGAATTACCAGCTATATCTGAAGACATCTGTGCATTTTATGTCTCGTTTCAAGAACACTTACACCAGAACACAAGAACTTGTTGGTATCTTAGTAATTGTAGAATTTTCAAAGCCAACAAAGCACTTCTTTTGCCTGTCCCCAACTCATCAAAAAGTACACTGAACAAGGAAGAGGGGACCAAGCAAGGCCTCTGCTCTAGAGCTTGCCTAGCATACAGAAAGTGCTGGCTCAATCCCAGGACTGCATACACAGGGTGCAGTAGCACACAGCTATAGTCTCAGCACTGTAGAGACGGAGGCAGAAAGACTCACAACTGGCTCCCACAGGCACTGAACATACAGGGTAGACTTACAAAGATGTAGACAAATGCGCATCTTCATGGAAAATAAGTTAAATCTTTTAAGTTCCTAGTAGCAAGAGGCAGCAGCAAAAGACAGGAGAGGTCTGAAACGTCACTGTGGTAGGACTCCCTGGGCACAGGCGTGGAGGCCGAGGCTGGAGGATCTGAGTTCAAAGCCAAGCTGGTCTAGACAGCAAGACAGCCTGTCTCAGAAAAAAGTAGAATTCACAGAGTCTAATGATGGACTAAATGTAAGAGGAAGAATAGAAAGGTCAACGACTCCTTGGAACTGGATGACAATTCTTCAGACAGAAAAAAAGTGAGGACTGGAAAGATGGCTCAATGGTTAAGAGCGCTGACTGCTCTTCCAGAGGTCCTGAGTTCAATTCCCAGCAACCATATGGTGGCTCACAACCACCCGTAATAAGATCTGACGCCCTCTTCTAGTGTGTCTGAAGATAGCTACAGTATATTCATGTACATTAAATAAACAAACCTTAAAAAAAAAAAAGTCAGGAATGCATCTGGTAAGAATAGGGATGTTGGCTTTAGAAATTAATGCAGATTTCTTTTTGTTAAATTTCTTTTTCTGGCATAGGCATGCGCATATGAGTGGCAGGGCAGTGGATGGAAGAGGTCATCAGATCCCCAGAGCTGGAGCTATAAGCTGTTGTAAGTTGTCTGACTTTACTGCTCTAAGTTTGGGTCCTCTGCAAGAGAAGTTTGTATTTCTATTTTTGTGCAAAAATATGAAGACCAATGGACAAGGTGGATCCAAGAACCTGGAAATCACCTACACAAACAGTAACTGAACCTTAAAAAAAGCAAGATAGCCTCCAATGTCAGAAATTACTGGCTGCCTCTACCACAGCCTTTCTTCACTTTCTTCTAAGCAAATCCCCATTTCGTTTAACATTGGGGAGACACAGAATATGAGGTACATTTCAGGGAAGATTCTTTCTCCGCCTAGGCAATGAACTGACCCGGCTAAGGTATGTGTGGCACTGGCTCACTAACGGTCATGCAGAAACAAACCGTCCCCAGTGAGCCATGGGAAGCTCCCTGGGAGCGTCTTAGAATGGTTTCTTCCGGGGCTGGTGAGATGGCTCAGCAGGTAAGAGCACCCGACTGCTCTTCCGAAGGTGATAAGTTCAAATCCCAGCATCCACATGGTGGCTCACAACCATCCGTAACAAGATCTGGCGCCCTCTTCTGGAGTGTCTGAAGACAGCTACAGTGTACTTACATTAAAAAAAAAAAAAAAAAAAAGAATGGTTTCTTCCATCTTTAAGTAAGGACCTAAGTGTTCTCATGTCCAGCTTCGTTTGATTATACAACGATGAGATGCTCAATCTGGGGTGACAGCTCACACTTGCAGTCAGTCTCAGGCCTCCAGAGGCCGGGGCTGGAGGAATGCTCAGAGTTTAAGAATAGCCCAGACCACAGACACGCTGTCTCAAAGAAACAACATCAGCACAGGGAATGGGTCAGTCGCTGAGCCCTTGCCCTAAAAGCACAGGACCCAAGTAAGAGCCCCAGAGCCCATCTAAAAATAGCCACCTATGGTGGTTAGTACGCACTTGTAACCCCCATGGTAAGAAAGCAAAGACAAGATTCTTTGAGGCTCACTGTCCAGCCAGTCTATACAGACTAGTGGGTGAGCTCCAGGGCAAGAGATCCTGTATCAAAAGAGACAGATGTCATTTTTTTAAAAAAAGATTTTATTTATGTATGAGTAGACTATAGCTGCCTTCAGACACACCAGAAGAGGGCATCAGATCCCATTACAGGTGGTTGTGAGCCACCATGTGGGTTGCTGGGAATTGAACTCAGGACCTTAGGAAAAAGAGTCAGTGCTCTTAACCGCTAAGCCATCTCTCCAGCCCAACAGATGTCATTTGTAAGGACACCCACACATTCACAGAATGGTGCCCACACACACCCATGGACAAAGGAACGGGTGGGAGGCAGGAAGATGGTTCAGCAGGTCAACAGGCTTGCCACTAAATATGACAACCTGAGTTTGACCCCAAAGGTTACCCTCTAGCCTTGATCTGTGTGCTGTGACAGTTGCCTTCTCCCACAGATACAAATAAATGTACTTTTAAAAAAGATTATTTTATGTATATGAATATACTGTAGTTGTACAGATGGTTGTGAGTTACCATGTGATTGCTGGGAATTGCACTCAGAACCTCTGCTTGTTCTAGCCCCACTTGCTCTGCCCCAAAGATTTATTGTTATATGTAAGTACACGGTAGCTGTCTTCAGACACACCAGAAGAGGGCATCAGATCTCATTAAGGATGGTTGTGAGCCACCATGTGGTTGTTGGGATTTGAACTCAGGACTTTCGGGAAAGCAGTCAGTGCTCTTACCCGCTGAGCCATCTCTCCAGGCCAAATGTAGTTAAAATTTGAAAAACACTAGCTGGGACACTGAACAATGGTTCAGAGGCTAAGAACTGGACATACAATGAGACCCTATCTGAAATCAAAATAAAACCCCAACTCCTAGGGGTCAGAAAGAGGACTGAGCAGTGAAGAGGACGTGTGGCTCTTGCAGAGGACATGAGTTTAGACAGTATCTACATGGTAGCTTACAACTGCCTGAGATGCCCTCCTTCTGATCTTCATGGGTACCAGGCACACATTCTGCACACACACATACATGCAAAACACTTAAACACAGAAAAATAAAAATCCTGAAAACAAAACAGGCTGATCAAGCATCCCCCTCATCCAAGAAAACAGATTGCAACAGCAAAGCTCTAGTTGTTGTGAGGTTGAGGCAGGAGAATCACAATGTAGGACAGCCTAGGCTACAGCCAAGGCTATACAGAGAAACCCTGTCTCGGAAAAAAAAAAAACCTTGCCATCTTAACTGTTTTCAGGTTCAATGACGTTAACACACTCACACCACTGTGCAAATGCCACCATTACTTACACTTACACCTGCAGACTTTCTCAACTCTCCAAAGTGAGCCTGCGCCTAGGAAACAAGTCGTGTGCATGTGCAGGAGATGCGCGCATGTGCAGGAGATGCGGCACTCGCCTCCAACTGCAGTGCAGGAGGAAGGAACATTGGCAGCCATCACTCCTCTCTGGTGTATGTGCATGAACTGTGGAACATGTGTGGAGGTCATAGGACAAGTCTGAACAGTTGGTTCTCTTCTACCACACAGGTTCCAAGGATCCGACTCATGTTGTCAGGCCTGGTGATAAGCACTTTATCCACTAAGCAACCTCACTATCCCCTTCTATACAGATTGGTCTGTCAGCTTGACACAACCTGTAATCATCTCTGAGGAGGGTAATTCCACTGATAAAATGCGTCCATCAGATTGACCTGTAGGCAGGTCTGTGAGACACTGTCTTGATTGACGAATGATATAAGAGGTCCTAGCTCATTGCAGACAGCATCATCTCTGGGAAGGTGGTCCTAGGTTATACAGAGGCAGGCTGAACAAGCCATGGGAGCAGGCCAGCAACATGGTCCTCCATGGTCTCTGTATTAGCTCCTGCCTCCAGGTAGGAAATAAACCTTTTCTCTCCAGATTGCTTTCTGTCGGGATCTTTATCCTGGCGACATAAACTGCGACAGCTTTCCTCTTCCTGTCCTTACTACTTTAAAACTCTACCTCATGTGAGAGCCGCATTTGCCTTTTGATACCTGCCTTATTTTAATCGCATCTCTTGCTACTTTAATAAATTCAAGGACATCCTCAGCTACATACCAAGTTCAAGTCTCCCTGGGCTAAATCATCTCTCTGGAAAAAAAAAAAAAATAAATCCTAGCTGGGTGTAGTGTGGTGGGATACATCTTTAACCCCAGAATTCAGGAGGCAAGGCAGGAGGATCTTTGTGAATTTGAACTCCAGCCTAGTCCACATAACAAGTTCCAAGCCAGCCAGGACTACAAAGTGAGACCCCTGTCTCAAAACAAATAAACAAACATCCATAAAACCTTTGAGCCAGAGAGACGGCTCTGTGGGTAAGGTCACTGTGCTGTTTTAGGCTGGTTATAGTGGCACCTGCCTGTTCTTATGTGTATGATGCTATGTGTGTATGCATGACTGTGCACCATAAGGGTATCTGGTACCTGCAAAGGACAGAAGAGGAAGGTGGACCCTGGAACTGGAGCTAAGCCATCTCACCAACCCCTGCTCTGTTTTCTATTTCTTAAAATCTGAACAGCTTCCACCTGCTCCAAACCCAGCTGTTCTGTGGCTGCTGTTATCTCCAGCTTCGGAGAGCCTACGCTATGCTTTCCTCACTAAATGACTGGTCCAGCTTGAGACCCACACTACAGGGTGAGCCCAAGCGTGACACTGCCTGGACGTCCAAGAACCAGAGGATGGATCAGAACCAAACACAACTGGGGGGGGGGGGGGGCGTTAATGAACTGAACTGATGCCTAGTAAAATTCTGCTATCCTCATAGATTGGTGCCCAGCAACTGATGAGAGCAGATGCTGAAACCCTCAGCTAAACATTAGGCAGAGCTCCAGGAACCCTAAAGAGGGGAAGGATTGTAGGAGCCTGAGAGGTCCAGACACCATGAGAACAAGGCCCACAGAATAAACTAAGCAGGGCTCATGGGGGCTCACAGGAACTGAAGCAACAATCAGGGTGCCTGCATGGGTCTGAGCCAGGTCCTCTGCATCTATGCTGTTTGTTAGCTTAGTGTTTCTGTGGGAGTCAGGGCTGTCTCTGATTTGCTCACCTGACCTGGGGACCCTTTTCCTCCTACTGAGTTGTCTCCTCCAGCCCTGATGAGGGTTTGTGCCTAGTCTTAGTGTAACTTGTCATGCCATGTTCGGCTGATATCCCTGGGGGGCCTGCTCTTTTCTGAAGGGAAATGGAGGAATGGATTGGGGGAGGGGAGTGGGAGGAGGACTGGAAGGACTGGAGGGAGAGAAATTGTATCTGGGGTTGTAATATAAGAGAAATAATAAAAAACAAGAAAAGAAAAGAAAAGAAAAGAAAAGAAAAGAAAAGAAAAGAAAAGAAAAGAAAAGAAAAGAACACTGAAAATGTCAGTGACCTTGGGTAGAGTGTGGAAAGCCTTAAACCCAATCTGACCTCTGGGTACAGATCAAGATGGAGCTCACAGTGAACAGGTCCAACAGAAAGCTAGAATCTGGGGCTGGTGAGATGGCTCAGCGGGTAAGAGCACCCAACTGCTCTTCCAAAGGTGATAAGTTCAAATCCCAGCATCCACATGGTGGCTCACAACCATCGGTAACGAGATCTGGCGCCCTCTTCTGGGGTGTCTGAAGACAGCTACAGTGTATTTACATATAATAAATAAAAAATAAATCTTTAAAAAAAGAAAGCTAGAATCTGGATAAGGTCAACCACTACAGCAGAAACTATGCAGGCTGGAGAGATGGCTCACTGGCTGAGAGCATGGCAGCTCTCAGAGGACCCAAGCTGAATTCTCGACACCAATATGGCAGCTTACAACTGTGTTACCTCCTCCCAGGAGATCAAACACACTCTGAACTGCACACATACTGCAGGCAATGGTGCAGATATGCACAGCCAATCACCCATATACTGTATTTTTCTTCTGTTTGAAGAGCCTAAAGAAACAGAAAAGTGTAGTACATTCAACTTGTCTGCCTCACTTTCCAGAGGTAAAACTTCCCAAAGTGCCTCTGATGTATTCCACGTCAGCAGGAGACACGGATCACAAAGGCCATGGGAGCCTAGGCAGGACTTCAGTGACTGGGCCTGCAGAGCCACCCATCAGCTCAGGTGTCTAGTCACTGTCCTAGGGTCACTTCCTGTGCTTGCAGTAATGGAGGGCAGGGCTGGGATAGCTGGCACTGACTCTGCCCTTCATCTGCAGAGGCTGCCACATGCTTCCTGTTCTTGCACAGGCACAAGGACTGACACTCTGCAAATGGCTCCACTGAGGATGACAGGGCATTTGTTGCATCTGTTAGGCAGAATGTGGCCCCCAGTCCCTCTCCTAAATTTGACAAACTAGTAAAGTGGATTCCATGTTCTCCGACTCTAGTGTTCCTGAGGACCGAGAGCCAAGACACAGGGATGTGTAAGCCTGTAATCACAGCACACGGGAGGCAGAACCAGGCCACTGTGGTCTGCATAACAAATTTAGGACAGTCTAGAATGCATACATTCTTCTCTCAAAAAGGGTCGAGATAGCTCATCAGGCTAAAGTGCTTACTACCAAGCCTGAAAAATCTGAGTCCAACACCCAGGATTCACATGGTAGAAGGAGAAAAAGGACAATTGTCACACACACACACACACACACACACACACACACACACACACACACACTGGCATGCTCGCTCTCTCTCTCTCTCTCTCTCATATACACACACACTGGCATGTACTCTCTCTCACACGTACACATGGAGCAACTATTTTTTTTAAAGTGCAAGTAAATAAAACATAAATTTTTTACAAAGTGGAACCAGAGTCAGCTGGTTAGTGACAAGCATGTGCTGCTCTTGGGGAGGACCCAGGTTAGGTTCTCAGCACTCGTGTGGTAGCTCACAGCCATCTCTAACTCCAGTCCCAGGGGATGTGACACCTTTGTCCAACCTCCACAAGTGCCAGGCACCACACACATGGTGTGTATATATAGATACATATAGACATGTAAGCAAAATATGCACATAAAAATAAATCTGTTTTCTTTTTTTTTTTTGACAAGAGTTTCTCTGTGTAGCCCTGGCTGTCCTGGAACTCACTCTGTTGTAGACCAGGCTGGCCTCGAAAAATCTTTGTTTTCAAGACAGGGTTTCTCTGTGTAACCCTGACTGTCCTGGAACTCACTCTGTAGATCACGCCAGCCTCAAACTCAGAGATTCAACTGCCTCCGCCTCCCGAGTGCTGGGATTAAAGCAGACCACCAAAAAAAAAAAAAAAAAAAAAAAAGCAGACCACCACCACCTGGCAAGTCTTTTTTAAAAAAAACCAAGAAAAGGTCCAATTAGACCTGAAGAAAGAGGAAAGCAGCAGCCTGGGAAGAAGAGACCACAAATACAGAGGTTCTCATTATGTTCCCTCACTCTCCCCAAAACCATAACAGCCCCACTTCCTCAATAAAACGTTTTATGTACTATAGTTAATGGTTCTACTTAAGGTAAAGTCCAAATGTTTTATTCAAAAAAAGAAAATTACAGGACTGGGAACGTAGCTTGGTCAGTGGAGTGCTTGGCTGGCATGCACAGGCTAAGGGCTCAGTCCCCAGCACTGATAAATCGGGGTGCAATCCCAACACCACAGAGGTAGAGGCAGAAGGATCATTAGGTCAAAGACATTGTCAACTGCATGGCTAGTTTAAGGCTAGCCTAGGTTACACAAGACCCTTTCTCACACACATTTTTTTTTTTCAATAGAAAGCAAATATCCTCTTGCATCCTAAATTGATCCTAAATTTAAACATTCATAATTGATGCTCACACATAAGGAGTATGTATGCTGGTCTCTATCAGCAATGGGAGAGCAAAAAGACACCAAGAGACCTGTCACACTGTTATGTCACCCTTCTTGGGGATAGACAACCCTCAAGTCTTTTGTTTTGGAGACAGGGTTTCTCTGTGTAGCCCTGGCTGTCCCAGAACTCACTCTGTAGACCAGGCTAACCTCGAACTCAGAATCCGCCTGCCTCTGCCTCCGGAGTGCTGGGATTACAGCCGTGTACCACCACACCCGGCCAACCCTCAAGTCTTAAGCCATTTCTTCCTAACAGATCCTTTCTAGAAATCTGTAAGAGCCGGTTAGCCTGGTCTACAGAGTGAGTTCCAGAACAGCCAGGGCTACACAGAGAAACCCTGTTTCGAAACAACAACAACAACAACAGAACAACTTTGAGCACTGGTTCTTCCCACTGTATGGGTTCCAGGACTCAAACTCAGGTCTTCAGGCTAGGCTTCAAGTGCCCTTGACCTAAGCCAAGCCAGCGGTTTGCAACCTTCCTAACGCTGTGATCCTTTAATAAAGTTCTCCTCATGTTGTGCTGACACCCAGCCATAAAATTATCTCGTTGCTACTTCATAACTGTAATTTTACAACTGTTATAAATTGTAAATATCTGGTATTTCCTATGATTTAGGTGACCCACAGATTGAGAACCACTGTGTTAAGTAAGCCCAAAGCCTCACTGCCCCGAAGCCCTCATTTTGTTTGTTGGTTGGTTTTTAAAGATAAGGTCTCAGTGCCAAGAAACCACTCAGCTGTTCAGAGCACTGGCTGCTCTTTCAGAGGACCTCAATTCAATTTGCAGCACCAACACGGTAGCTCACAACTGTCTGTAACTCCAGTTCCAGAGGATCTGACGCCTTCACTCACATACATGCAGGCAAAACACCAATGCACATAGAATAAAAATGATTTAAAATCACATAATGAAATAAAGATAGGAACTTGCTGTGCAAGTCAGCCTGGCCTCAAGCTCAGAGTGCTGCCACAGATCTGCCTCTGACTCCTGGGCGCTGGGACTAACGGTGTCACCATGTCCACAACACCCTCACTCTTCTGGGAACTCTTTCCTAACGTTCTCAGATTCCTTTTATTATAGAAGAGTTTCATTAGCTCTCACTATAAGAAGGCTCGACAGGAAATGAAGGATAGCACAATCTCCGGACCTTAACACAGTATGTGGGAGACAGACACAGAGCTTAATGTTTTCAAAGGACAGAAATGACGTTAGTCAGTGGTGATCCTGAATTCCCAGCAAACAGAGCCTCCAAATTCTACCAGGATGCTCAGTCACCATCTCTAAGTCACCTCCACTCTTGAGATTTTTGTTTTGTTACTCAGGGTCTCATTTATCCCAGGCTGGCCTCAAGCTCAATGTGTAGCTGAAAATGACTGTTTTTGTTTTTGTTTTAAGAATTATGTATTTATGGCTTCTGGTGCTTTGCTTACATAGGTGCCTGAGCTCCCGCTTTGTGCCAGGTGAGTGCAGAGGCCATGTGAATGTTGGACATCAAGTCCAGGTCCTCTAGAAGAACAGTTAACTACTGAGCCATCTCTCCAGCCCCAATCTTTAACTTCTGACCCCCCCCCCCCAATCTCCCACGGGTGCAGGACCAGACCCACTGGATAGGGAACACCAGGTTGTGCTCCCCAAGGAAGCACTCTGCCAACTAAACCACACCTGCCCCTGTTCTTATAAGATTTATTTACTTTATTTCAGCACATCCATGCTTTGTCTTCATGCCAGTGTACCCTGCGCCTGCCTGGTGCCCACTAAGCCAGGAGACACAGGGTCCTCGGAACTGACTAGGGATGGTTTGGAGACCGCAGGCGGGTGCTGATGAAGCAAACTTGGAGCCTTCTGTAAGAACAAATGCTCTTAACTGATGAGCCATCTCTCAGCCCCATCCTTTTTTTTTTTTTTTTTTTAAATTAAATTATCCATGTGTGCATGCAGGTTTGGTTGGGTCTCCTGGATCTGAGCTGCAGGTGCTGGGAACTCAACTCCAGTCCTCTGAAGAAGAGCCAACCGAGTCTAGCACTGTGCCAATCGGGGAGGGAAGACAGTTCGTTATTCAAACAAGGTCTCTCATGGCATCTGCTAGTCTCCACCTTTCAAGTACTAGGACCACATGCTGTCTGACTTGTCACACCGCTATGGAGTGACTTTTCTTTTCTTTTTTTTTTTAAATATATATCTTTTTTTTTTTTAAAGATTTATTTTATTTATTATATGTAAATACATTGTAGCTGTCTTCAGACACTCCAGAAGAGGGCGCCAGATCTCGTTACGGATGGTTGTGAGCCACCATGTGGATGCTGGGATTTGAACTTATCACCTTCGGAAGAGCAGTCGGGTGCTCTTACCCGCTGAGCCATCTCACCAGCCCCTGGAGTGACTTTTCTTAAAAGAATCTGTTCTTCTTTTCTTTTCACATCATTTTTGTCTGGAAGCCAGAGAGTGACAATGAAAGAATCAGTTATCTCCTTCTACCTTGTGGACCTGGGGCAGAAACACGGAATCAGACTCAGGTCTTCAAGCTTGCTGGCAGGAGCTTTCCTCCACTGAACCAGCCAGGCAGCCCTCCAGTAGCCTTTCTAACCGACACTACCCTGGATCACCCCATGCGCTTGCATCCAAGAGGATGGTCTTGGCCCCTGCCCTGCTCCAGCTTCACCTCTTGCTGAGGCATCAAGTGCTAAGGCTATAAGCTGGTACAGACAAGAATAAAATGGTACCACTCAGGAGGCACTGAGTCAAGTCATTGTAACAACTGTCCCTCCACATAGGCACTCGCTGCTCTTCTACTGTATGACGACGGACTACTAACTGCTGTTGACACTTGGTATGTGCCCTGTGCAGTACTCAGGACTTTACACTTATCATCTCATTTAACTCTCATGACAGCCTGCTAGGAAGCTGCTACCATGACTCTCCTTATGCACAAGGAAAAACCAAACTTAAGTGTGAACAAGTTATCAAATGTACACAACAGGACAGCATGGGACAGCTTGGGACAGCACAGGCAGGAGGTGAGCCTGCCCCCATCTTGTCTGCCTCTATAACCCAGCTTCAACCACTGTGGCATTCCACCTCTAAGCGCACCGTTAACCAAAGCACTAATGTGCTCTGACTCGCAGGCCTCTTGGTATATACTTCCAAAGCTATGTGAGGAAGCAGATTCCAGTTTCTGTCAGCCACAGTCTCTGCTTTAACAACCCTGGTTTTAAAGAAGATTCTCCTTCTCATCGATAGAGAATACCTGTCCATGAATCCCTTCCCTCACTGTAAGTGCTGAAAGGGTTCAGATGAACACACTCTTATGGCTTAAGAACACGTCTAACAAGGCTTCTCAACTGTTCAACTAGCTCCAACTGTATTTGCATTTTCTTGGGTTTTATTTTGTTTTGAGACAGTCTTGCTATGTGACCCAGGCTGGCCTAACTCTACCTGCCATCTACATCTTCCTAGTGTTGAGATTACAGACCCGTCACCACATCTGGTCCTCCTCACCTCTTCCTTAAGCAGTAGCTAGAAACCTTGGCAGTTCTATACATTGCTATCCCATGCTCTTACAAAAGCAAGATTCAAATCCAGCCTGTCTCAAAAAAGGAAGTAAGGGTCTGCCGCAGTTCCCAGGTCAACCTCAGCAGTCCAGAGACAGAGGCAAGCATCTGGTAGGTTGAGGTGAGCAAGGGAACTGCATCTCAAACAAACAAAGGAGTAAGGGAGAGGGAAAGGAAGGAGAGAAAGAAGGAAAACAGTGCAGGAGTGACTGTGTGACACCTGGGAGCTGTTTCCAGCTGCCTCCAAGGTCAGTGACTTGTGTGAAAAGCTAAGTGTAAGTGGATGGGCCTTTCTTTAAACAGCCTTTAACAATGTACTCCAGCCCAGGTCCAACATGCCAAAAGCCAACCCAATAGCCACTGCAGCACACAGTGGGGATACTATCCCCAAACAGGTCTAAGACAAAATGGCAGCACAGACAGTTCCCTATCTCCCTGCCTGGGGACAGAGATAGAGGTATGCAGAGACTAGATTCTATCCTGTTGCAATAACTCAAGCAATCAGACTCCTGCAGCAGATCTCCTCCCAATAAAACTTTCATGCCATGGACCCAAGGGTGACCCAATGCAACATCGGCAGAGACAGGTTTTACATTACCCGGCTCCCTCACCCTAATGACCTCACTATTTCTTCTTAGTCCTGACCACATTCTTCCTGGCCCAGAGACACCCCACCTCCCCCACCCCCCAAAAAGAACAAGTCTCACCAAAAAGAGAGTTACGACTTAACTAAACGACCCTGAGTTCTTAACAGGGAACTTTATCTCCCCACCTCCCCCTCCTTCCTTCAAAGGACTGGCGTAAGCAAAGGCTTCATTTTCTGTTCCGGGAATCCTGGTACTTCCTAGAGAAAGAAAGCGGATTGGAAGACACAAACTCAGGGCCAGTGACAAGCTGCTCCCTCCTTCGGTGAGACCGCCCCCGCTCCGCCTGGGGGAGGAAGGCCCCACCTCTCTCCTCCGAGCCAGCTCAGGTCCCCCTCCCCCTGCTCCAGCCTCCTCTCCACCCTCTCCCCACCTGCTGCCCTCTTCCCAACACCCCAGAGCAGGGCGCCACCTCCGTGAGAACCGTGCGCAGCCGGCCGAGCCCCACCGGTAGGCCCCGATGCTAAGCCCCGGCCCCCCATGCCTGGCGCTGGGTGAGGGAGGAGAATAACCACGGCGCGGCAAGGCTTTTCTTTGGTTTCCCCCCCACAGCTCAGGCGGGGGAGGGAGAGAGAAAAGGCAGCATTCCTCGCAGCCCTTTAAACCCAAGGAAAAGAGCCAAACAGCCACACCGCCCCCGCGTCACCTCCCCATTGGTCAGCCCGCCTCCTCCTCGTCCCCAACCCTCCCAAGCTCACCTCTGCGGCCCAGGTCGCCCCCTCGGGGGGAGGCGGAGGACAAATCCGTGTGCGCCCCCCCCGCCCCCACCCCAGCTAGGCGTCCTTCGGCTGCGGGGGCAGGAGTGGGGCTGGGGTCCCCGGCTCGGCGAGGATAACCACCCACCCCAGCACCTCGCCCAGGCGGTGCGAGCCGGACCGCGGCGGGGGGCCTCGGGCTCCCACCCCGACCCAGCCTCTTCCCTGCCCGGACCCGCCTTCCCTCCCCGGCTCCGAACCTGTTCCTGCTCCCTGCGCCGCGGCTGCCACCGCCGCCTCCGCCCCCGCAGGTTCCGCCCGGCTCTCTGGCCGCTGCCTCCCGCTCCGCAAGCCGACCGACCGCGGCGAAGCTGGTCCGCTGGCCCGCTCCCCGGCTCCCTCCTGCCCTCCCTCCACCTAGCACCGGAAGCCGCGACGGCGACAGGAGCTGTGCGGCGAACACCCACCCCCAGCCTGGGCTACTTCCCACCTCCACGATCGCGCGAGAAGTGCGCGGTAGCGAGCGGCAGTTCTCGCGAGACCCATCACCATGGCAGCGGCTGCAGCAAAAGCAGCCGGTGCTGAAGCTGAGCCTAGGCGGGGGCCTGTGTGGGGGCTGGAGCATCCGAAGGCACGGCGTGGAGAGGGAGCTGTGGGCACTGAGGTGAGGCTCCCGAGCTCCGGGACCTTGCCACATCCTGGCTGGCTGGCCACAGGGCTCGGGCTAGGGATTCTCTGGGGTTTCTTAAGCAGAGCCTACGTGGATCGTGAAAACGGTTGCTGTATCCTGCCCTAGTCTAGTCTTATTCCAAATAAACAGCCCTTCACACGCATCCCACCTGCTAATCCGCTCAGCTCCCTAGTTTCTAAGGGTGCTTTCTCTGAGATCCTTTTCCATAAAGGAAGAGGAGAAAGAACGATGCATTTGAGATACTAGAGGAAACATCTGGATGGGGTCGTCTAGGAGGTTGAGGCTCATAGACAGGGCAGAAACTCAGAGGCAGCTCTCATGAAGTCTCTCTACATGAGTCTAGATTTTAGTATCCCCAGGAAAGCGCACCCACGACCCTGCCTTCCTTTCCTGACATGATGGAAACACTGCCTGAGACTCTAGCCACAAGCTATGTTAGAATCTGAGCTAGAAGAGTCCTCGCCAGAAACACTGAACACTGCGTTCTTTAAATGCATCAAGCATAAGAGCTTGGTGCAACATTATAACTCTTCTCTCCTTCCAAAACATAGGCTGGGAACAGAGTCTATCTCTTGTCCCATCTGTCTCTGGTTTATACCTTTATATCAGTTTGTCTTCTCTTTTTAACCTCAAAAATAACACTACTGGCTGGGGGCGGTGGTGGCACAGGCTTTTAATCACAGCTCTGGAGACTGGGGTGCAGAGGCAGGTGGATGTCTGTGAGTTAAAGGCCAGTCTGATTTACAGAGCAGGCTCCAGAACAGCCAGAGATGGTGAATGAAGAGATGGACAGCAAGCAGCTTGTTGATAACGAAGAGAATTATTTGTCCCCACTCAGGACTCACTGCTGTTGAGAGCCTTTGTTAAGCTCTGGTTTTCGCTTGTTTTCCCCCACCCTCCATCTATTAACTGTGTGTGCTTGTATGAGAGATTGTGGGTACACTTGTGCTCTAGCAAGATGTGGAGGTTAGAGAGGACACCTTTCAGGAGTTGCTGTTCTTGACTTTTTTCCCTCGTTGGGCCAGGATCTTTGGTTTCTGCTGCTGTAGTGCACACTCTAGGCTAGCTCTGCGATTCTCCTGACGTCATCCCCTCTGTGCAATTCTCCTGACATCATCCCCCATCATGCTTTAGGAAGGTTTTCATTACACCACAGATATCCAGCTTTTTTAAAAAAAAAAATGTTATTGTTGTGTTTGAGACAGGGGCTCAGGCTCACTATGTAGCCCCACCTGGCCTGGAACTCACTTTATAGACCAAGTTGGCATTGAATTCAAATACGATCTGCCTGCCTCTGCCTCCCGAGTGCTTAGATTAAAGGTATTTGTCACACATCCAGCCAAATGGATTTATTTTTAACTGTACCTATGCACATAAGTCTGTGTGTGTGAGTATGTGCCTGTAAGTGTGGGTATCTGCTGCAGGGAGAAAAATGTAACATTCTCTGGAGACAAAGTTACAAGCAGTTGTTCCACGTGGGTGCTGGGAACCAGGTCCTCTAGGCAAGAGAGGTCTGTGTCTGATCTCCCTCCACCTTTTACACTAGGTTCTGGGGAGCAAACGCAGGTCAAGCTTGTCTTGCTAGTACTTTTAATGGCTGAACTATCTCCCTAGCCCAAATCCTGGGTTCCTAAAGGCAAGAGACTCCCCAAAATATAGTTCTGTGCTAGGTAGTTTTATGTCAGCTGGACTCCGACAGAGTTGTGCAGGAAGAGAGAACCTTAGTTAAGAAAATGTCTTGTTTCATCAGCTTGGGCTGTAAGCAGGCCTGGGGGACACTCTCTTTGAGTGATAGTTTGAGGAAGCCAAGCTCCCTGTAGGAGGTGTCACCCCTGGGCTGTATGTTGTATAAGAAATCAGGCTGAGCAAGCCTATGTATAAGCAGCAATCTTCCGTGGCCTCCGCTTCTGTTCCTGCCTCCAGGTTCCTACCCTGAGTTCCAACTCAGTGATGATCTATAATAAACCCTTTCTTCCTCAGGTTACATTTGGACAGTAGGAGTGAGATGTTGCTGTCACAGACCTGACCTTGTGTTTTGGGGAGGATTGTGGTGGCATCTGAACTCTGGGCTGGAAAAGCCGTTGTGTGCTCAGAGTTCCGTGGGCCGCTGTGGGGACTTAGAAGATAATGCCAAAAGCAGTGCAGATGACAGAGGCCTGGCTTGGGAAGTTACAGGGAGAAATTGGAGAGTCCCTTAAAGAGTCTAAATCTAATCCCAACACTTGGGAGGCAGAGGCAGGCGGATTTCTGAGTTCGAGGCCAGCCTGGTCTACAAAGTGAGTTCCAGGACAGCCAGGGCTATACAGAGAAACCCTGTCTCGAAACCCCCGCCCCCCAAAAAAAGAGTCTAAGTCTCAAAGTTTGAATTAAGAGCCACTGAAGTGCAGATGTGGTGGCTCACACCTTTAATCCCAGGGCTCTGGGGGTAGAGGCAGATGGATTGCTGTGAGTTCACAGCCAGCACCATCAACATAGTAAGTTACAGGCCAGCGCCAGAGCTATATAGAGGGACCCCAGCCAATTAAAAAAAAACAAAAAACAAAAAAACAAGAACAACTAAGGTGAAACTTTTACTTTACTTAATTGATACTGGCCAGCTGGGGCTGAAGAAATGACTGTGAGTAAGGAAAGAGCAGTCCAGGGTAGTGGCACAGGCCTTTAATCCCAGCACTTGGAAGCAGAGTCAGGTGGATCTCTGACTTCGAGGCCAGTTTGGTCTACTGTCACCACGTGGCAGGATCAGACGGGGGGGGGGGGCACAATCCAGCTGCAGCAGAGACCCAGCATTTTGGAGATGCCAGAACTGTGGGTCAACTGCCAAGGACAGAGGAAACTGGAATGGTGCTGCTCTGGGCCCAGGAGACAAGCTGGCAGAGTTGAGGCCACGGAGCACTTTGGGGCCCAGAGAACCATGAGGAGGCCTCAATGCTGGCCTTTTTACCGGGCTGGACTCTGGTTTTGTTTTGCTTTGTTTGTAATTGCCCTGGTTTCTCCTTTTTGAAGCAATAACGTATGTAACTTATTTTTTTATTTCACAGGACTCCACACTTAAGAGACTTTGGAATTTTACAGGGATTTTGAATGTTTTAGAAAAACATTGAACTTTAAAAGAGACTTCGGATGTTTCTAAAGAGACCGAGTTTCTTTAAACGTTTGAATTTTTAACAATTATGGGAAACTTCAGCATTGGAATGTTTTATGTCATTATAACATGCCATGTTGAGGGTAACTGAGAAAGGAAAGGTTCTAGTTGAATAATGATGTGTTTGTGATGACAAGAGGTCAACTGTACTGGCTAGTTGATGACAACTTGATAGAAGTTACAATCATTTGGGAAGAGGAAGCCCCAATCAAGAAATGACTCCACCAGATTGTGAACCAACCTGGAGGGCATTTCTCTCGGTTGGTGATTGGCATGGAAGGGCCCAGGTCACTGTGGCCAGTGATACCTTTGAATTTTATGAAGCAGGTGAGGGCTGACTAGCTGTTCAGAGGCTAAGGAGCCAGGCAGCTTTTCCCAAGGACCTGGTTTGATTTACAGCATCCATATGGTGGCAGGCAACTGTCTGTGACTCTAGTCTTAGGCCCCATTCAGGCCTCTATGGACACTGTGTGTAGTATGTATGTGGTACAAGCATACATGTAGGCAAAATACTTATGCACATAAAAATAAGTTTAAAAAAATTAAGTTCGGGCTGGTGAGATGGCTCAGCGGGTAAGAGCACCCGACTGCTCTTCCGAAGGTGATAAGTTCAAATCCCAGCATCCACATGGTGGCTCACAACCATCCGTAACGAGATCTGGAGTGTCTGAAGACAGCTACAGTGTACTTACATATAATAAATAAAATAAATCTTTAAAAAAAAATTAAGTTCAACGCTGGGTGTGGTGGCGCACACCTTTAATACCAGCACTTGGGAGGCAGAGGCAGGCGGATTTCTGAGTTCGAGGCCAGCCTAGTCTCCAGAGTGAGTTCCAGGACAGCCAGGGCTATACAGAGAAACCCTGTCTCGAAAAACAAAAAAAAACAAAAAAAACAACAAAAAAAATTTAAGTTCAATATCAGGGGAAAATATCAGGAAAGCAAGCTGAGCCAGCTACAGTGGTGCATACCGTTAGTCCCAGCACTCAGGAGGCAGAGCCAGGTGGATTTCTTTGAGTTTGAGGCCAGCCTGGTCTACATAGCAAGTTCTAGGACAGTAGCCAGGCTTCCACAGAAAAGACCATTTATTAAAAAAAAAAAAAAAAAAAAAAAAGCCATGGGGATCAGGCCTCTGGGCAGCGCTCCTCCGTGGTCTCTGCTTCAGTTCCTGCCTCCTGGTTCCTACACTGAGTTCCTGTCCTGAGATCCTTCAGTGACTATAGAATCTGTGAGGTAAAGTTAACCCTTTCCTCCTCAGCTTGCTTTTGGTCACAGTGTTTATCTCAGCAATAGAAACCTTAAGACCTTTATGCATTCCTACAGTCCGTGCTCTGACATGCCTTTAGTGTGATTGTTAACCTCTCCATTTCTCTCCTAAAACTTTGTGATAACACTCCACCAGATTATATCCCCACTCCCTCACCTCCGTATGCTTATGGACTGCTCACCCCACTCCCTAGTGCCTCCACAGCATGCCTTGTGGAACTCCAACAAGGAGAGGAAACCGAATGATGAAGACCTTGAGCCCTCCCACAAAGAAGACAAAAATGACCAACAGCTTCCTGTGACTCGGAGATGAGGGGTGTGGCTGAAGACCCCCCTCAGCTCTTCTGTCCTTCACCCTCTGGGGTGTGGAGAGATGAGGGTCAGGAGAGGTTGGCCTGATCCAAGCAGGGGTAGATAGAAGTGCTACTCCCCTGTAACCAGCTGCTCCCTGCCACTCTTAAGCTTCCTAACCATTTGGTCAGGGTGGAGCTCCTCCAGAGTGCAAGGAGGCCCAGGGTCCTGACTTGCTGCTCACCGAGCTTTTCCCTCCCTCCAGCTGCCACCGGAGCCCAGTAAAAGATGAAACTGTAGCCACCCACCAGCTCTGTGGGTTGCATACTCCCACCCCACCAGTGACCCCAGTCCTGGGCCTGAGCCCAGTGCCTGTGCCGGGAGGGGGTGTTGGCCTGCTGACCAAATCCAATTGGAATTTGTCAAGGTTGTGGTTTGGGGTTTAAGTCTGCCACAGAGTGTGCATGCGATGGAAAGAAAAGCTAGGAAAGAGAGGGAGGCAAAGGGACCGACAGGGGAGGGAAAAGGAAAGTTAAAAGACTCTCGCCACAGCCCTGTCTGGAGAGTGCCTCTTCCTAGAGGGAAGGCATCTGCACTCTGGATGTTCCATGTTATTCTCCTTTGTATCCAAGTCCATCTTACTTCAGTCCTTCAGTCCCCTCTCCTTTCTTCCTCTCCTCATTCACACATTAGGTTAGCAGGTGTCTGATATCTCCCACTAAGCTGTTGCCATGGAGACGAGACAGAGACAGAGACAGAGACAGAGACAGAGGGGATGGGTGAATTCAGGAGGACCTGAGTTCAGTTCTCAGCACCCGTTCCAGGAAGCACACAACACCAGGGGATTCACGACGCTCTTCTAGATACTCATACATGCATATATACACACATTTTTTTTTAATTTTAAAAATTTATTTGCGTATATAAATGTTCTGCCCAAGCTGGGCCTGGTGGTGCACGCCTTTAATCCCAGCACTCCGGAGGCAGAGGCAGGTGGATTTCTAAGTTCGAGGCCAGCCTGGTCTACAAAGTGAGTTCCAGGACAGCCAGAGCTACACAGAGAAACCCTGTCTCAAAAAAAAAAAAAAATGTTCTGCCCACATTTATGTCTGCGTACCATGTGCATACCTAGTGCCTCTGGAGGTCAGAATGGGGTATTGGATCCCTTGGAACTGGAGTTAAAGACTGTTGTGAACTGCCCAACTGTGGAAACTAGAAATCAAACCCCGGTCTCCTGCAAGAGCTACAAGCACTCTACACCAAGAAACCATCTCCCCAACCCCCTCCCTCCCCCAATTTTTTTGGTTGTTTTGTTTGTTTGTTTGTTTGTTTGTTTCTGTTTTTTGAGATAAGGTATCTATGGAGCCCTGGTTGTTCTGGAACTTACTCTGCAGACCAAGCTGGCCTTGAACTCACAGAGATCTGCCTGTCTCTGCCTGCTGAGTTCCATGATACCTGGCCTCCCACACTAAAAAGGTGTAATGTTGCCATGGAGTACTGCCATGACCCAGCAGTCCTCATGGTCCCCTTGATCCTGTCTCACCAGATCACCTATCACCTAGAGAAGTATAGTGAGCTATTTCTGTACTCCCTTGAAGCATGTTTTTGGCCTTTTTAAAATAAAATATATATTTTTTTCTGTATTAATGTTTTACCCTCATATGTCTCTAAACCATGGCTGTGCGGAAGCCTGCAGAGGCCAGACAAGGGCACCAGATCCCCTGGACTGGAGTTACAGATGGTTGTGAGCCACTATGTGGGTGCAGGGAATTGAATCCATACCCTCTGCAAAAGCAGCAGGTGCTATCTCCAGCCTCCCTGGGAGCATCTTATAGCCCCTGAATATGCAGGTGCTCTGAAAGGTCTTTTGTCCATACTGCATCTTTTTTTTTTTAAAGATTTATTTATTTATTATTTGTAAGTACACTGTAGCTGTCTTCAGACACTCCAGAAGAGGGCATCATATTTCGTTATGGATGGTTGTGAGCCACCATGTGGTTGCTGGGATTTGAACTCAGGACCTTCGGAAGAGCAGTCGGTGCTCTTAACCGCTGAGCCATCTCACCAGCCCCCATACTGCATCTTTTAATAAAAAAGATCTACTATCTATCTTTTAGAGACAGGGTTTCTCTGTGTAATCGCCCTGGTGGTCCTAGAACTCACTTTATAGACAAGGCTGACCTTGAACTCATAGGGCTCTGCCTAACTCAGCTTCCGCACCAGGCAATTTATTTACTTTTCTTTTTTTTTTTTCTTAAGATTTATTTATTACTATATCTAAGTACACTGTAGCTGTCTTCAGACACACCAGAAGAGGGCATCAGATCTCATTACAAATGGTTGTGAGGCACCATGTGGTTGCTGGGATTTGAACTCTAGCGGACCTTTGGAAGAGCAGTCAGTGCTCTTAATGGCTGAGCCATCCCTTCAGCCCCAACTTATTTACTTTATGTGCACTGGTGCTGTTGCCTGTATGTCCTTGTGAAGGTGTCAAATCCCCTGGAACTGGAGTTGCAGACATTTGTCAACTGACATGTGGGTACTGGGAATTGAACCTGGATCTTCTGGAAAAACAGCCAGTGCTCTTAACCACTGAGCCATCCCCCCAGTGCTCTTAACCACTGAGCCATCCCCCCANTAGGGTACATCCTGCCTGGCTAGCCTAGGGTACATACTGCCTGCCTGGCTAGCCTAGGGTACATCCTGCCTGGCCAGCCTAGGGTACATCCTGCCTGGCCAGCCTAGGGTACATCCTGCCTGGCTAGCCTAGGGTATATCCTGCCTGGCTAGCCTAGGGTACATACTGCCTGGCTAGCCTAGGGTACATACTGCCTGGCTAGCCTAGGGTACATACTGCCTGCCTGGCTAGCCTAGGGTACATACTGCCTGGCTAGCCTAGGGTACATACTGCCTGGCTAGCCTAGGGTACATACTGACTGCCTGGCTGGCCTAGGGTACATACTGACTGCCTGGCTGGCCTAGGGTACATACTGACTGCCTGGCTGGCCTAGGGTACACAGTGAAACCCTTCCCCAACAAACAACACATTTTGCATTGTGAGCATAGGAATCCTCTCATTTTTTTTCCATCACCCTTGATGTACATCCCTCCCCCCACCCCCCACCCCCACCCCTACCCAATTCTCTGGTTTGGACTTAGAGACAACAGTACCTGTCCTTTAATTGTTCACTTAATTGTTAGGATAAGTTTAAGATCTGACATCCCATTGCAGACATGACCTTGTAGTATAGCAAAGGGGACAAGTGACAGTCAGAGGGCAGGGTCTAGCCCTGCACAACAGCTTTGTGAGCTGTGTTGAACACAGCTAGCCCCATCCACTTATGTGAGGTCTGTGTCTGCTTTCATTCACCCTCTGCCCATAACTATTTGGGGTCTATAACAGCAGAACTGGGTAACTACAGTGGAGATGAGTTGTCTACATAGAGACCACAGTATAAATAGCCTAGTGTATCTACCATCTATCCTTTTACAGGGGGAAAATCGCCAGCTTTGGTTCTGAGTAATGGTGAAAGTGACCCTGGAGCCGAGGGCTCAGGGTGAACAGGGTCTATGTACATTTGGATCTAAAAGTCCTTTACACCGAGAAGTCCACCTTGGCTTTTACAGACTAAAAACCTAAACTCAGTATTTGAACATCATTTCAAATCCTTTGTGGAAGTCAGCAGGATATACATAAAGTCACTGAGTACAGGAGTGTAGACTTCACCTAGAGAGAGAAAAGACACGGGCTACTACCCCGAGTGTGGCTGGACATATCACCATCTGCCGCTGCCAGTCCAGTAGTTCAGTAACTTAATTTATTTTAGTTTCAAACAGGAACCAAGAACATGTCTCAGTACAATAAATTATCCATTCCCACCCTTCCTGCTGAAGAAGGAAAAGGGCCTCCAAGAGTTATGGCTAAAACCTTTCCCTTGGAGAGACCCCTTTCAACAACTGAACAGAAGGAGAAGCCTCCAAGAGCCTGACAAGACAGCTGTCTGAGGCTTCCCTGCGGTACTCTGTCCTTTTCCAACCGAAAACCTCTCATTATTGTCACCCGATGTCCCATAAGAGGAGGTTCTGGGCTGCAGTGGAGGAGTTTGAGAACCACAAATAGGAAGAGGTGGTCTCTTGCTATATATACACTGGTCTTATTGACTCCACACAATGCCTGCTGTTACCCTTCGAGGAAGGGGAGTGGCCAAAAGATAGACTCCCTATCCAAAGGAAGTAGGAATCTGGGCCCGAGGGACCTGTAGGTAGAGAAGACGCTAACAATACAGTGCATTTCATCTTAGTCTATTCGGGTGTTTAAGAACAGAATGTGGTGGCCACTTCCCCCACAAAAGGCTGCTCATTACAGATTTCACCTGACCCTACACCCCCAGAGCTGTTCTCAGCTTTGAGCTTGTGGGAGCCACGATAAACCCTAGACAGAAATCAGAGCAAAGGGCTGAAAGAGAGCAGCCCTCACACAGCGCTCCTCCTCCTCGTCGTCCTTAGGCGAGGCTCACCTTCACTTACACACATTGACCCACTCCGTGACTTTACACTCATCACACAGCACGTAACAGCACCAGTGGAAACGACAGTGGCAGCGCTCCACTCGCGTCTGCCGGAGCACGTTGTGCCCACGGCCACAGCACAGGCTGCCACAGCCATCCAAGAGGCGACTGGTCTTGTTGCAAGCCCGGCCTCTTGTGCCTGGGGAGCCCAAAGTAGGGTCTCGCTCACAGAAGTCAGGAGACTTCTCAAAGTAAACCAGCTCTCCGGAGAGGCGCCGTGGACGCAGGCGGGGCTGGAACGCCCCAGAGTTGCGGTTGTGAGTGTCGATGAAGATGGCTCTGCTCAGCCGCTCCCTCAATGCTGCCCCAATGGCCCGGAACTCTGGCGCTGCCCTCCAACAGGTCTTGAATTGGCAGCTGCCTGACGTTCCATGGCATTTGCACTTCCGCTTCAGGTTTTCCGTTACCACCTACACCGTCAGGATGACAAAGAGGAGCGATGAGGGGGTGCAAATGGACAGAGCGAGGAAGGGAACGGAAAGGAAGCATTTACCCATCTTTGATCACTAGCTCACAAGGAGACAACAGCTCTTTCCAGAATAAACATGGATAAAATAAAGTCTGTAGGCCAGAATGCCCTAAAGTCTGTCGGGGAAGGCAGCTGTTCTAACAGAGTCTATGCAGTGGTGGCGCACGCCTTTAATTCCAGCGCTTGGGAGGCAGAGGCAGGCGGATTTCTGAGTTCGAGGACAGCTTGGTCTACAGAGTGAGTTCCAGGACAGCCAGGGCTACAAAAAAACAACCAAAACAAAAACAAACAAACACAATGTCTATGCAGTGAGCCAAGTACTAGGCACATAGAGAATACAGTATATGAGGGGCTGGAGATGTGACCAGATAGCTAAGAGCACTGGCTGCTGCTCTCCCAGAGGACCTAGGTTCAATTCCCAGTACCCACATGGTGACTCATAACCCCGTTGGAGAGATGGCTTAGTGGTTAAGAGCACCGACTGCTTTTCAGAGGTCTTGAGTTCAGTTTCCAGCAACTGCATGATGGCTCACAACCATCTGTACTGGTCTATACTGGGATGGAATGAATGCCTTCATCTGGTGTGTCTGAAGACAGCAACAGTGTACTCACATACATTAATTAATTAAAATTTTTTATTTTTTATTTTTTTAAAGATTTATTTTATTTATTATATGTAAGTACACTGAAGCTGTCTTCAGACACTCCAGAAGAGGGAGCCAGATCTCGTTACGGATGGTTGTGAGCCACTATGTGGTTGCTGGGATTTGAACTTATCACCTTCGGAAGAGCAGTCGGGTGCTCTTACCTGCTGAGCCATCTCACCAGCCCAAATATTTTTTTAAAAAGATAATAACCCCAGTTCGAGGGAGTCCAAAGCCCTTTCCTGGCCTCTGAGGGCACACAAATGGTGCCCAGACCTATATATGCGGACAAAGCACTGATACACCTTAAATTAAAAAAAATAACAGGGGCTGGTGAGATGGCTCAGCGGGTAAGAGCACCCGACTGCTTTTCCGAAGGTGATAAGTTCAAATCCCAGCATCCACATGGTGGCTCACAACCATCCGTAACTAGATCTGGCGCCCTCTTCTGGAATGTCTGAGGACAACTACAGTGTACTTACATATAATAAATAAAATAAATCTTTAAAAAAAAAAAAAAACAATAATAAGATACTATATGCTAGCTCAACCTTAACATATGGTAAATGCCACCAGGCAGCTTCCTATAGATTCTAAACATATTTCAGGTGACTGCTAGAGACAAGCTTGCTAATAACAAGATCACTCACTATACCTCATCCCATTACTCTGTGGGGCCTCTCAGGAGGGAGGGAGGGACAGAGAGAGACTGAGAAAAGCCTGGCTCTGTGGCCACACCTACAGCCACATCCCTCAGACTGGGAGGATTCCAAATCTGAAGCTAGCCTGTACTACACAGCAAGGCTGCCTCACAGCAAGGCTGTCTCAGAACCGGAAGGAGACCCAGGCCGAGGTAAGCACACACCTGGCGGCCCACCCTGTTGTTGTGGATCCGCATTCTCGCCTGGATGTCCCGGGGAGCTTCCCTGGAATCCAAGAAATCCCGAGAGAACTTCTCTCCGAAGTCCATGTCGTGGTTACAGCCACCCCATTCCCAGGTGTCCTGGGGGCCGGGGCTGGGGACTGAGCCAGGAACAGGGCTGGGCTGGGAGACAGGGAAAGTCTTGCCCCGAGACAGTGCCTGAAGCTGTAGCAGCTTGGCCCGAAGCCGGTCCTGCTCACCACTACCCTTCCAGCCGCAGCCGCAGCTCACCAGCTTGCCCAGGCTGCAGGCTGTGGCAACAGCATGCATGACCCCAGCAGCCAGCATGGAGAAGGAGAATGCACTCTCACGAAAACCTGGGGAGAAAAATGGGTTGGGGTAAGGTTGACAGGAAGCTGAAGGGAAAAGGCAGATAGCAGGCTGGGAAAGAAACACCAGCCACCCTCTAATAGCAAAAAAAAAAAAAAAAAAAAAAAATCCAATTGGATCTTCTATGTAGCCCAAGCTGGCCTTGAACTCTTGACAATTCTCCTGCCTCAGCTTCCCAAGTGCTAGGATTATAGTGTGAGCTACCACCAGTAGCAGCAGCCAATGTCAGAAATTTCTAACTGAGTCCTGACTCTGTCATTTACAGCTGAGTGATTTGAGATAGCATCCTGAGACAAGAAATAACACCAGGCCTCAGACCCATGGGTCAAGATACCACTAAAGCCAAATCTCTGTAAATCTGTCATTTTGGGGTGTGACAGTGGTTCTCAACTTTCTTAAAGCTATAACCCTTTAATACAAGTTCCCTCAGGTTGTGATGACCCCCCAAACATAAAGTTATCTCCTTGCTGCTTCATATCTGCGATTTTGCTGTGAACCATAATGTAAATATTTGCTATGCAGGATATCTGACTTTTGACCCCTCAAGATCAACCCTCAGGGACTGAATATCCTCTCAGCCCTCCAGAGAGGTTGAGAACCACTGGCCTAGAGAGACCTCTGGATTTGAGATAATTCAGAAAGAACCTTCTGAAGGTGTGTTCCAGGGGTTCAGCATCTCTCTGCAGGGAGCTTGGGGAGCACCTATGGCTTTGGGGTTCTTCCCCTACCTTATTAAATGAGTCTTTTTACCACCTACCACTGCAGTAACAACCCCTAGCATGCCCACCCCCTTCCCAGGTTCTAGTTTTATATTTGCCCTTTATGTTTATTCTAACCTGCCATTACCTTATAAAATACTGGGAGGAGGAGAAAGCCAGGAGTGATTTTCCCTAAGGCCCTTTTAAAAGGTTGGCTTCTCTGCTATGTTTTTTTGGGGGGTCACTGAGGAGGAGGTTTGGGATGGCAAATCTTTCCCAGGCTTAGAGAGACATCCTCACCATCTGGGTGTCAAGACCTTCCATTATATCAGGCCCTGCAGAGAAGGAGGGGGTCCCTCATTTCATTTTAAGCAAGGGCACTTGCAAGCAAGAGTTCTGAGAAGATGAAAGACAGTTGGTTTGGAGGCCAGGCCCCTCTTACCCGGGAATCTAGGGCTCCAGGGCCAGCCCCAAGATCCCCCAACCATCCAAGGGTGAAGCTGTTTGCACAAGTCTTGGGAATTCCCCTGCAGATGGCAGCTGCCTATTAACCCCATAGTCCCCAAAGCACTACCCTATCCCTGGACTGAGCGCCCCCCCCTCCTGTGGATCATTAGTCCTCTGGGAGTAATCTTCAGTTGACTATAGGGAGAGGCAATGGAGCCTCCCGGACCATTCCTTCTAGATCAGGCCAGCAGTGACCTGTTTTGTGGCCCTCCAGCCATTCCTCACCTGTTCAGGTGAGGGACACCTGGGGCCCCCACAGCACAGAGGAGGGGGCTACTCCCCAGCTTCAAAGCCATCAGGGTCTTTGTTCCCAGCTTTGACTCCTGGGAACCCCAGCAATTAGGGGAGCAGGTTTAACCCTTAAACGGTTGGGGGCGTCACCCCACCCCCGCTGAGACTCTGGGGACACCAGCCTGGACTTGTCTGGGTGGAGAGGGAGGGGAGAGAAAAATAGGGGGTTGAAGGGGGTGTTTGAAGCTTCTTGGGTTGGGGGCATCTCTTGTTCACAGGTGCATCCCAGATCCGAATTAAGTGGAGGCAGAAAAGGGAGGACCTGGAGTAGGGAAGCAGGGACCCAGCTGCCTCGCCAGCGACGCAGGTAGAAGGCAGGCAGGCAGGCAGAGGCCCAGCGGGGTGACCAGATCTAGCTGAGCGCAGCTCCTGGGGAAATTCCCGGAGAGGCCCCTCCCGAAGCCGTGAGCCGGTCCCTTCCCGCCTCCGCGCGCCTCGGCCTGCCTCCCGCGCCTGGGCAGCAGCACACACAGCCGCCCCGTCAGGCTCACCGCGCTTGAGGATGGCGCTGTGGTGCGGCAGCCGGCCGCCGCCCTCCAGTGCCGAGCAGTTCCAGCGCTGGTCGCGCAGCTGGTGCTGACACTCGTGAACGGCGATGTGCAGCCCCTGGAGCGCCGACGCCGTCACGTCGGGGCTGCGCAGGCACAGCCCCAGCTGTCGCTTACTCAGTCCGGACAGGGTCAAGCACACGGTGTTGGCCGTCAGCGGCGGCTCACCGGGAAGTTTAAGGCCCAGAATCTCATTGCTTAGAGCCCTGGGGACAAGCGACAAGGGTCTGGGGTCTAGTCGCACGCCCCCTCCCCATCCCCCCTAACCCAGATCGGTGCTTTCCCTCCCCCTGGAACTGGATAAAAAAACGCTCACCGACTGAACAAAGCCAAGAACAGGAGACCCGCGAGGCCTAAGGGCGGAGGCCGAGACCGGGGCTCCTCCAGCATTTCGAAGCCCGGAGGCTCCGGTGGGCGAGTCAGTCAGCGCCTGCAGGGACAGGGACATTTGATGAGGACTAGATTGGCTCCCTGGGACCGAAGGATGCTGTTTCAGCTCCTTAAGCCACCAATGAGGCCCCACTAGCTTTTCTCACCCTTCCCCAAACTGTGCAGTACTAGTCACCCCTTGACTTCCAGTGTCTGCGTTCTGGAACCCGTCAAAGAGGAAGGGTCCGAGCAGCTCGAGGCCCTCCGGAGCACCCCAGGAGTCCGAGCCAGCCAGACACGATGCAGGGTCCTGGGACACTCACATACCCATTAGAGACCGGTTCTCTCAGACCCTCTATCCCTCCTCACCAACTGCTCCCTCTCTGTGGGCCCCACGACTGATCTGCCCGCCCTTACAGGGTTAGAGGGAGGGATTAGAAGGGGGTTCCCCACCACCTGGAGGGGTGTCGCCTCCTCGTGCTGGCAATACCAGGCAAGCTAGGTTAGAAGGGTCCGAGGCTAGGCTCTTGGAACCACTCCCCGGCCTCGAGCCCACCAAAGGGAAAGTGGGAAGGGAAACCAGGTGCCCTACGCCAAGGCCAGATTCCCCATCTACCCCGCCCCTTTCCTAACTACATGCTCCCTCTGCAGTGCGACACCGTCTAGTCCCCAAGGGTCCGACCCCAATTCTCAACCCACCCCCTCATTGCCCTCTGAATCCGAAGGCACTTCTTTATTCTGTAGGTATCTCTATATCTGGCTTTCTCGGGCGTGTCTGTGCTCTTAAGGGGGGACGCTTGTCTGTCTGTCTGTCTGTCTGTCTGTCTGTCTGTCTGGTCTGGCCGCCCGCGTGCCTGTCTAGTCTCTGCCCTCCCTGTTCTCTCCCGCACCATTACCTCCAGCGATTCAGGTGCAAGATCCACAAGGCTCGCGGTTGAGTCACTCAGGCCCCGCTCGTGGGGCTTAAACCGTGGGGAAACTGTCGGGTTCAGCCCCCTCGGCGGAGCAGCATTCTCCCAGCGCCCAGCCACTCCTCTCTGCCGCTTCCCCGTCGTCGCCGCGGCCGCCGGGAGGAAGGGAGGGTAGAAGGGAGGGAGTGATCCAGATAGCTAGCGAGCGAACCCGCGACGAAGCACCGGGGGCTTTGGCTCTGCTCGACCTAACTCACGGGTGGTTCTGCTGGAGCTGACGGAACTGTGGGCCCCTCCCAGAGCCCGGGGCATCCCCACCCCACCCGCACCCCACCCCCTGACTTGACCAGGAGAACGCAGCCGCTCCCCCCACCCCAAGCGTGTACACACACACACACACACACACACACACACACACACACACACACACAGGACGCCGTGATCACGATTAGCCCCACTCCAGGGGCAAGCGGTCGGAGTTCCACTCACCTGCTCCGGGGTCTCCCGAGGCTGTAAGAAGAGTGCGGTGACCCTAAGGGACCAGGATCTGGTCCCAATGACAGTGTCTTTCATCGTTTTCCTTTGCCTCCGTTTGTCACCGAGAGTGGGTGACTGAAGCGCTCCTTTGACACGCTGAGGACAGAGCTGGACGACCTTCGGGTTTCTGACGGTCTCTTGGAGAGCCCACGAGCCTGTGCGCGCCAGGGCACTCTGAGCCTGCAAGTGAGGAGCTACTGTGTGGCTTGGCTCCCGCCCACCTCGGAGCCTTACGCCTGCCCCTTGGGAGGGCTCAGGTTTGGCCTCAGAATTTGGCCTTGGTCAAAAGCTCGGGTAGCTCCTAAGACCGCCTGTCAGCCCTTACGCTCCCCTTCTCTGGTAGGCATCCGAGATCTCAGGGGTCCTCTCCGGAATTCCTGGATGAATGCTTGAGATAACCCAAATGCATGCTCCATGCTCTCGCGTTTGCTGCACAAGAGCTGAGGGAGGCCTGAGAATCCCAAAGTGAGCCCAACTTCAGGGCAGGGGGGGGGGGCGGGGGGAGGAAGAACCTGGCCTGGGTGAGCCCAGGCAAAGGCAAAAACTATGGAGTTCTGGCGGCAGTGAAGGGGTTAGGCGCCACCGCACTCCCGCCTGACTCACCCTTCTAGCTCTAACCACTGCGGACTATTTTTGCCAGAGAGGGGCCTCAAGGCTTCCAACCACCCCCAGCCCCTGCCAGACCGCAGCCCCAAGCAGAGCATGACTGGCCCTGCGCACCCAAGGCACAATCGATCCAGGGCTGACCCCCCAAGAAACAGAAGCACAGGGCTGGTACCCACAGCCACAACCACCTCTTCATTGGTGGTGGCTAGCAGCAAGGCTGGGCAGCCAGCCCCTGGTCTACATTCTTGCAAGTCTTGCCTTGTGTTGAAGAGGCATCCCT
>LR751732.1:0-15863 GCA_902729485.2 Mus minutoides
AGAAAGTGGGGAAATGCCTCGATGATATGGGCACTGGGGAAAAATTCCTGAACAAAACAGCAAAGGCTTGTGCTATAAGATCAAGAATTGACAAATGGGACCTCATAAAGTTGCAAAGCTTCTGTAAGACAAAAGATACTGTCAACAGGACAAAAGGGCCACCAACGGATTGGGAAAGGATCTTTACCAATCCTAAATCGGATAGGGGACTGATATCCAATATATATAAAGAACTCAAGAAGGTGGACACCAGAACATCAAATATCCCCATTAAAAAGTGGGGCACAGAGTTAAAAAAAGAATTCTCAACTGAGGAATACCAAATGGCTGAGAAGCACTTGAAAAAAAATGTTCAACATCCTTAATCATCAGAGAAATGCAGATCAAAACAACCCTGAGATTCCACCTCACACCAGTAAGAATGGCTAAGATCAAAAATTCAGGTGACAACAGATGCTGGCGTGGATGTGGAGAAAGGGGAACACTTCTCCATTGTTGGTGGGACTGCAAGCTTGTTCAACCACTCTGGAAATCAGTCTGGCGGTTCCTCAGAAAATTGAACATAGTACTACCGGAAGATCCTGCAATACCTCTACTGGGCATATATCCAGAAGATATTCCATCTGGTAACAAGGACACATGTTCCACTATGTTCATAGCAGCCTTATTCATAATAGACAGAAACTGGAAACAACCCAGATGTCCCTCAACAGAGGAATGGATACAAAAAATTTGGTATATTTACACAATGGAGTACTACTCAGCTATTAAAAACAATAAATATATGAAATTCCTAGGCAAATGGATGGATCTAGAGGCCATCATCCTGAGTGAGGTAACCCATTCACAAAAGAACTCACATAACATGTACTCACTGATATGTGGATATTAGCATGGAAACCTAGACTACCCAAGATACAATTTACTAAACACTTGAAATCAAGAAGAAGGAAGATCAAAATGTGGACACGTCACCCCTTCCTAGAATTAAGAACAAAGCACACATTGAAAGAGTTAAAGAGATCATGTGTGAAGCTGAATCCAAAGGATGGACCCAACGACTGCGGATGCCAGAGATCCATCCCACAATCAGCCACCAAACATAGACACTATAGCATATGCCAGCAAGATGGTGCTGAAAGGGCCAGGATATCGCTGTCTCGTGGGAGCCTATACCAATGCCTTGCAAACATGGAGGTGGAAGCTCACAGTCAGCTATTAGATGGAACACAGGGTTCCCAAGAAAGAAGGAGCTAGAGAAAGTACCCAAGGAGCTGAAGGGGTCTTCAACCCTCTAGGTGGAAGAATAACCATGAACTAACTAGTACCCCCTGAGCTCATGTCTCTAGCTGCATATATAGAAGAGTATGGCCTAGTTGGCCATCAGTGGTAAGAGAGGCCCCTTGGTCATGCAGACTTTATATGCCCCAATACAGGGGAACACCAGGGCCAAGAAGTGGGAGCGGATGGGTAGGGGAGCATTGCCGGGAGGGGCGAGGGTATAGGGAACTTTCTGGATAACACTTGAAATGTAAATGAAGAAAATATCTAATAAAAGTTGAAAAAAAAAAGAAAAAAAGAAAAAAGTGGTTTTTACTTTTAAGGCAAAAGAAATACTCAGAAAGTAAAAATGATCAGAAATAGAGATCACAAGAGCCTGCAAACCTTAACGGTTTTAACATCTAGTTTTCACAAGATCCATGACAACAATATTTCATTGCTGCACTCTCCCAAGGATTCATGGAGTGGAAATAAAGTGGGCGATTTAGCACAAAAGGAAATGCTTTTGACTTTTTTTTTTTTAAATCTATTGTAGATTCAACATGTTTGCCAAATTTAAAAGAGAACTATCACCTTTTCTTAGACTAGGACTAACAGTGAATGGAACATATTGCCTTAAATCTTTTCCTTAAAGGGTCTGGCCTTTCTCTGTTCTTTGCTATTGAGAGTTTCATTAGGGCAGACTCCTTGCTCTCAGTTCAGATATAACCTGAAATAATGGTTTTATGTTAGTCATACATCAGGAATTTAAAAGGCTACTATATAAACAAGCGACAGAAGATATAGTAGCCTTAGCTTACTCACTCAGAGAAGAAAATATATCTTTATTTTNTCCTGGGTAGTCTAGGCTTCTGGGCTAGTATCCACATATCAGTGAGTACATATTATGTGAGTTCTTTTGTGATTGGGTTACCTCACTCAGGATGAAATCCTCCAGATCCATCCATTTGCCTAGGAATTTCATATATTCATTGTTTCTAATAGCTGAGTAGTACTCCATTGTGTAAATGTACCAAATTTTTTGTATCCATAACTCTGTTGAGGGACATCTGGGTTCTTTCCAGCTTCTGGCTATTATGAATAAGGCTGCTATGAACATAGTGGAACATGTGTCCTTATAGCCAGGTGGAAACTCTTCTGGATATATGCCAAGTAGAGGTATTGCTGGATCTTCCGGTAGTACTATGTCCAATTTTCTGAGGTACCGCCAGAATGATTTCCAGAGTGGTTGAACAAGCTTGCAGTCCCACCAGCAGTGAAGGAGTGTTCCCCTTTCTCCACATCCACGGCAGCATCTGTTGTCACCTGATTTTTTGATCTTAGCCATTCTTACTGGTGTGAGGTGGAATCTCAGGGTTGTTTTGATTTGCATTTCCCTGATGATTAAGGGCTGTTCTTTCTAATACTCACAAAGAAATGAATTAAGTAGTGGCTCTTCCAATGCATGGATGAAAATCAGGAACAGAATACAAGATAAAAACATGAGTCACTGAATATGTTCAAAACTCTACTTCTAGAATGTTAGAAATCATGAAAAATAAACTCCTATATGGAGATTGAAAATATATGGGTTAAGCCATATTGAAAAGTGTAGGAATGAAATACAAAATTTCCTCATTAGTTAACTCTTATGAAGGAGGATGCTGGGATTACGTGAGAACATGAGAATTGCAATCAATTACATCTAAGGTGTTACTTGCCAGAAATCCCAGCCTGATTATTAGCCACTGATCACATGTTCTAAAACATCACACTGCATCCATAATCATGTGACCACAGTGAAAAGTTAGAAAAACACATTTTAAATAAAGATAGTGAATCTATATACAAAGGTTATGTGTCATGGCATTGTCTAGAACTGTTGGCCACATTCTGGGGATTATCACAGTCAAGAGAAAGTATAAATAAAATATTCAAATTGTTTTCTTTTTTTTTAAATTTAGATACCAGTTACTATTGATACATGAAATTTTGACAGTATGCTGTTCATAGAGGTGCTTAATATTGATTGCATTCTTCATTACTGTCAAACTTACTGAAGGATTGCACTGCATCTCCCTAGAAAAAGTAGCAGCTTGTAGTGCCAGGAAAGGACATCTCTTGTAGTCTGTTCTGGCTGCTATAACAAAATTGTCCAAACCGCACAGCTGATAGAGCCAGAACTTTCCTTTTCCCAGCTTTAGAGCCTGGATGTCTGAGCCAAGGAACCCGCAGACCTTTTTGTGAAAGCCTACTTTATGGTTCACAAGGACTGTTGTCACATTGGCTCCTCACATTAAGGAAGGGACAAAGTTGTTCTTATTGGGGACTCTTTTATAAGGAGCCTGAAACATTCCTAGACAGATGTTCATATGATCTAGTCACCAGAAACATCTACACATGACCTGTTAAGCTTGCTCTTTCTT
Source organism: Mus minutoides (assembly GCA_902729485.2). Classification (NCBI taxonomy): domain Eukaryota; kingdom Metazoa; phylum Chordata; class Mammalia; order Rodentia; family Muridae; genus Mus; species Mus minutoides. The sequence continues at coordinate 3,687 of LR751732.1, forward strand.
CTTTCTTTCTTTCTTTCTTTCTTTCTTTCTTTCTTTCTTTCTTTCTTTCTTTCTCTCTCTCTCTCCTTTCTTCCTTCTTTCTTCCTTTCTTTTGTTGTGTTTGTATTTGTGTGTGTGTGTGTGTGTGTGTGTGTGTGTGTGTGTGTGTGTGTATGTATGCTTGCTTACTTGCACAAGGGAGTGTGCATGGTGGCCCGTTTAATATCAAGTGTCTTTCTTAGTTATTATCCAGTTTTTTGTTGTTGTTGTTGTTTTGTTTTTGTTCATTTATTTGTTTTATTTTTGTGACAAGCTCTCTTATTGAACTCAGCACTCATTGACTAGCTAGATAAACTGGCCAGTGAACTATATATAGTTCAGCCTCATTCTGTCTTCTTTTTGCTAGGGACGCAGACAATCCACCATTCATGGCCTTCTTTGTGGGTGCCGGGGATTTGAACCTGAGTCTTCATGTTTGTGCAACAGATACTTTACTGAGCGATGTACTAAATTTTGTCATGAATTTTGGAGGTCCAAAAGCATTCACCATAGAAACTACTTTCACATACACAACATGCAAGACTTTGCTGTCCCCTCCAACAGAATATTATCACTTATATAGGCAACGCTTAAGCACAGAGAAAATTTATACTTCCCTGAAAAAATATATTTACGTAAGTTCTTATTCTTTCTTTTTTAATTTTGGTTTATTTCTCCAACAACATCCTTAACTCCTTATATTTTTTTCCCTTACATTGTGTCATCTTGATTTGAAATAATATTAACAGTCAACACACAGTATACATGAGACACTAACATCAAATATTCAAGTTTTAAACATCTAATTTGAACCGTTTTGTAGATGATGTGGAATATCAATCAGGTTTAGTTAAAAATAATTAGTAGGGAATGCATTTCACAAATACATTTAGTTTAACCAAAATGAATCATAAAAGAAAACAAGGAATATAGAATCACTTTTCACCATAGACCCTCCATTTTTACAGGAAAAAACACTTGCTTGATTCAGACGTGTTGACAGTGTGAAAGAGTCCTTAGCCAGGGCAGAGGAGAAGGCAGTGGTTCAGTAATCAAAGTGGAGAACTTCTAAAATAAGGATCCCAGGAAGTGTTTCATCTGGCAGATGCACAAAGCCTGGCTTCACTAAGGTTGAAGCAATTACTGAAATGTCAAGGTCACATACTGAAAAGAAGCTACAAGATGCTGAGAGAGGGTGATGGACTTTTTTCTTAAGCATCCACTTTACAAATGTTTTCAGTAAATGGGTGCTTTAGAAGGAGTTAGGGCAAGCTTCTTTGGGAGCAGATAGTCTCATCAGGAGGGAAATGCCTAAACAATAAAGAAACTGAACAAAGCTTCTGTAGGATGTTAAATGGCTGGAATTGACATTTAGAAGTCACTTCATAATTGTAGGAGGATATTGATGCGTTGTCCTTGGAGAAAGGTAAAGGGGTCTATGAAAGGGTTGTGTGGGGAAACTTTGGCCTCAATGAGCACATTCCAAGTGAAGATTTATAAATAACACTTCATTTTTGTACACTGATTTTGTTTTAACTTAAACATGGCTTTTAGGTTTATTTTTCATATGTGAGTGTTTTGTCTGAAAATGTCCATGTGTACTAAATAAAAGAATGCTGAGAATGGCAGATTGGATTTTCCTATTGATAAGAAAAGTATCTGCACAATTTTTCATGCTTCCCATTCATTGACTTGTCTTTGCAATGAGGTGATCAAGTTTCATTTGTGGGATAATGTCATAATTCAGTATCAAGACAGTTTTCTCTGAGTAGTCCTCGCTTTTAATACAGTTGCAAGCAGAAAGTATATTAATAAAGAAGAGGAAATTCAATTTTCAGAGAATATATTTATCATGGATAATTTTTGGCAATTGTTAATTTTTAATCATACAAAATTTTACAGTGCATTGCATGTGGTTGAGGGAAGAAAATGAAGGCTGTGATCTTAGTTAAATGCATGAATTTTTAATCTTCCAAAAGGCAACAAAAAATCGAATATCAGTTGCACGATACATGCTGAGCATATGGTGCAAAGAATTAGATGTGCAGCTTTCAATATTACTTAGAAATTATATATTGTGGTCCAAGTAGATTTAAGTCATGGAAAAGAATAAAGAAACTTTACGGGAAAAGTTATTGTTGGTAAGGGAATAGTTTGTGTGATAATATGAGCAATTTCCATCTAATAACTTTGGAGTTTTCCTCTAATAGGAATCTGAAATTGAGTAGAATATATCAACATATGAATGAGGAAGTGTGGGGTTACTAGGCAATCTCTTTACCTATTTTGACAATATATTGAAAACCAAATTTATTGAAATAAATATATTGAAAACTGCCATGGTAAATGAGTCAATATTAGTTAAATAACAGTCTGTTTTGATACAACGTTTTACTTGATTTTGCTCATAATAAAGTATTGTATCCAGAGGAATGTCCTAAGTAAGTTTTAAAGAGTGAGTGTTCATACGCTTTGCATATCATGACTTCAGTATTATAGCAGATGCTATAGGGAGCCTAGAACTTCCACCTTTCCTTGAAACCATCCTCCGTTCTACTCTGTGTACTTATGAATGAGAAAAAGCAAGCGTGCTTAACAAGTTTTGAATAAAGCAGTAAGCTTGAAATCTTTTCCTAAGGAAGACCTACATTAGTTTTGCCTTTTGTAATCATGGTGCATGACTTCTACAAGTCCAGCATAATGTTTTATTCTAAATTTAATCCTTATTCCTACAGGTAACTGTGGCTACCACTCCTCACCAAAGTAGCTTCTCTTTTTATCGCAAATGGAAACCACCACAGAAAACAACTGGACACAATTCAGAAATCAACAAATCATGGGAAGCCCAGAGCTAATATATACATTTACTTTGGAACTCATGCTATCTATAGCACAGGACGCACTACAAAAGAGAACCAAGTGTGCATTTTACTCATACACACTAAAGGTTTATATTTGTTATAATTATCATTCTACCACTAAATACTTTTAATATATACTATTTAAAAGATATAAACATATTATAGTTTCTGTAGCATAAAATTATATATTTTAGTAAGTTTTATCAAATATCCAAAATATGCAAAGCAATATACAATAACAATAGGTTGTAACCAAATCTATCATGACTTGATTATATAAATAAATATAGGCATCTATTACTACAGTGCTCATACACAGAACTGAGTTAAGATTACTGCCAGATATCAAGGAAAGAGTGTTTTCTAGATAAAACAGGGCTGACATACAAATGAACTAACAAAGACTGTGCTGTCCTACACAGCACCCACACAGGTTCTAGCCTTATGGAGTCACAGTGCTATGAGGGGGAAGTAGACATAAGCTACATTTCTAACCTAGATCCTATGTCCAATTTATATCTGTTTGAAAAGGAAAAGTTAGTTTTCTGCAATGAAATTTTGCTGAGTATAATAATCACACTTAATATATTCATGCCCAGACATGAATGGCCAACACAAAATGGCATCAATGTTACTTTTTAAATTTTTTTTTCATATTGCTTCAGTTGGGAAATTTTTGCTTTATTGTTCTTCTATTTGTATCAATAGTTTCCAAATTTGTGTTTTTACATGTATCATTTGTATGTTTCTTGTGCCTCTTCTTTTTCTCTTTTTTCTCTTCCTATAAAAGAAGGTTTGCAGAGAGAAAAGGTGTAGAGTTGGGTAGATGAGGAAAAACTAGAAGGATTTGGGAGAGAAGAAACCATGATCAAAATATATTGCATGAAAAAACTATCTTCAATATAAAAGGTTAAGTCAGGCTCACAGTTAGACTTATCTAGTCATGCATCATTTAAACCCAGAAACGGGTACTTAACAGTGAGTTCTCAGGTGGTTTTGTTCTGCACATGCCATGTTATTTTTCCATCAAGTAAGGCTATGGTCTTAGGAGTTGATTTTCATGTGTCTTCTATTTTTTACCGAAGAATTGTGGACCAACCTTTAATTATATAGATTTTCTTGTGATAGGATAAGGATTAAGATTAAAAAGAAGACATACTATGAAATTAATAGTGCCTTAACAACTTCGGGAATCTTTCTACTCTTCTATAGGCTGCTATGGTGCCCCCCTCCCAAAGTATAATTGAATACACAGAAGTGTGAAAATAGCAATATATTATCCAAGAACAATATACTAAGATAATATGATCTATTAGTTTGGATCATCCTTGAATTTTGTCAAAACTTTACAATCACAATGTGATTAACCATATAGCATTAGTTTAGGGATGATGTAAAGACCTTTCCCCCCCACTAGTTTGATTGTGGAAAAGAAGGAAAAGGAGTAGAAATACCTTCCCAACATTTAAAATTACTTTAATAAGGGATTAGTGTAGTCTATACAAAGTGAGGCTTTATATTTTAAAATCTCAGTGATCTCAATTATTCAAATTAAAATGCCAAGTGACTAGCTTAATATCCTATGCTATAAAAAGTTTAATATGAGAAGAATACTGGTTACCTGAGGCCTTAAGGGGGTAAAGACACAGAGACTACTGGAAATAAATTCTGAAAAGAAGAGGAAGAGAAGGGCGAAGTAATACAGTATGCATTTTACATATTCTCTGAGGGTGGAACAGTAATTGTCTTTCAAGGGAGAAAATTTACACTTGATAGGTTCTCTGAAATTCAGTGATACAGGACTGGGATGGAAGATCTAGTAGGTGCTGAAGTCAGTATTGAATTTCACATTAGTATGGCTGAAAAGCTATAAGGAGTTTTATTTGTCTAATTAAAAACTTTCTGTGTATATATATATATATATATATGTGTGTGTGTGTGTGTGTGTGTGTGTGTGTGTGAGAGAGAGAGAGAGAGAGAGAGAGAGAGAGAGAGAGAGAGAGACAGACAGACAGACAGACAGACAGAGACAGAGACAGAGACAGACAGATAGCATTTATATCCATACACCCTCATACATGCACACAGAGTCTATGACATATGGATAGAGATCAGGGTATAATTCTGGGTTCTCTCTACCATGTGCTTCCCTGGAATTGAACTCACTTGCTCAGCTTGGGCAAGCACCTTTACTTGTTGAACCATCTTTTCGAGCTTGCATTTTAAAATATAAAGACAATATTTCTATTCTTCTTAGGTTTGATCTTTTCACTGTGTCCTGAATTTCTTGTATGTGTTTCCTCGTTAAGGGTTTCTACCTGTTCACCTGTGTTCTCCTGTATTTCTTTAAGTAAGTTATTTATGTATTCCTTTAGGCCAGCACCTAATACAGACACAGATAAGGTTTATTTTCAACATGTTACACGAATACTAATATTACTGGGTTAGCACATTGTATAAATTTTTATGGACTAGAGAGATGTTAGTGTTTTTATTTGTTCCATTGAATAATCGACATAGAAATGTGATCACCAAATGACAAACTAGATGACTAGCAATGCAATCACATTGAAAGAACACCTGTTCAGGCAAAATCATGTCCCTGCTTACACTCCGTGCTCGGTATCACAATGCCTTCTTCCACATGGTCATTTTTTTTTTAATTTCATGTATGTGTACTGCATAATTTTTCAATACTAGATTTAAATGAAAGTAAAAGCAATGTTTAATTGAGCTTCTAAAATATAAGTTGTTGATTTTGAGATTTTTCCTGTGTGACAAACCTAATATAAACATTTGCTCTTATGAAGAAAACCATTTAATCCAAGGATGCCACCTTCAAATGACTAGGCACAGTTGATAGATACAAAATTTCTCATTAATTTATAAGTTTTATCAATATTTTTCTTTCTACTTGTTTTTTTTTTCTGTAGTAAAGATGATATTCCTTTTGACAATTGGCATTTCCACAACAGACACTAATCAACCCTAGTCAATAAGTGTACATCTGACCATAAATTATAGGAATGCCCTATGATGACAAAATCTTTTATTTCAGGCCTGTATGCTCTATATCCAAATTAAAGAGCATCCAAAAATAGAGTGTTTGCTTAGTGGAATTCTTCAATTTCACTATATGACTTTATATTTTTCACTTCTTATATTGAATATTTTTGTACTAATATGCTTTTCTAAACTTACTTACAGGGTATTTTTCATTGGAATCATGGCAGAGAATGACAGAAAGACTTTTCCAGAATCAATATGGTCTAACCACTAATCAAGAATCATCACTTCAGGCTAGATGCTTGTCTATTATTTCATACTTCTGTGACAAAACTAAGCGAGAAGTGAAGATTTGGGCATGTATTGTGATTATATTTTAGAAAACATTAAGATGTTTTGACAGAAACATCTTAAAGCTAAGCAGCCATAATAACATACAAAAATCACATTTTATAAATAAATCGAGTTTGTATATACATGAAACCTAAATTGTTAAGCATTCAAATTTAGATGAGCAAAGGGAAATTAGATAAATGTTTTCGGAATACCTTGTGTGCTGGATGCAATTTTTTAAGATTTGAGAGTTTCCACTTTTTAAATTTAATTTTTGATAATTTCATATACCTATACAATGTACTGTGAATTCATCTAACTTGTTATCACCAGTAAGTTTCTCCCACCCCCTGCTTGTGATATATTCAATCATAAGGTTTGGGGGCATGTTTACAGGACCAGGTATGCATTTCTTCGCATGGAGTTGGGCCTGAAATTCAATCAGAAATTCGTCCCTGTTACTCCTTCTTTTCACCATGTAAGTCCTTCAGAATTTTTGCTTTCCAACTAAATCTTGTATTACTTTCATGTTCTGAGTTTCACAGGACCCCTCCCTACCTTTCAGTTCTTGCAATCTCTGTTCCTTTTTTCACAATCATCTTGGAAGCAGTAATATACATGTCCTTTTTAGGAATGAGCACTCAATGGTCATTTATCCTCAGCATTGTGACCGGTTATGGATCTCTGTATCAACTATCACTTGCTGTAAAAGAAGCCACTCTAGCTAAATCAGGGATAGCAAAGATATCTGAAAGGCATTTCTATTATATATCCATCTAACTTAATATCAATTGTAAGTTACCCCCACCCCTTAGGGTTTATGATATATTCAACTATAAATTTTTCAGAAGGTTTACAGGACCAAGTATGTGTTTCTGCTCATGGAATTGGGCCTGAAATTCAAGATAGTGCTGAAAGGACCCGGATATAGCTGTCTCATGGGAGACTATACCAATGCCTGGCAAACATGGAGGTGGAAGCTCACAGTCAGCTATTAGATGGAACACAGGGTTCCCAAGGAAGGAGCTAGAGAAAGTACCCAAGGAGCTGAAGGCGTCTTCAACCCTATAGGTGGAAGAATAACATGAACTAACTAGTACCCCCTGAGCTCATGTCTCTAGTTGCATATATAGAAGAGGATGGCCTAGTTGGCCATCATTGGGAAGAGAGGCCCCTTGGTCATGCAGACTTTATATGCCCCAGTACAGGGGAACGCCAGGGCCAAGATGTGGGAGCAGGTGGGTAGGGGAGCAGGGCCGGGAGGGGGGAGGGTATAGGGAACTTTCTGGATAACACTTGAAATGTAAATGAAGAAAATATATAATAAAAGTTTGAAAAAAAAAAAGAAAATAATGGTCACCCCCCCAAACAATTGTGAAACTATTAAACTAGTAGGACTATCTTTCTATTGATTGGAATTCAGTAAGTAGGCTTAACAGTCAGGTAAGATTATTTGTTCGCTTTCTTCCCTAGCACCTTCCACTGTACCTTCTAGAACCAGGGGCAGTAGTCAACAGGGTAAAGGTTTCCTTAGTTCTAGCTCATGCTGGTCATATAAATAAGAAAAACCCCTATAGGTTGATATATTTGAGTACTTGCTCTCCAAATAGTAAAACTATTTGGACAAGATTAGGCAGTGTGCCCCTGTTGGAGGAGGTGGCTTTAGAAGACTCATGCCATTTCCTGATAGCTATCTGTGCCTTGCAGTGGCATCTCTAGGTGTGAGCTCTCAGGTACTGCTCTGGTGCCCTTCTTCCCTGACTGCCAGAATACTCCTCATCATAACCATCATGGACTCCAGCCCTCAGAACCTCAGAAACTGTAAGCTCCCCCAAAACTCTTCCTTCTGTAAGTTGCTGTGGTCATGGTATCTCTTCACAGGAACAGAAAAGTAACTAAGGTAGGGTCTTACCCTCTTGTTTTGTTGGTAGATCAAGAAAAATGGCAATAGTCTTTATTTCTGTAGTTCTCAACCTGTGAGTTTAGACTTCTTTGATGGTCAAATTACCCTGTCACAGAAGTCTCCTAAGACTATCCGCGTATCAGATAATTACATTATGGCTCATAATAGTAGCAAAATTATAGCTATGAAGATCAGAACATTAGGAAAGTAGTTGAAAACCATGGCTATATTGTTTTTTAAGCCTCGTGGCACTCAGACTAATAACTCACAGGAAGATAGACCACATATGATGATAGGAATTTTGATTAAGGATTTATTTATAGCTTTGGGTATTACCATTATACGTTCAGGAAGGGTACCCATAATCATTTTTAAAATTAATTAATTTTTAGTAATCTAAGACGTGTGGGTTTTTGTATGATATTTTGTATATCCTACATTGTGGTTGACCCTTTGCTTGTCCTCACTTTTACTCCATCCCCTAACCTCCCACCATAAATAGACATTTTGGCCCCAGTATTTCCCTAGTAGCCCTTTTATAGTACATGCATTTTACATTATGCCTTCTCCCAAAGCATTGCATTGGCTGTAATTTCTCTATTTAAAAAGCATTAGTAATATTTTTGTGAAGTGTCAGGAGAGATAACTATAATGATACCCTTATTTAAAACGTCATGAGGGAAAACTATAATGCTACTTTTAGTTTATTTAAAAGTATCATATAAGATTGGACTAATGAATGCCTTTAGGAATATATACATGGATTGATGTTATGAAAAAACTAGAACAGGCTAGGAATGGAAAGTAAGTGATCAACATTTGGGTATTGGCTATAACATACTTTCAACTTCATATTATATCTTAAAGTTTAAACAAACTATAAGAGCATTAAACAATGCAATAAAAACAACCTCCACCGTATTTGAGTGTAAACTGTGTGTAAAAGGAATATACACTAAGTTGATCTAAGTATGGGCCAACAATTGATACTATGTATGCTCATGTGTTTAATAGTTCAAGAATTATATCACTAACATAATTTCTCCTAAAAACCAATGTGCAGAAAAAATTACACTAAAATAAAGAGAACAGCTTTATAGTTAGCAGGTTTATTTACATTGAGAATGTTAAAGGAGAATATAAGTACCCTCTAAAGAATGTAATGCAGTGTAAACACAAAGGCAATTAGAGTAGATTAAAATGAAAAGCTAGTTGATGCTTGTGAAGAAATCAGAAGGGGCATAAACTATGAAAAAATATAAATTATGAATTTTTAATCTCTGCTTTGATTAGTTCTTTGAGAATTTTATATGTATTTTAATTATATTTACCCTTCTCCTACTTTTTCCTTTCCACTCATCAAGTACAACTTGTGCTGCCCAAATATTCCTGTATGTGTGGCCTTCCGCTGTAGCATGATTGACCTGCCAGGGACAATAAATAATATTGACTCTCCCTATCTTAAAAGCCAATTGCTAATAGCTTCTCAGTTATGACTGGGCTGCATGTCTACCTCTCTACTCTGTGTTGGGATTTCATTTGACTTGAGCTAAAATGGGTCTTGTAAACATGGTCACAATCTTTATAAGTTCATGTGTTCAGGTGCCTTTCTTTGTCCAACTCTATTTTCTTGTATTTACTCAATGACACTGGACTTTACATTCTTTTCGATGGTGATCTCTGAGCTTTGGGAAGAAGGAATGTAACATTCATGGGCTGAAAACTCTACACTGTCTCATTCTCTTCCCTTGGGCCAGTTGAACATCTGTGTAAATCGCCATCAACTGCAAACAGAAATGTTTCTGATGAAGGTTGACAGATGCATTAACCTGTGAGAATAGTGATAAGTCATTAGAGGATAGCTAAATAATATATCCATTTACAGCATTTGATAGGTAGTTAATTGATGGATGATATATTTTATATAAACATTTTATATATATATATATATATATATATATATATATATATATATATATATATATATGTGTGTGTGTGTGTGTGTGTGTGTGTGTGTGTGTGTGTGTGTGTGTGTGTGTGTGTAAAAATGTGAGTATTTTGTGTTATTATAGATTCACATGTTCCTAACTTCCACACATGGAATAGCACATAGTTGCATCATTAACAGTGAATACAGTTTCAACATAAATCTTGTTTCTGGTAAGAAAGAAAAGACATGGGTACCTGTAACAGTAAAAATGATTAATACATGTCAATTGAAAAAGAAGCTATATTAAAGAGATCCCACCTGCCAAATCTGAATTCATATGTGTGTGTGTGTGTGTGTGTGTGTGTGTGTGTGTGTGTGTGTGACTGATATATATGTATCAGACATTAGACAAGTAAATAAATAGGGAGAAGATTCCCCATTTGGGTAAATTAGCTAGAAAATATATAAAAGAAATGATAGAGGGATGAAGGCCCATTGTTTGGTAACTATCACTGTGATGATTAATTCAGACAAAACTATGAGCAGATGTTAAATCTGGTAGATGAAATTCTGATAATGTATGGGATGTTTACAAAGTACCAAGAATACCTTTGCATACATTAACTCATATTATATAAAAGTATGATTTTTAAAAATTAATTTTTATTTATGCATATGTACAAGTACCTGGTGTACTCATATGCTTTTGGATACCCCCAAGCCAGAAAAAAAGTGTTGTCTCTCCTAGAGTTGAAGTTACTGACAGTAGTAAAGCTGTCTGATATAGGTGCATAGAACTGGACTTGAGTCTTTTGAACTGAGACAAGTATTCTTAACTTTTGAACCAGAACCCAAAGTATAGTAAAAATAGAGAAATATGAAAATCACCAACCTAAATTAAGTTATAAAGATTAATATGAGTAATAATGGAATGAGTGAAAATAAAATATTAGCTATTAGAAAACATTATGGCATGCCTACTCACAATGCATTTACAGTACCATTCTGACAACCGAGAGCCAGAGATAATAGGGCAAGGACAGAAAGACTATAAGAACGAGAGGATAAGGGAGCTTTCTGAAATTCTGTCTCCTAAGGATGTTGAAAGCCATAACCATAGAGTTTTACCAACATGACTGCCTAAATGTGAGACAAACAAGGACCACAACAACAAACATGTGAATGTGGTATGAGGTGAGTCTCAGTCTACACAAACAACTACAAGCAAGAACGCTAAGAGCACTGCAATCATCTAGAAAAGCAGCTAATACTGTGTGCTAATCAGTAAATTCCATGGATGTGACTTCATTCTCTCAGTGAAGGAGAAGTTAAGGAAATGTCTTTCCTTTTTGCTTAACACACACACACACACACACACACACACACACACACCTATTTTACTTAAGAACAAAGAGCTTCAGAATCCAACTTCAATACTGGGTATTTTTTTTTTAAGTCCTTTAAGTAAGAAGAGATAGGGTGTGCCTATGGATATTAATTAAACTCGATGACAGTAAAAATCAGAAATGTGTTTCTGACTAGACACAGAGCACTATGGGGGTGGAAGTCCTGTGGTTGTCATTCTCATGTTTTTCATTTCAAATAATATCATGCGGTGATGCTCTCACCTTGATGAGAATGCTGTGAACTGCAGGTACTGATAGAGATGCCATAACTCAAAGTCATATCCCTGTGGACCAAGGAAGAGACATGAAAAATAAATGTGGGTCTTCACTGTGGTCCTCTAGCCCCCTAGCAATTAAACTTCAAACACTGAAATTTCCAGTAGCTACAAAGAATTTCCACCATGATGAGAAATAGTAAAATAAATATTCCCCAAATATTTAATCATAGCTTAGTCCATAAACTGTTAACTTGTTCAGACTCTAGCTTCTGTTACAGTGAAATAAAACAGAAAATTCATCCAAAATAAGAACCTCAGGACATTTGAGTGCTATAGAGATATAAGGCACATTGTTATGTCTATAAAGGAAAGTAGCCCAGAGTCATGTCAGAATCCATCTGTCTTATAACCAGTCAACAACTTTAGCATATATGTATGAGACTAAGTGTGCTTAGGTACTGCAGATTAAGCAGGCTACTTATGCCAGTAGGCCTGTGTTTAC
>LR751732.1:15963-134621 GCA_902729485.2 Mus minutoides
GCCTAGTTGGCCATCACAGGGAGGAGAGGCCCTTTGGTCATACAGACTCTATATGCCCCAGAACAGGGGAATGCCAGGGCCATTACGTGGGAGGGGGTGGGTAGGGGAGCAGGGCGGGGACGCGGGAGGGTAAGGGAAAATTTCTGGATAACATGAGAAATGTAAATGAAGAAAATATCTAATAAAGAGAAAAAAAAAATTGAAAGTGCTCCAGGGACTCCTGCAGAGGCCAGAAACCTTAACTGAGGCTTGAGGTATACATAACAATCAAGAGATCTGCTTGTTTCCTAAGGAAGCAGAGAAGAAATTGTAGACATTAACTAAATGGTGAAGGATGGAGGCGCCAAGGTGAACTTAATAATTTGAAATAAAAGGTTCTTGAATGGGAGAAGGAATTTGGGCACTTTAAAAGAACAGTCTGCTAGAAAATTCACAGAGTCCCTAAGTCCATACTCTTAGGTTATTCAAAACCATTTGGCTTCCATTAAGTCTGACTCCACAAGTTTACCCACTATGAAATGAGTACTTCAGCTCTCTCTGCCTGCAGTGGCTTACACATTAGACCACCATGTTACTGGCAATAACCATTTGCTCAACAGCAACTTTAAACGCCAACACAGAGAGGAAGCTACTTTGAGACTTAATAACATCCATTCTAAAAGTCTCCACTAAAAAGGGGAGAATTGCAAGATTACTAGTAATAGTGATTTGAAGAAAGCAGAAAATAGATTTGCACACGAGACTATGAAACAGGGCAGCATGACTAAGCAAATAGGTGTTCGTAAGGCTATTGTAGTGTGAAAGGAGTAATAAGGAAGCAGAAGGGCTGCAACCTATTAACCTTGTCACTATGAAATAAAGAAAATAATTCAAAAAGGTTATTGGGAGCCTTTTAACTTTAAAAACTGCATTACAAACTATGGAGGAATTAAAAATTATAGATCCTACCATTCTAAACCTTGGAATGATGGGACAGGAGTAGCAGGCTAAATTTCAGTAGCTTATTCACTTACATTTTCAATGTAATGTGGTTGAATTGCTCAGAATATGTATAAGCCAAACACTTTTCTCCTTTGATGGCGATAATTTTATACCAATTATAGCATTCAACAAAAGTTTATTGTTCCTTGCATTGTTAACAATTATGAAGCTTATCAGTCATTTATCACAGCTCATCTCAAGTGTTCATTTACCTCAAAGCATCTTGCCAGCATTTCTCATTAGCATTTCTTCATGAAAATTTTTATAGCAAAGCATGTTACCTCAACAACAATCATTATAAATATTTGATAAGGCAAAAAACTTGAGAATGGCTATTTTCTGGTTCTCTGCATTTTATTTAGAACAATGCATCTGGTACTTCCTTCTGAGCTTACATTTATGTTGTGTTGGCCAGTGCTATATTACATCCCCATCCCTATTTTAGAAAATGTATTTACCCCTTTTTGAGATTTAGGGTTTTTTTTAGGCACAAACTACCTGGAAAATAAAATGTAGTTTCTGCACATGATTAATCATCATTTTATATTCATGTCATTGGTATATGGTTTTTTTCTTAAATGAATTTTTCATTTATTTACCATTATAAATACTTGAAATTCTTTTCTTGGTACAAAAGATATACTTGAATCATCTTACAGGACCCAGTTCAGCCATTGTACTCATATTTAATTCTGAAAAGCACTAGTTCACAATTTATGGCTATATTAAAGTGCAAAAGTACCTGGACTATCCAAAAACTAAATACATAATTCTGTCTCAGTAATATTTTATGATAAACAGCTGTAATGGCAATTATTCCTAAACAAGAATATTACATATGATGCTTTCTTCATCTCCTTTCAGTATAATTAATGTGCACATTTACTTGGTTGCTGAGTGGAAAAATGCTCTCTCAAGGAGATCTGTACTCCTATATTTGTGTAAATTTCCCATACATGTATGTAAATATGAATTTGTGTGGGTGTAACACTAATGAAGACCTATAAAAATCCATTCAAAATATACTTGACAAATGTTTGGATATCTCTCAAGTATACGCTTTGAGATTATATTGGAATTAAAACCTTCACCAAGAAAATAACTACAATAAGATTGTCATTTTAAAGATACAAATTGAATCTCCATGACTTTTCTAGTAACACACAAAAACATGTTGCTAAATATGAGACCACACAAACAATTTTACAGATGGCCTTGGCTTATGTCTCAGGCAAAGTTAGAGAAGAAGAAGTAACTGTTTAGACTTTCAGAACAATGTGGTTACTGTATAAAGTGAAAATTCATGAAACACCATTCTTTTCCATGATTAAACGATGTAGCACATTAGGAATGCCAATTAAAGTTTTAAATTACAGTTTTGGAACCAACTGCCAGTAGCATCTATCTTCCTCAAAAGTAACATCTGTGAAGCTGGCAGTTCTTGGACACTATGGAGTTGGATATTATATGCCTTTCTCTATTTTTCCAAAAGTATCTTCTCAAACCTAGCCCTTCCTTATCCATTTCTTGAACTCTTCATGGTATATATACAATAGTATATATGACTAAATATATAGGCATATAGAGATAGATATAGATGATGTAGATTAGATGTAGATATGACTATAGATGCTGTTTTAGGTTTTAATTTATAATAAATAAACAATAAATATTGTTTTTAATTTTAAAGGTAGAACTACTTTTTTTTCAGCATTTCACTCTGTAGTTTTTTTCAAGGGATTTTAGACAGATATAGGGAATTATATCCTCATTATCGATTACATACAACACAGACTTTTCTTCAGGTCATCAAGTCTCCAGAAAGGTGTTTGAAAGCTAGAGATTTGAACACACCATCAAGCAAGTTAGTAAAGAGTGCAGATAAATCTGGCCTTTTTTATGTGATAGAGATTCAGACATCTGAAAGAATTCAAGCCATAAATTCTATCTCAATATATTACCCAAGTCCTTCACTCCAAGCTAGTTTCTTCAGGCAACTACCAATCAGATTTGAATCAAAAAAGATCAACAACAAATCTCAAGATATAGAACTGAGGCTGGAGGCATCCAGCCTTCATTGTCAGAACTTGTGAGAACAGAAACTGAGATGGGATATCAGGGAAATTACTCAAATACAGCTGCTCATGACCTATGGGCAATCCTTCTGTAGAACCTAAAGGTAAGTACCACTACATTCCTTCTTACATTAATATACAGCAGAATCTGCAGACATCCAACAGAAAAGCATATTATTGTTTGAATGAAAATTTTAAGTATCTTCTTGGAGAACAGTGTATGTGTTTGTGTCTGGCTTTTGGTTTTCAGGATGCATTCCAAAACTAATCCTCACAATACTGTGAGAGCAGAGTGAAGGAGTGAGCATGTAGAACTTTGACCCACAAAATCTCCTTATGTTCCACAACTTGCTACCTCACTATCACAGTTATAAGAATATGAAGAGGGCTGAAGGTCATAATGTGAAGCCATCTCATTGGCTTTAAACATCACTTACTTACTAGACTTGGGGACTATTATTATAGGAAGCCAGCATTTAAAGCAATGGTTCTTAACCTGTGACTCATGACTCCTCTGCAGATGGAATGATGCTTTTACATGGGTCATGTATCCGATATCTGCATATTAGATATTTACATTTGATTCAAATCTATAGTAAAATTAAAGCAATGAATTAGTAACGAAATCATTTTATGGTTGGGAGTCACCACAATATGAAGTCACAGCACTATTAAGGTTGAGGGTCACTGATTTAAAGGCTAATATGTATATACCTGTAAAATATTACTTAAACCATAATATCTGGTAAACTACAGTATTTGTTGCCAGGAACAGACAAAGGTAATTGTCTTAGTCAGGATTTCTATTCCTGGACAAAACAACATGACCACGAAGCAAGTTATGGAGGAAAGAGTTTATTCAGCTTACACTTCCACATTGTTGTTCATCACCAAGAAAGTCAGGACTGGAACTCAAGCAGGTCAGGAAGCAGGAGCTGATGCAGAAGCCATGGAGGGATGTTGCTTACTGGCTTGCTTCCTCTGGCTTACTCAGCCTGCTCTCTTAGAGAACCCAAGACTGCCAGCCCAGAGATGGTCCCAACCACCAGGGGTACTTTCCCCTTGATCACTAATTGAGAAAATACCCCACAGCTAGATCTTATGGAGGTACTTCCCCAACTGAAGCTCCTTTCTCTGTGATAACTCCAGCCTGTGTCAAGTTGACACATAAAACTGGTCAGTACAGTAATTAATGGAAAAATAATGAGAATTGTGCATGTTAAATTCTGTATTTTCTTTTGTTCTCTAAGCTTTGCTCTCTTTTCCTCCTCCTCCTCCTCTGCCTTCTTTCTTCTTTTTTGTTCATTTCATGGTTAATGGCTGAATAAGATTATATACTCAATTTGTGTTCTGATACTAATTGTTGCAAGTATGTATTTTCAATCTATAGAATCAGTTTAAACAAATTCTGGACCTTCAGTCAGCAATATTTTGGTATATCTTACTATCAAATTACAAGGAGAAAGGTGGGAAGCTTCCTGTGATTTTCAAAATGATTCCAAAAAAAAAAAAAAAAAAAAAAAACCAGGCAGTAGTTGCATATTCCTTTAATTCCAACACATAGGAGGCAGAAGTAGAAGGGGCTTCCTAAGTTTGGCCACACAGCTTAACCTGCCTCAAAATAATGATGATGATGATGATAAAATTAAATCATTAAGATAAATTATAAAAATTAAAAAATTGAAATTGAGGCCAGAGCTATATCCTACAAGTAGGAGTTTGTAGCCACCAAAGCTCTGAGTCAAAATTTGTTTCTATTGTGTCTTGATGTCTTATCTTGACGCAATCTGATCAACTCTAAGTGTATCTAGCTGTCAATGATTGTTGTGTACAGTTCTTTAGGATGAGGACGTTTTGATTCCATGCTTCAGTCAGACTTTTGACTAGAAATGTGTAGTCTTCAAAATTTTTACTCAGAGTAAGCCAGCTACCAGAATAATATTAGGCTAGTTTAGCACTCATCACGAGTCTCTGTCGTTAAAAATTTAGCAAGTTACTAAAATATTAAACATGTGTGCTATGTCTTTCTTTTCTTGCTATGAAGCGTACCATCAGTGTATGAAGGCTTAAAAATCTGTATATACACAGTTTAAAAATTAGTTATAAATATTAGATACAGAAACTCAATTTCTGTTATCTTGTACAAGAGATGATGTTGACACAAAATATATTTTAGTTGTGCTTATTCTCTCTATAAAAATGTTTAATTTTCTTTCTATTGCTATTTTTGATTTTCCAAACTAAAGCCAACACAATTAGTAGTGTTGAAAAGGTATGCTTCTTAAAATGCATAAATTGGGTTCCCAGAAGCGTTTAGAAGTTATTTCTTCATTAGATGCTCAAATCTCTCAAAAAAAAAAAAAATAGCTACATGAGCCGCACAGTCTGCTTCACTTATTGTCTAAGAGAATACCAAATTGGAACGGAATCCCTGCAGAACGGAAGCAGAACTGCCTAATAGGAGCTTTTATTTCCCGTAAGTGGTAACAGTGCTAGCAATTAAGAACAACAAACAGCCAAGAGCAGAGAGAGAGAGAGAGAGAGAGAGAGAGAGAGAGAGAGAGAGAGAGAAAACAGAAGCACTATGTTTGTTATTTTGAGAGTTTCACTCCGGAATGTGCTGTGTCAGTGGAGAATGTGCTGGGGAGCATAGGATGTATCAGGGAGAAGTGGGAACGTCGCAGGTCAGAGCATGCCAGGAGAGATGGAGACACACCCACAAATAATTACAGTCCAGTTTGATTAGGCTCTGTCTTGTAAAATGAACGACCTCCTTATGAAGACCACATTCTGTTCCATCTTTTAGAGGACACTCACCCCAACTTAATTTAGAAACAGAAAAGACTGGAGTTATTTATTGTTTACCTCCTTTTCTGTGGTAATCAGTGTGACTTTTGTTTCTAACAGCCCTGATTATGAGGAATAACAAGTTCTTTTCTAGTATTAAGTGAAATACAATTCAGAATTCAGTGAATTATGAGAGAAGCACAGACAGCTGTCTATGTTGCAACTTGGATCATCATACTGAAATAGGGCTCAGCAATGTACCTCAAAATTTTAATCTGAATCATGTGTAGCTAAGGACATTATCCACTAGATGTTTCCTCCTTTTTCCTTTAAAGATTTATTTATTCATACGTATGAATGCTACTTGCATGTATGCCTGCCTGACAGGAGAGAGCCTCAGATCCCATTACAGGGAGTTTGAGCCACCATGTAGTTTCTGGGAATTGAACTTAGGACCTCAGGAAGAACAACCAGTGCTCTTAACCGCTGAGCCATCTCTCCAACCCAAAAGACATGATTTCTAAATGAATGCCAATACCGATTGTTATCCTCCTCAGTGAGTAGGCTTGAGGATCTCAGCCATTCCTAGAGTTGCAAAATTCACTCTTCACCCCACCCTGTGTGGTAGAGTCAAGCTCCATCTCATTTCCTTATGTCTCCTATTCACTAGCTCACTATGTTTTCTTTTATATTCTACCCCATCTTTTAATTCTACTACAACCATAAACAGTCACAGACTTCTGTACTCAAAGTCTTTCATGGAAAACTATCTCTCCAGGAATTCTTTCTTCTAAATGTGTATATAAAATGGAAAGAAAAAAACCTCAAAATTGTAGTTGTTCACAGCTCTGATGGTCAAGACACACATCAGGAGAGAGAGAGAGACAGAGACACAGAGAGTGAGAGAAGGAGACACAGAGAGAGAGAGACAGAGACAGAGACAGAGACAGAGAGACACAGAGAGAGAGAGAGAGAGAGAGAACAGCTAGCTGATTAAGAAGAACATGAAATTTCATATTGAGATTAGAAAGTTAGCAACAGGAAAGATCAGTGTATGAACTGAAGAATAGAAGAGGAAAGACTGAGGTCTAGTAGGGAAACAGAGGGAGGAAATACTCAGACCCAAGCCTGCTGGAGAGCCTTGCATCAGCCCTTTGCTTTATTAAAAACATTGACAAGTAACACAATGCCAAAAGCTGGAGATGGAATTACAGCCTTAATTTATGTATGTTTTCAGAGTACAGTGCTTAAAGTAATACAAGACACTGAAACCTGCTGGGAGACCAGCAAGGCAGCAGAGCCATAGCATCTACCATTTATAGTTGTTAAAAGGCAGTGCACCAGTCACAGTTGAGAGAGCTGCTGACACACTGTGGAAAGGCCAAAGCCTGCCTAACCCCCATGGGAGACGAAGAGATGGAAGGGCTGCAAGGCAGTCAGCAACTGCTCTCAGGCTCTGTATATTTTTTAAAGACAGTTTGTTAAAAGGAGATCCAATTACTGGCAAAGCCAATGGTATGATTAACACTTAGTAGGCACACAAAAATACCTGCAAATACAATTAACCATTATAAATCAGTTTAAATAACAAATCAGACACCATGTCCCCAGAAGATTCCCAGAGCTATGAGAGCCCAGGCATTGGGCTTTTAGATGAATGTGATGTGAAACACTGAGGCTCCCATTCACTGCAAGATGACGGTTTGCTAAGAGAAAAACCCCCACCACCACGTGCAATTGAATGACAGACACCGACAGAGAAAATGAACTTCTCCTGATATATATTTTACATTCACGGATAAACTATGAGAATAGGAATATGCAATCTCCGAGTGGCATTTGAATTTTAATTAGCTCTCAATTAACAGCTTATGGCAATATTCATAACACTGGCATTTGTGACTAGAGATGAATAAGAAGGAAGGAAGGAAGGAAGGGTTATGCATGAAATGGCATTATCCTTTTTGTTTTCTCCCCCAATCTAAATTTAGACTAAATGGCACAATAAGCTAGCACAGGAGTCCTTTTTATTCAAGAATTTTGTTCATTTCATTTTGTTTTGTTTCTCTTAAGCAGGTGGGGGTTCTTCTTGGAAGACCTTAAGCACTTTTTATTCAACATATGATAATGGCTCATTTTTCCTTCTTTAATTATACTTTTGCAAATTATTAAAACATAAAGCTTTGAGTAGTTAGCCATTTTAAAGCCCATGATATATTCATTTAGTTTTAGAATAGTGGGAAACATGGTTTCCAGAGCTTTCTACTATACTTGAGTGTGAAAGCTATAATATAGTATTTGAAAGAATAAGAAAAATACTTGTGAGAATATTTTAATTTTATCAAACTATTAAAAGGGATATCTCTATATATACCTATAACATTTATTTCATTAGAGTATCAAAATATGTCTTGAAAACTTTTTTACATGTGGAGAAATTTTCTCCTACCTAAAAGACAATATTGAAAAGTTTGGAAAAGATAAAAGTATTCTGGCTCAGCACAATCATCAATTCTAAATTGAAAAGACAAAAGGTTTGAGAAATCTAGTATCCCAGATTAGCAGCAACACATCATGATATGGGAATGATTGAAGGGGTGATTTTGAAATGTGTGAATAGCAAGGAATAATGATGCTTCAGAAAAGACTCATCCTTAGGAACTTTCCCCAAGATGTAGGGAAGGAGCTTTAACAACTCAAACATCATTTATGGAAGAGATAAGTGGTGATTATTAAAATTGTCGCAGACTGGAACAGTCTTCACATAAAGGTGGCAATATCTGACATCACATCGGGAGAGAGAGGGAGTTGGCAATTTAGTAGGGACAGAATAGCTGTCTGGGTGCCAGTCAGTTGAATTTTTTCCAATTAATCATGGTCATTGAAAGGTGTAGTCTGTTGACGGAAAGGCCTGGAGTCTTGAATGACAGTCAACAACAGAAAAAAAAAAAATGATTTCATGCAACTGACAGTGTGTGAGGAATTGAGACATTAACAAGGGAGAAAAGATTCTAGAAACAAGATGCTCGCAGCTTCCACAGTGTCCCTGAAGCCAACAGCACTATTGTCTGCTCAAGCTGTATTGGCTCTAAACTAGTTTGTACAAGAGAAATAAATGTGGGCAGCATTTTCTTCATCAAAGTGTAGTCTGTCTTTTACCTATAAGATGAAAGTGTTTGATGGTTATACCTATACCAGTTTCAGAAGTAATGGTCTTTTCTACCTGATAAAACCTCCACTGTTACACAAATATACATGTAAATTAAATTCCATATTTGTATTGACGAGGTTCAAACAATTAACAACAGCTGTTACCATGCATCTATATGCTGGACATGGGAGTGAATACAGTTGTATAACGTTTTCCCAAAGTATCAACATCTTCTTTTGGATTTCACTCCATATTTCAAACATGATTAAAATACTCAAAACCTGTCCCTATCACTTTCTAGACTATTATACTGGTAAGATACCCAGTTTGTCTGTACTTTCATATTTTAATCTAAGAAATGGGAAATTTATAGCTAATGTATAAACTTACCACATGGATTACAATGGAGAGAGAAAAAGGGCTGGACTGTTCCTATCACATCACACTAAGCTAACCCTATCCAGCAGAAACAATGTCAACCTTCTTATGATGATATCATGTTCTAACTTAAGGCTAGACTTTTATTTAATGGTTCCACTAATATAACCCCATGCATGCTATAAATGTTATAAAACTCCATATTTAAGCCAAATCACAACAACAATTTTTATGAATTCATTTCAGCACTCTCAGCTTAGTAATTTTGATTAATGACTACTTCAAAAACTTGGCTTTAGTAGTGATTGAAAATGGTTTGGAGAACTGAGTTAGAGATGATCAACTATACAAAAAAAATCTCTGTGTTGAAGCTTGAAATAAAGGGGAACTAAAACATTGTTTTACAGACATTTCCTTTTACTTAAAGTGCAAATGGTTCTTGAATATTTCTTGAACAACATCAAAACTACCCTGCAAGAAACTTATTTTTACGTTGAAACTAACTGAAAACAAAATTATACCGCAGAAGAATTAGCTTTCACAATATATGATTCCATTGCTTTTTAGAAATTTGGGTTCAGGACCACTTGGTAGTTAAAAGTTATCAAACAATGCATCATGCAGATACAACAGGGCTTATACCTATATGAACTCACCACAACTCTGACAACATTCAAAAGACCTGTAGAAGTTTAAATAAAATCCCTGCAATAAAAGGGGAAGTAGACACAAAGTCTTACCCATGCCTAACCAAGAAAGTATTTGCCATGGATCCCTGCTGGGAAAGGAAAAATCAGTTTTGATCAACATAATGTAACCAGATATATCATCTACACCCCAAGACAGTCTCCAAGCCCAAAAGTAGTTCCCTAATACAAAACACTCTTTGTTTTCGTAATTTTGCCATATTGGTTTTTTATTTGTTTGATTTTTCTCCATTTTTAAAAGTTTGCAGACTTTTGTTTTTAAAGATGGAGAATGGACATGAAATTTAATTGGTAGGGAGGTAGGAAGGTAGGGAGGTTGTGGGACAGAGTATAAATGATCACAATATATTTGATTTTTTTATATCTTAGATATATTTATTTTATGTGCATTTTGTTTGTGTGTATAAAGTTTACCATGTGTGTTCCTAGTATATGTGGAAGTCAGAAGAGGGTGTTGGGGGGTGGGAGAAGAGGTATTGAACCTCAAGGAATTGGAGTTACAGAGCTGCGACCCACTGTGTAGGTGCTAGTCTTCAGCAAAAGCAATCAATGCTCTTAACCACTGATCTATGATATTTCCAGCTCTCAATCAAATATATCATATGTGATTTTTATGTGTGGCTAGTTATCTTTACTGTAAGTCACTTATTTTAAAAAATTCCCAGTGTCTGCTAGCTACTCCCATGATGAACAGGAAATGAAATTAAAGAAATACATAAGGAGCATAAGGAATGAGCAAATAGGTACTGTTGAGATGGACGGAGTTCAAAACCTCCTGGTTAAACAAAAACACTGCCATTGGCGAGTCTCCCAGGAGCTACCCTGTAACTGGGAAATCAGAATATATATTTCTTCTTCTTGAAGGGCTATGCATGAGGTTCAGATGGTAATTAGCTGAGAGTCTAGAAGAAAGATCAGTCTCAAAAAAACAAATAACTCAGACTGGCTGTACTTACCGTGTCGTAGTTCATGATCTCCTGTCACTGTGACTTTTGAAGGGAGCCACAAGGTCAACATATCTTCATAGCATCAAAGTGATATTCCACCTTCTAGCGTGGGCTCTTTGATGATTTTCTCTATTGCATTTAATGGAATGTGTAATTTAATATTTTCATGTCATTGAATTTGCATTTTTCAAAACTCTTTTTGAATTTTGAGACTATAATTACAATCTTTCTTCCTTCTTTCTGTCTCTAAATCCTCCCATATCCCTCCTTGCTCTTTTTCAATTTCTAACCTCTTTTTTAAAACATTATTATGTGTATATATGTTTATCTAAATACATACCTAAATATAACTATTCTGTCTTATATAATGTTACTTGCATGTATGTTTTCAGGGCTGACCAATTGTTATTGGATCTCGAGCTCCCGTGTTTTCCCCAGAAGAAGACTATTTCTCCCACTTTCAGCAGTCCTTGGTTGCCTGTAAGACTCTGTGTAAGGTTAAGGGTTTGGGAGCCCTTCCCTTCCACTTTGGCATGCTTATTGTCATTCAGCTCACATTTGGAGAGTCATGTTGGTGAGGTTTTATGGGTCTACCTTCTGACATCACTATGAGACACTGTCCTTCATAATATCTACAAATAGGTTAACCAATATATACAAGTTCATTTGATCCTACACAGTTTTAAGATCATATAGGAATCCCAAGAATGTTAAATTCAAAATTTAAGAACAAATAATTAGTTTTGCTTGAAAAGTTTTTAAGTCTGAATGATGTAGTAGGTTCTGAGATGCATATGCATTTTTAAAAAAAATGTTGTTTTGTAGTATAGCCAATCAAATGCTTAGCTGTACATTTTATATAGTAGAAATAGAAGTTAGTTTTATTTTTTACTTAGTTCACATACTTCAAGAGTTATACTGTCATGGACAAAGCAAGCAGCTTCGGGTCCTTGTAAAATTGAGGTTACATCCTCAAAATTAGACTTTTTCTTTACAGAGAAAAAATAAGTACCAATTGATGCACATAGCACCTACTGGGAATATATATATATATATATATATATATATATATATATATATATATATATATATATATATATCCAAAATGAAGAGAAAAGCTTTGTGTGGATCTAAAGTGAACAAGCATGCCTCTAGTGTGGAAATGCAGAGGTGAAAAAAAGGAAGGGTTTCAAGACCCAATCTTGTATTGCTATGCTCTGTTTGTGGGCTTCTTTCTTCACACAACTGCAAGGATTTTCTGACCTTTAAGTAAAATTTAATGAATGTTTGGAACAAAACTCTTAGGATCATGAAAATAATACATTTATCACAACCCCAATAGTCTTAGTCTTCAAACAAGACATCTTCTTCCATTATTAAACTGATATCAACAGCTTTGGCATGATCTGTCATATTTCAAGAGACATATTATTTCTCTTCAGTATAAAACATCCTATTGACTCATACATATAATGGAAGTTTTTAGTCATGTAAATTTTCCTCTCTCAAGCTTGAATTTGGAATTGGTCTCTCAGACATAACAGAATAAGAATTTGGCAATGCTGAGAATCAGAGATGATAGAAGGGGTGATGAAGCAACCTCATTCCTCTCTGGAGTAACCAAGAGAGTGAGCTTGTCCTTCAGCCAGGCAGAAGAGAGTGTAAAGAGTGTCAGTGCGCCTGCACAGTGGGGATACCGGATGCATAATATATACCTCACAGGCCTTTGTCCACACACAGGAGTCAGGAAGCAATTTTGGTACTGATGTCAGCAGATGAAAATATTCTACATGTGGGTGGGACATTGTAAGGATTATGATGATGGGGCTGGAAAGATGGCTCAGCCATTAAAGGCTAGTATCTCAACCAAAAATGTAAGAAGTATGCTGATGTATAGCACAGTAAACATAAACCATATAGACTTTGATCAATACAAATATTCAAGAAATCAATACATTTATTCTCACATCTTAAATTCAAGTATTATTTTTTTCAAATTTTTCTTTAAACAGAAGAAGACAATTAAGAAAGTCAAGGAAATTTATTCAATATTAAATAAACAATAAGTACCCCAGAGGGCTTAGCACAACAATCCATTGTGTTTTCTAATAAAATATACCATAAGGGGACATTCATAGTACTGTTAGAGAAGGCCTGAAATGAAGTCCTTCCTATCTATCCCAGTAATTATGAAGAAGAAAATAGTAAAAGAATACATTGAGGTAGACATCAAGTGCATGTCCAGAATGTGCAGGTCTATTTCATGGAGTAATCAAGTCTATTCTCAAAACAGTTATGTACATGCACACAAAAGAAGCTTATTGGAGTCTTGCTGGGTCTCAGTGGACAATCAGATGCTAAGATGAAGCTATTTGATGACAATGGAAAGAAACAGAGTGGAATATCAGGATCACATCTAATCTAGCTCTTGGGAGACTGGAACAGGAGGATGGCTATGAAATCAAGGCCAGCCTAGGTTACAAGTTCCAAAACACACCTTTGGATAAAGAATAAGACAATAAAGAAAGAAGTGAGGGATGGAGGCAAGGCGAAGGGAGGAGGGAGGAGGGAGGAGGGAGGAAGGAGGAGGGAGGTGGGAGGGAATGAAAGAAAGAAGGAAAAAACAAAGAGACAAAGAAAGAGAAGCATTTATCCCCAGTTATATTTTGTGTAGTTTTAATTTGCTTTTATGGTGGTTTGTCATTATTAAAGATCGTTATTTCTTTGCTTAATTTTTTTACATTTTTTATTAGATATTTTCTTCATTTATATTTCAAATGCTATTCCCTAATCCCCCTATACCTTCCCCCTGCCCTGCTCCCCAACCCACCCACTAAAGATCATTATTTATAATGGTTTTCTAGTCATGATGTCTACAGTAGTACTTTAAAATCTGAATATATATATATATATATATATATATATATATATATATATATATATGTGTGTGTGTGTGTGTGTGTGTGTGTGTGTATACATATATATATATATATATATATATATATATATATATATATATATATATATATATATATATATATATATATATATATATATATATATATATATACTATTTGTACATATTTGTAAAGAAAACTGATGCTAAGAGGAAATTTTGCTGTCAGACTCTGCATGCTGATTTGTTCCCCTCTGTATCCATGCCCTTTGTCATATCGCTATGCAATTCCCCTCCATAAAAAGTAGAAAACAAGTTTTTCTTGTTCCATTGTTGCTCGCCTGAGTCATGTGACTTGCTTTGGCAATAAACTGAGTGCTGGGATGAAAGGCTTGAGAGGCATTAATATAATCAGGCTTACTTTTTATGTGCCTGCCTGTTTCTTTGAGAAGAATATGGTTTTGGATAGCTGTTTTATTTTTTTATTTTTTTCATTTTTTCTATGGAAGATGAAAGACAGGTAGGACAGACTTGAATCTAACCTGTATGGATGGGAGCTAATCTAACTTGGCCTATGTCAGCTGCATTCCCACTACCTGAAGAGACATGAGAAACAAAGGAAATGCAGCAAAGTAAAATAAAAGTAGATTCTTGTAAGTCACTGTTTTTGTTGTTGTTTTAATTATTTAATCAACAGCAATTATTGCATTATCTTATTAAGCAGTAATATGAACACAGATTTTTTTCCATAAAGTACTTTGGATATGTTGACCATACCTCTCAGAAATCCTAATAGCTGATATATGGGTGATAGAGAAGACAGAAAATTCAAGCGACTTACCTAAGACTAATAAATTGTGATGTAGTTCAAACTTAGACTCTTAGCTTGATGCTCTGACTTCCAACTTCTGCTAGTTATCAATATTTGTGTTGCTTTATGGTATAAGAACAAGATCCTGCAGCAAACCCACCACTACTACTAAATCTACACATGCAGCAAAATATTTAGTGCAGTCGAATATAGTTGGCTTCTCTGAAGAACGCTGAGGTATGCAATGTTCAGTGGTTGACATGGCCGTTCCAAAATTAACTGGATCAGTATAAATGAGGTTATTGAATTTTTCTGCAATTCTAGGCTTAATGTTAGTGTTTATCAAATAACTTGTGTGTGCATACAGGAACTTATTTGGGCTCAGTCCTCTGGGATTTTTTTTATTACCTTATAAAAATATATTGGAAATATAACGCTTATTCTAGGCTGCAATAAATTCCTGTGTTGTTAGCATGTGTGAAAATATTTGAATTTCTATTAACCTAACTGCAGGCTTCAGCCTACACTTGCTATCTGATTGGAAATAAGTCAGCGGTTCAGACACCACTTACATTCCAGAAAGGAGGCTGCTGCTGCAGAGAAGCAGAGACGAAAATAACCTTCTTCCCCAGACGGTTCTCCCAACTCACGTGTACACTCAGACAATAGCCACTTTGCTTATTTCATTACATTTGCTACAAGCTCCAAAGCTTCCAGCAGAGAGTTTTGTTTCTGCACTGAACACTGCTGAACACCGAGGTGCATTTGTACAACCAGAGGAGAGTGCTTCATGTTTCCAATCAGAAAATCATATCCACCCCACTCCCTGTGAAATGAAATGTGGGGTAAAATTTAAGGTAGTTTAACATTGTTTCAATAAATTTAATATGATGCCCAAATAATATGGTTGTGCTAATAACACAGAAACTTATTACTGCGTAGAATAAGCAAGGCTTGATTCTTTTAATTTTTAAAAGTGAAAAACTTCACTTAATATGTCCACAAACAATTTAGCATTTAATCACAAATTTAGTACCTGAGCTAACAATATCATCCTCTTTAAGTCAACATAATGAATATCTTTCTTTTTAATATTCTAGGAATAAGATAAGTTTTTAAATTATGTAATGCTATATTGATAATGGTCAGTCATTTCTACTGACCTTTATATTAACATTGTATATTAACATTGCTCGGAGAGATTTTTTAAATCAAGATGAAATATCATGATGTTTTAAATATATAGTATATTGAATATGCAATAATGCATTTATGAAATTCAAAAAATAGAATATCCTGATGAAGTAAAGAGATACTAAGTAAATAAAAAAATGGGAATTCACAACAAAAAGACCTTTAGGAATGATCAAACCACATCTCTATATTTACTCTGAATAAACTTTCAAAGTGATTACTTGACTTTATTATTATTTTAGTGTAGTAGCAAGCTATGTCACACCTGGTGGAATCTCTAAGCAGAGCATGCCCTGGGGACTACAAATTTTTTTCTTATAATTAGCAAACCAAATTAATCACTGTAGGAAAGAAGGACATATAAGATTAATTGGAGTCTATTTTATTTATATTCATTTTATTTTTCTGGGTATGTATGCACATGTATGTTCACTTATGCCACTATACACAAGTGTAAGTCATATAAGAATTCTAGAGTGTCAATTTTCACCTTTTACCATGTGGGATCCAAGGGTCAAATTCAGATTATGAGACCTGGTAGCAATCACCAGTAACTGCTGAGCCATCATACATGCCCTGGAGTACAGTTTTGAGCTAAGATTGACAAGGAGAAACATAAAGCCCAGTCAAGATGGAAAGATGAGATGAGGAACCATCTTACCAAGCTACAGCTAGATAAACACAAGTTATACATAGGGTTATTTTGAATAAAGTAAATAAATGAAGAGGAACTCTGAAAAGTGCTAAGAAGAAGAAATGTAGAATAACAATGAAGGAAAGAAGTAGGTGGGGACAAGGGCATTCTAGAGAAATATACCCTAAGAAGACAATGAAAATGAACGTAAATTGTCTGTGTCCTGTAGGATAGGAAAAGAGCTTGGAACATATAAAACACTAGTGAAAGGTTAAAGCAAGCATGAAGCTTTTTAACCTTAAAACCATCAGATTCAGTAAATAACACAGACAACTACTTGAAAGGATTATGATTTTGTTCCTAGTGACAAGGATAGAGGGCACTGAGAAAGCATCAGTGAGAATGGAGAACCTGTGTCTATCAGAATCTCCTTCATATCACATCATGAAAATTGCTATTATCAAACTCGTCACCCTGGAAAAAAATAACAGCTCATTCCACAGTGTATACTACCTGTCCATCTTCTTCCTTCCACTTATCTGATGGTTTTCTGCCCCACCCCCTTGAAATCTCTTTTCACTTGGCTTCAGGAAGCCCATGTGCCTTACCAACCTCTTATCTTGATGGCCTTGTCCTTTCATGATCTTTCCAACTTGTGATACTGCTATACCTCAGAGTTTAGGAATTATTCCTTTGTCTTTAACTCATGATCACTCACCAAGTGATTTCATCTGGATTTAATGCCTTAACTTTCTACTTTTAAAATGCTTACTAAAAAATGTAGATTTTTCAATGCAATCTTAATTCTGAACTTCAAACTCATATATTTATCTTCTTAGCTGGGAGCCCCTCCCCCCAAAAAATCATTGCCTGAAGTGAAGCACTTAATATCCACCCCAGTGTGCCTTCTATGAACACTGTACTTTCTGAGCTAGCAGCAACTTTGATGGTCTGGGCCCCAAATGTGAAGATCCTTGTGGTTTTCTCTTATGTACTGTAACTAGTACACCAGCAAATTGTATTGTAGAAGTATTTGTAGAAAAACTTTCTGGTATCTACCATTATTATCTTTCACCTGGATTATGGCAGTCAACTTTGTATCACCTGCCTCATTGAGAGAATAATAAAGTCAAGTCAGCATTAAAATATAAGCCATATCATCTCTAAGTTCAGAATTCTTTAAAAGTTTTACATGCCATGCCAGCAGAATATTGCTGAAAGGACCCTGATATAGCTGACTCCTCTGGGGTTTGACAGTCCTGACAAATACAGATGTGGATGCTCACAGTCATCTATAGGGCAGAACACAGTGTCCACAATGTATGAGCTAGAGAGAGTATCCAAGAGCTGTATGGGTCTGCAAACCTATAGATAGAACAACAATATGAAATAATCAGAACCCCCCAGAGCTCATGTCTCTAGCTGCATATGTATTAGAAGATGGCCTAGTTGGCCATTATTGGGAAGAAAGGCCCCTTGGTCTAGCAAACTTTATATGCCCCAGTACAGGGGAATGCCAGGGCCAAGAAGTGGGAGTGGGTGGGTAGGGGAGTAGGGTGGGGGGAAGGTATAGGGGACTTATGGGATAGCACTTGAAATGTAAATGAAGAAAATATCTAATAAAAAAAAAACGTTTTACATGCCATCCAATTTGTAAACAGTCTTTCCCAGGAAATTTACATCATATTGCAACCCAGATAACTGTTGCCTCTGACTTCATTATGCCTTTCTCTCTTCTCCAAAACCTAGCTCTAGCTACACTCTCTCTAATTCTAAAATATCTGAACATCTTGACTTAATTTACTTTCCTTAATTATATGTTTTAGTTGTAACAAATTGCAATATCTTGATGTTGTCTTGAAATATCATGTTCCAAACCCAATCTCTGACTCTTATCTATCCATCTTAGACATCCTCTTCCTATTGAACTGAGAATCTGTCTCATGAATGTTTTCTTTTATATTCTCTCATTATTATTTATTTTTTTTGTCTCAACCAATCTAATTTTATATGCAGAATGGCGATATGGCTAGTTTGTCACACTGATCAAAGTAGCTGTATAGGATAATGAGACAAAGAACCACAGGTAAGACCATAGAGTGAATCTTCGCTGCTCTATGAAAATAAATTTCTTCAAATGACATTTGGTAATCAATACAGGGAGAATCCCTTTAGCTGCATCAATAGTTGTGTACTAGAAATCAGGGACAGAGTTTGTTAATTTATCCCATCTAATGAATTGGCATCTGTAACAACTGACATCAAGAGCACATGAAATCTGTGATGACACAGCCATGCTCTTCAAGACCTAGCTGTATGCTCTGTTATCAGAAAACCTTTCTAGGTTTCTGCTACTGTTTTCATTAACTACAACATGTTACTCAAATCCTTATAAATGTACAGCTTCTCAGAGTTTTTAAGAGCAAACACTGCAACTAGATGCCTGATAAACAGAGCAATAGCAGTCCCCCATAAACCACAGAAGTATCTTAATCACTTCCCATTCCAGAGATAAACACTATGTTAGCACTAATAAAATAGTGTAGCTTTCCTTCTTTTTTATGTAATTGATGTAGAAGGAGTGAATAATAATAAATTATTTATCTTTTGCATTGTATTTTGTTTTCCCAATATAATAGTATATGGTATATAAAAATAATGTATGAGATTCGCTTATATTATTGTAAGGAGCTAGGCGTCTTT
Organism: Mus minutoides; assembly: GCA_902729485.2. NCBI lineage: Eukaryota > Metazoa > Chordata > Mammalia > Rodentia > Muridae > Mus > Mus minutoides. The sequence continues at coordinate 35,228 of LR751732.1, forward strand.
GATTGACATTACTGGGTAGTAGTTTATTGTGAAGTATAATAAATATTATTCAGCCTATCTTTTCTGAACAGGTGTTTGAGTTATTTGCATTTTTGCCCCACTGATGTTGCTGCTATGAAAATTGTAAAGTGTATTTGTTGGAGATATTATATAATCTGTGGATTATATTCCTGCATCAAAATCATGGGCTCTCAGCTACAAATATTCGCATCTACTTGGAAGAACTAACTTTCTTTTCTCAAATAGCTGTGCTGGTTTTCACTGTCACCAACTGTGCGTGAGAATCCCAGCTGAATGACCTACTGACCAACAGTTGCTTTCAGTCTCTTTTCCTTTATGATTTTCTTATGTGTGAATAATGGTTGAATTCAATGTACAACCATTTATCTGGTGTGTGTGTGTGTTTGTGTGTGTGTGTATGTGTGTGTGTGTGTGTATGCAGTGTTATTCAAGCATCTTGTCTACTATTCCCCTAATGAATGTAATTTTTCTGATGTTGATATGTAAGAACTTTTATGTATTTTAGACAAAAATCTTTCCTGAAAATTTCTTTTCGATGGCTTCCTGTTTAGGAGGCTAATTTTTTGTGTGTGTGATGGGATGAGAGTTTGGATTGAGGTAAGAGTTGTAACAGAAGGCTTTCATGTCCATCTTTCTCAAATATGTGTCATCAATCATTGATATCATTGCAAAGGTAGTTTCCTTGCTCTTTACAGCTAGTGAAAGCATGGGTCATAGGTTTCCACATAGTTTCTGGTGACATCACAGATCATAAACATGGCTCTCAGTGGCAGTAGGATGATTGACCCAGTCAAGACCCTCCTAGGCAGTCTGGACCACAGACATCACCATGGGCCCAAGTGGCAGCCCAGGCTATACACACACCCTCATGGTAGCCATGGCCCATAGACATCAATGTGGCTTGAGGAGGCAGTGCAAGCTACCGACATCAGCATGGCATTCAGTGGTAACATGGAATACAGACATCAACACAGACTCTGGCTATGGTAGTGTTATGAATCCAGTCATGGCTCTGGGTAACATCACAGGCCTGGATATCATAATAGCTAAGGCCACTCATGTCAGCCTGGAGCTCAATGGAGTCGCATCTCCAGTTCTGCCTCTCTACAGAGTGCTGCAGACACTTTAGATCCCCTGTCGGCATGGAACGGGTTCTCTGGAGCAAGTGGGCAAGAATTCGGGGAATGACAAACAGACATGACACAAGGGAGTGTGGATCTGAATGTAATGTGTCAAATTGAGTATCAGACCTTTTATACAGAAGAAAATAGGGAAATTAGGTAACACATCGGCAAGGTACAATGAGATCACCTGATACTTAATGACTCTTACACAAAACAGAGGAAATGTAAACACAAAGACTGGTAGGAACTGGGCAATAAAACAACTGAGATAAAGTCAGCCCTATCTAAGGTCAGCTTTAGTTTTAGAAGCCAGGTGTGAGGTCTTTACACTCCCAGGGCAAGGGCTTTCACACCCAAGTCATGGTTCTAATTAAGGAGTTCGGCTCTAGCTAACTTTCTCATGAATAATGCAATACTCTAAAACCACAGCCCAATCTACTTCCTATATCATTGTAAATTCCTGTATATGGGAGTGACTTGGCTTTTATTCTAAGTGATAGTGTGTATGTGTGTGGGGGGAGACTTTCTTCTAATAAGTAATGTAGTCTTCCATATGTAACTATAATAAGAATTCTAAACTTACGTTGCCCTGAGATTTCTAACTCTATGTAGTAGATAGTAATGCCTGATTTATTTCACTATCTCTCTTACAATATTAGAGGCAATTCTGAATGTCACTGAATAGGCAACATTCTTTCTGAATTCCAAGCCCAGGGTTGGCTCAAGGACCACCCAGGGCATTTATGAAGGCCAGGAAGCAAAGCTCAATCTTGCTTAGGTATTTGGCAAGTCGTTGCTTGGAGGCACCCATAACAAAACAATACTGAAAGGAAGCACACAGTTCCATTTGCAAGGACAAAATTGGAGCATATGTGCTATGAATGCCACAGTTCCAGGAGGATGGGTTTCCTTTGAAACTTTTTGCTTCAGGACTGCTTCCAGGTTTTCAGGCCTGCCAAGCGAGTCACTACTGGAGTGGATGTAGCACTAGAGCACATGGACCTATCCATTTTCCCATCTTTCCTATCTTCCTCACATATTTGCTCATCTTACTGGTGCCTATGGCCTGCACTGAGAAGCTGGGCGGCCTGGCTACCTTCTGCCACCTGTAGCATGAAGCAGGAAAACATGGCTTGGGAAAAAAATCTCTTTTAACAGAAACAAAACATCAAGAATATATTCTCACATTTTGTAAATAGATATGAAGTCATTCTACCAAAGTACAATGTGCACAAAGAAAGAACACAACATAACTGGACACTGAATTTCCTTAGTAGAACCATGCAAATAGCACCTCAGACAAAAACAGTTCACATTTCTCCAAAACCGTCTTAGCTTTTATATTCTCTAGTAGTAATTTTACTTTTAATTTTTCTCAAATTATATAGCTTATATGATTGAAAATACAACATACAATCTTCTATATAGTTATGTTACCTTAAAGTCTTAATCATATGGTTTGAGATGCATTAATAAGATTAGGTACATTTTAATTGTTCAGTTACATTGTTTGAATTGTCAGTAGCATTTGAGCAAATAACAACTAGCTCTGCTAAATACATGGGAAGGTGATCAACTCAAATAAATGAGAGCAAGCTGTGACCACGCTTGACTATAACAGTAGTATAGCTTAATCCAGTTCTGGTTCAAAGTTCCTCCTTGAACAAGAGTCACATGGGTATTTGATTATGGTATGATGGGCATATTTCTCTCACTAAGGACTGAAATATTGTATAAGAATATGTTCTCAGTATGGTTATTTTATTTTTGAGAATTTCATACATAAATACTATGTATGAATATCAATATATCAATTCCACTCCTCCCTTTTCCCTTCTTCCCACCTGCTCCCAAACTCCCTATTAAATTCATAACCTCTTCATCTTGAATTATTACCATTACATAGATCATACATATACACATATACACACACAGGTATATAGACAGAAACCAGAGAATACCGAATTCACTTGTTCCTATGCACATGTGTTTGGGAATTATCACTTGATATTGAATAAATAATCAAGACTTTCATTTCTGTAGTAATGAACTTCTCTTTCACTCAGTGGTCAGTAAGTGTGTATTGCTCTTCATATAGAGGTGGGGCCTTGTGAGATTTCTCCCATCCACTATGATATGTCTACTGGGTTTATAATGGTGCAGGTTTTGTTTTGACAATGATGTTGTTCAGATTTCATGAGTGCAACTTCTCTGCCATATGCAGAAACCACTATCCCACAGAAGATGTCCTGGCTCTGTAGCTCTTACAATTTTCTCGTGTCTCTTTCTGTGGTGTTCTCTGAGTCTAGGCTTATTAGTTTTATTGTAGATTGTCATTTTCAGCTTTGTGGGATGTTTCGAGTAAATGTGGATTTCTGTGATGGTCTCTGCTGCCAAATTAAACTTCTTTGATAAAGAATGAGAGCTAAATTTAGCTATGAGTATAAGTGTTGGGGATATTCATAGGACTGAAGAGATGGTGCAGCCATTAAAGTCTAAACTCACAACCAAAAATATAAAAGAACCCAGATAGAAATCATGCTGGTTTAGGAGACGGGTAGTCATAAGTTCTCCTCTCTATAACAATACCAGCCAATAATTGTGGGAAAGGATAACAAGCTCAGACATGAATTATCTCTAATTGAGTGGTTATTAAATACAATTAGACAGTCCTTACTTACCCCCACAATATAAGTGCTGGCACTGCACCTTGTGGATATCTTGCATTTCTGGTCATTATTGCAGTTTGCAGGTTTTATAGCTGAGCAGGACTATTGATGTTTCAGATACTATGAGAACCAGTTCTCATGAAGGAGGTTCTTATGTGAGTTTCAGCTTCACTCCTCCAAGACCTGTGCCCAAAGTCAGTGGTATCTTCACCAACATGATCTTACCTTCAAGTTCTGGGAGGTAACCTAAGGCAACAGCAATAGCCTACATTGTTTTTTGGAGTTGCTTGTACCCTAGAACTTGAAGAGATGTTTGCATGCCTGGCACTAAAATTACTGTTGATAGTCTATGGTTGTTGGGGAAGCATTGTAGGCCCAACTGGCATACATTCACACCACACACACATGCACAGGCACTCACACGCACAGGCACATGCACATGCACACACTCACACGTGCAGGCACACAAATAGATATTTTTACTTTATTTAAACTATTTTGATCACATTCTTTCCTTTGCCCAATTCCTTCCAGATCCTCTTGCCTTCCCTACCAATCAAATTTTAAGTTCTTTCTCAACAAGAAATCAACAACTCAAAACCAAGAAAACAAAATAAAACCATGATTTCTCCCTCCCCCCAATTCCCTCAACTGTAACCTAATAAAGGCACACAAAGAAGGTGGAGTCTATTATATGTTAGTTAACTACTCCTGAACATGAGGCCTGTCCTGAAGTGGTTGATATACCCAGTGTAAGACTTTTGAAGAAAAGGCTCGAGTAACCAAGAACCCGGGAGAAGATAAACCTGGGAGAAAACAAAATAAGTAATACTGATTTACTAAAACAAACAAAAAAGGTAGTGATGAAATGCCACCTAAAGATATTCTGCTGTACACAGATCAGGGCCTTGTTCAGCTATCATCGAAAATTTTCCTTCTGCAACAGATGGAAAAAAATACAAATACCCAAAGACAGACATTCTACAGGGAGCAAGAGACCTTGGAACACTCAGTCCTAAATGGGATGTCTCCATACAATGTATTTGTGTTTATTGATTTATCTTTCTTTTATATGTGTTGTTGTTTTGCCTGTATGTATGTCTACATGAGACTGTCAGATATTGAAGTTACAGACAGCTGTGAGCTGGCTATATGGCTGTTGAGATTTGAACCAGGGTCCTCTGGAAAAATAATCAGTACCCTTAGCAACTGATTCATCTCTCCAGCTTCCTCACAACTTATTTTTAAGTAAGCACAGCATAGTAAATTTTCTATAGCTTTTTCAAACATTCCCACTCACTTTCTCTGTGTATTATCCGCCCTCAGCCCTCACAGTTAACGTCCATTTGCTTCTGCTTACTCCGTAGTATTCTACAGTAGACAGCTTCTAAGCTAAGGCTGCTTTTGAATATGACTTCCTTTCCATAAGTAAGAATTTGTTTCTTATATGACAAAACAAAATGAGAAATTTATATTGATGATTTAATCGCTCTTATTCAAGGAACAAAAAATTCACATCATTTGTCCAGTCAGAGAAGAAAGGAGCATCCTTGCACTAAGTCCTAGGTAAGATGAAGATTATCTCTAACTTAGTCTGATCTCTGTCATTTCTTAGGAATGCAGCCGGTGGTGGACACACTGGCAATTTAGATTCCTAATGGTCATCATGAGTTTCAAATCAGCACCCAGAAATAGATCCCAAAATTTTAAATTGAGACAGTGGAAATCAAAAGTCATCTTTAACAAAGCCTGAATCTACCATTAAACTGTCACCTTTTTTTTTTTTTTTTTTTTTTTTTTTTTGGTTTTTAGAGACAGGGTTTCTTTGTGTAGTCCTGGCTGTCCTGGAACTCACTTTGTAGACCAGGCTGGCTTCGAACTCAGAAATCCACCAGCCTCTGCCTCCCAAGTGCTGGGATTAAAGGCATATGCCACCAAGCCTGGATGCTTGTCACATTTTTGATCAAGGACACCTACATGTAATGATCACTATGAAGACAACTAAATCTTCATGAAGGAAAATAGTATCATTGAGTGCTTTGCAGCCTCCACCACAATTCAGCAATATCAAATGCTTCAAGCATTCCAAAACATAGTACAAATTCCCTATTAGAATGAAGGCAGACAGTCCAAAATGTATGCAGTAACCTATTGATATATTTAAGAACTACATGAAAACTTCAAACTTGTAGGAGGGGAGGAACAGATGAAAATGGATAAAGAAATTAAAAGTTGTAACTGTTGATATGAAAATATTCAAAGATATACATTTAATAACAAAATGTACAGCAAACACAAATATAAGCAGAATTTGAAAATTGTGAGATAGATCAATTTCAAAAGTATAAAAACTGTTGAAACTGTTCAATACGTGTAACTTGAGCCCAACAAAAAGGGGTGAGAAAATGAAGGAAGCAACATGTATTATTTTTTGAAACAAATTCATTTTCACAAATTATTGCCCATACTAACATGATTCTGTTCTGGGTTGTGCATGTATGTACATGTGTTTTCTTCACCAAACACAAACTGGAACTAGAGTTGTCTAAGAAAATAAATATCAACTGAGAACTTATAGGTAAGTCTGCAGTGCATTTTCGTGGTTAATGACTGATGGGGGTGGGCCCAGCACATAGAAGGTGAGGCCATTCACGGGCAGGTGGTCCTGAGCTGTAGAAGAAAGCAGACTAATGAACTGGTGTGCTCTGCCCAGGAAAGACTTCTTCCCCATTCAGCATTCTTTAGTTGCCTGTATTTCATTTTGTAGGGTTGAGGCATCTTAGGTCTTGTCTAGTCCACATTAGCCTACTCTGCCTAAGTTCTAACCGATCTTCTTCCTTCGTTCATTCCTCTTTTGCCATGACTTGCTGTATTTAATTAGAACTGTGAGTAAGGGTGTGGGTGAGGGACTTTTGGTTGAGGAATTAGTAAGAAATCAATGGCTTCAGCACTGAAGAAACCAAATCCTATTTCTAGGTAGTCATTACCTGACATTGGCTTCACAAGGGGCAGCAGAGACCATGAAACCCCTCATCAATCTATGAAGGAATATGAAAGGGATACATTTTAGGTAAGTTTTTTTATAGCTAACTATAGCTGGATGATTTCATGCGTGCAATGGTCAGGTCATATCCAGAAGATAGCATTTATGAAAGCATTCTCTAAAAACACTGACTAATATGCTTTCTGTCCCTGAAATGTTCCCTGACCATTGAAGATAGGATTATAGATGTTCCATTTAGCTCTAAAAACTTAATGATTGTTTATTCTAGGTACTTTGATTGTTACCAGTCTGCATTAAAGACTGCAGGGAGCATCTCTGACCAAAACTGAGAGAAGTACTCATTTGTGAATATAAATTGATTTAAAAAGTAATGTGGCAACACATCTATAGAGAATTAACAAACAATTAGTAGATATCTTCATAGAGACCTTGTCCTCACAAGCCATGAGCTTTTAGCTAGTTTTATAGTATAATCCATGGATTTCTTGTTGCGGAATGGACTCAAATCCAAGTCAAAATAGTTGGTGGCCCCCGTAAGAAAAATGCCACTATGGCATTAGTGGTATAGCAATGTCTTTTTTCTTATAAACTGCATACCACAACATAACACTATAAATGCTAGTCAGCATAGAGGAAGTTTCTGGTTCAGTTTCTGCCTGATTTATTTATGCATTGCAATCAAACAATGTGGCATATTCATAATTATGGACTTACCTTACAGTTATAATTGGTAACAAAGAGCTTTGGCAACAACCTGTTTTATTTTGGCTTCTCTCAGAACTCCTTGACATATAACTCAATGGTGGTATTACACCTGACACTTGAATTGTCATTTAAAATCTGTAACTTTTGCAGAACCATTGGTCACCCATGCAGGGTGTCTCTGCTTACATTTTTTAAAAAGCTTTTGCTTAGTAATTTATTATTCACATATTTTGTGTATATGTTTGCATATGTATATGTATGGCATATGGATGTCATGACTAATGTGTGGAGTTATCTTTTTCTAACATGTGTATTCTGGGTATCATAATCTTATGGTCAGGCATGGCCATTGGCTCTACCCACTGAGCCATGCACTTTTTAAATAGCTATGTTTTTAAATACCTTATGTGAGTATGCTTTCATATGATATTTTCATATCTTCTTTGTTTTAGTTAACCTTCTCCCTTAACTCTTTCTCTCCTCCATTCTTCCTCTGCCGTTCTGCCTTAACATTTCTATCTCTAGTATTCCAGAAATCCCTCTACTTTCACATCATTTGTATTACTTCAATATCGCCCACACTAAGGCCTCCTTTTGTAAATGTTCATGATTCGCCAAAGAACAATACCTCAAGGAAAAAACACTCAAATAGTATGTTTTATTCTACAGAAATTCAACATGCTGAGGTCTCCCATTACCAAGAAAGTGAGAGAACCAAGTGAGCTCGCAGGCTCATTTTAAGGCACATTGGAATCCCAGGGTAGATGAGCATTTTCTTACTCTGTCTCTAGGCATTCCAGAACCCTTCTCAGGCATGATGTTTGGAGCCTGGAATTTTTCCTATTAGTAACTGACTTGCTTGAGCTTGCTTGGGCTTGCTCAGTTCTTAGGTCTCGTCTCCTTAGCTGACAATTTGAAGTCTATCATGGAATCACTCTAGACTTCTTACTTTTTATTCTTATGCTATATAAATACTCAAAATTAAACATAGAAACCAGAAAAACTGAAGCTAATACATACATATGAGAGAATATGGGGCAGTTGTCTTTCCGGGCCTTTACCACCTGGCTCAGTATTTTTAATTTTTTTATTTTATTCCATTAAAAAAATAGGATTTCACTTTTTTCACACATACACACACACACACACACACACACACACACACACACACACAAATTACCTCACAACTGAACAGAACTCCATTCAATTATGTGCTTATATATTACGTTTTCCAATCAATTGGTGGCAATAATGTCCAATTCCTTTTCTAGCTATTATGACTAGAGCAAAACTCAACAGGGATATACACATATCTCTGGAGTAGGGTACAGAGTCCTTTGAGTATACATCCAGGAAGGGTACAGCTGGATCATATTGAAGTGCTATATTTAACTTTTTGTGAAAATTCCACACCTATTTAAAAAGGTCTGCACTGTTTTACACTCCCACCAACAGTGTACACAGGTTCTTCTTTTTCTCACATCCTTACTAGCATTTATTATCTTTTGATTTCTTGGTAATAATCATTCTGACTGGGGTGAGGTTAAATCTCAAAATTGTTTTAATATGCATTTCCCTGAAGGATAAGATATTGAACACATCCTCAAGTTGGATTTATTAACTCCAAATCATTAGCACAGCCAAAGTTCCACTTAATAGTCTTTATCACTATATGTATGGAATCCAACAGAGACAAACAGATAATGGACAAAAAGTTAAACAAAAAAATGGATACTAGTATATGACGATGTGCTCAATATTATTTATTATGAAGAATATACAAATTAATGCAAGGTTCTAATACTATATTCAGAACAAAAGCTAAATATAGAATTTTTGCATGGGTGTATATCAACATGTTTCATATAACACTTAAAGAAAAATTAATTGGTTCATTCACCAGGAAAATCACTTTGGTGGTACTTATTAAATGCATACACACGAGAACACATACACACACACCATGCACACATACATTCATATGCACACATGTGCACACACATAAGCATAAGCACAAATGAACACACATGCACACACATGTGCAAAAACAGATATCACATAGTACTATGACCCAACAATTGAAGTCGTGATATATACCAAAAATAACCCAACAAAAGTTTACCAAAATGCTTATACAGAAGGTAACAAAACAGTGTATAGCCATCAAAACTGTAAAAACTTAAATATGTGTTTTCAATAGTCAAGAGAGAGCAAGTAACAAATTATAATTAGTTTTATAAAGTTCAGTTCTACAGGTTGGTAAAAGTAACCCATTGCTTCATATACTACTGTTGAGGACTAACTCTATAGTGAATGAAAGGAAAAGACATACAAAAATCATGTAGTACTTTAAAAATGAAATACAAACTAGCCAGTGTTGAGCTGAGGAGGGAAGTCGGGATTTTAGAAGAGGGAGGCTGCTTTTAATGGCAGAGCCATCTCTCCAGCACCTGTGTGATGGATTCTGAGTGGCGATGCCTCAGAGCAAACAATGGCAAAGACTTACGTAGTCTGAATGACAGTAGCACACATTAATTTAATAATATATCATTGAGCTGCATTGAACTGTATTATTTACAAAAACTGAGTAAAAGAATTCTGAAAGTGAATTCTTGAGTTCATTTAAATATCTTATTTTAAAGTATTAAGTATGTGGAAATAATGTTTTATTCACATAACTTCCGTACTTACGAGTCTGGTGAAAGGGAAAAGGAGTATAAACTAGTATAGAAATGATGTAAATCTGTGTGGTAGTTTATAAAAAGCAAAAGATAGAACTAATATATGATCTAACTATACCACTACCAAATAAATAATCTAATGAATCTGTATCTTACTCATGAAATATATGCACATCTATTTTCATTGTTGATTTATTTATAATAGCTAGGAAATAGAATTTGCCTAGATAGTTATGAACTGATGAGTAATAATAAAATATGGTACATAGACAATTATAAAAATTGCAAGAAAGTGGATGAAGTAGAAAGTAACCCAAGCCCAGAAAGACAAGTGACATATATTGTCTTCTGCATCTAAGCATTGATGTTTTAGATTCTTTTTCATGTCAGGGTGGTGGTGGTGGTGAATGAATGGCTGAAAAGACCAGGGAGTAAAAAAGGGTCCATAGTGTGGAGAAACCTTAATGATTAAACTGACAATACTAACAATGAAAGGTTTCATTTCAGAGCTGAAGGGGTATGAAGCCCCATAGGAGGGACAACAATATGAATTAACCAGTACCCCCAGAGCTCCCTCAGACTAAACCACCAACCAAAGAAAATATATGATAGGACTCACAGCTCCAGCTACTTATGTACCAGAGGATGGCCTACCCAGTCATCAATGGGAGGAGAGACCCTTGGTCCTACGAAGGTTCTATGCCCCAGTATAGGGGAATGCCAGGGCCAGGAAGCAGATGTGGGTATGTCAGTGAGCAGGGGGAGGGGAGAGGGGATAGGGGGTTTTTGGAGAGGAATAGAGGAAAGGGGATAACATTGAAATGTAAATAAAGCAAATATCATTTTTTAAAAAAGGTTTCATAAAACCAAATAACCCAATTTGATACTGGGGAAAAGAGCTAAACAGAATTAAAAACAAAAGACTCTCAAATGGCAGAGAAGCACTTAAAGAAATGTTCAATATCCTTATTCATCAGGGAAATGCAAGTCAAAATGACCCTGATAATCCACCTTATACCAATCAGAATGGCTAAGATCAAAAACTCATGGGACAGCACATGGTGGGAAGGAAGAATGTGGGGAAAGAGGAGCGCTCCTCCATAGTTGGTAGGATTGAAAATTGATAACCACTATGGAATTCAATCTGTCTGTTCTTCAGAATATTGGAAATAGATCTACCTGAAGATCTAGCTACAACACCCCTGGGTATATACCCCAAAGATGCCCCACAATATTGCAAGGACACGTACTCCACATGTATATATCAGCCTTGTTCATAATAGCCAGAATCTGGAATCAACCCAGATTCCTCTCAACTGAAGAATGGATACATAAGATGTGATACATTTACCCAATTTTATACTATTCAGCTATTAAAAACAAGGACATCATGAATTTTGTAGGCAAGTGGATGGAAATACAAAAATATCACATTCAGAGTGAGGTAATCCAGACCCTAAAGTACATGCACATTATGTACTTACTGATAAGTGGATGATATTAGCCAAAATATACAGAATACTCATGATACATTCCACAGACCATAAGAAGTTAAACAAGAAGGAAGGCCAAGTAATCCCACTTAGAAGGAGGAATAAAATAATCATGGGAGGCAGAGGAATGGATCTGGATGCGAGAAGGGAGACAGAGGGTACTAGAAGGGCAGGATCAGGTATTGGAGGAGACAGAAGAGAATTCCAGAATGCTAGGAGAATGAGTGGAAATATGCAGCTGCTGGGGATGGGAGGCAAGGGGAACCTCTAGAAAGTATCAGAGACCTGGGATGGGAGAGACTCCCAGGACTTAATATGGGTGACCTTATCCAGAAAATGCCCAATAGTGGAGATATGGATCCTGAAAAGACAACCTCTAGTAGTCAGACAACCCTCAGCAGAGGGCTGGGGACACCAGTCTACATACAAAACTTTTGACCCAAAATTGCTCCTATCTAAAGGAAATGCAGTGACAAAGATGGAGCAGAGACTGAAGGATTGGCCAACCAATAACCACTCTAACTTAGGATCGATTGCATGGGCAAGTACCAATCCCTGACACTATTGCTGATGCTATTTTGTGTTTTCAGACAGCAGCCTAGTATGGCTATACTCTGAGAGGTTCTTCAGCAGCTGACTGAGACAGATGCAGATACTCACAGCCTGGCATTGGACCCCTATGACAGAGTTGTGGAAAGAATTGAAGAAGTCGAATGAGATGGCAAGCCCATAGGAAGACCAACAGTATCAACTAACTTGGGACCCTAGGAGACTGAGCCACCAACCAAGAAGCATATATATGCTGGTCTGAGGCTCCCAGCACATATATAGCATAAGGCTACATTGTCTGGCCTCAGTGGGAGAGGATGATCCCTAATCCTGTAGAAACTTGACATCTCAGGGTGAGGGAAACCCAGGGGAGGGGCACCTTCTCAGAGGCCAAGGGGAGGGGGCATAAGGGAAAGAACTCTGCAAGGGGGTACTGGAAGGGGGCAATTTTATGGATGTAAGTAAATAAAATAATTTATTAATTAATAAAGAAAGGTTTTAATACTGATAGAACAGGAAATTGTGGACAGGTAAGAGGGAGGTTTATGAAAAAATCTACATCAAAAGCAATTATTATATGAATAAAACCCATATTAAATTTTTTTCCAACTTTTATTAGATATTTTCTTCATTTACATTTCAAGTGTTATCCAGAAAGTTCCCTATACCCTCCCCCCTCCCGGCCCTGCTCCCCTACCCACCCGCTCCAACTTCTTGGCCCTGGCGTTCTCCTGTATTGGGGCATATAAAGTCTGCATGACCAAGGAGCCTCTCTTCCCAATGATGGCCAACTAGGCCATCCTCTTCTATATATGCAGCTAGAGACATGAGCTCAGGGGGTACTAGTTAGTTCATGGTTATTCCTCCACCTATAGGGTTGAAGACCCCTTCAGCTCCTTGGGTACTTTCTCTAGCTCCTTCCTTGGGAACCCTGTGTTCCATGTAATAGCTGACTGTGAGCTTCCACCTCCATGTTTGCCAGGCATTGGTATAGTTTCCCCCGAGACAGCTATATCCGGGCCCTTTCAGCACTATCTTGCTGGCATATGCTATAGTGTCTATGTTTGTTGGCTGATTGTGGGATAGATCCCTGGCAGCCGCAGTCATTGGGTCCATCCTTTGGTTTCAGCTTCACACATGATCTCTGTAACTCTCTCAATGTGTACTTTGTTCTTAATTCTAGGAAGGGGTGACGTGTCCACATTTTGATCTTCCTTCTTCTTGAGTTTCATATGTTTAGTAAATTGTATCTTGGGTAGTCTAGGTTTCTGGGCTAATATCCACATATCAGTGAGTACATGTTATGTGAGTTCTTTTGTGATTGGGTTACTTCACTCAGGATGATGGCCTCCAGATCCATCCATTTGCCTAGGAATTTCATATATTTATTGTTTTTAATAGCTGAGTAGTACTCCATTGTATAAATTTACCAAATTTTTAAAGAGTTTGAATGGAGGTAAACTGCAAAGGAGCATAATGTTGTTACCAAATGTCACAGGTTTTAATTTAAAAATCTCATTCCTAAATGTAAGAGACTGCTTGTGCATTCTTCTCAGACAGGAACCTCCCAGAGTCATACACATCAGAATTAAATAGTAAAGACCTGTTGGGGAATACACAAGACATTTTGGTCATGGAATAAAGGTAAAGGAAACTGTAACTGAGATGCAAACTTCATTGTTGGAGGGTTCACGGTTTCAGAAGTTGCTGTGTAGGCTGCTAGAGGAGAAAACTCATCAATGGCCTTCCTAGATATGGATCAGGTATGTTATGATACCATGCTGATGTGAAATATATTCCCACTGGTATAACAATGGCAGAAATATGTGTGGAATAACCTACCACCTTCTGGTAAGGGTTATTTCACAGGAAGAAATATATTTATGTTACTGTTAACTAAACCCAATTTCTGTGGCTGGAAATCACAGGATATAGGGAGAAGAGACCTACTACTACTGTTTGGATAGATGGAAATATAGCTACCGTATCTTCTAAATGTATGTATCCATATCTTGGGCTGATCACAGCCTCTGAGAGGAAGTTCTCCCCCACTTGGTGGAGGTTAATATAGATGCCAGTTAATGATTAAAATTCTGAGAATTAGTGAATGTTCTCAACTAACTCCAAATTTAACGTCTATATAAATCTTTCCAAGACCCTAGGAACTCTATAAAAAACGTTGGCAGAATATATATATAAAGGGGTGTTCTCATTCACTATTGATGAGAATGCAAATATATATATATATATATATATATATATATATATATATGAATCTGAGCTGCAAAACAAGGAATGTGATGAAGCAGTGTCTCCCAGGTATCAGTGAAACATAGCAGCTGAGGCTATTTCCACAAGAACTGCTCAAAATTTGGCTCTTCAACATTCCATCATGGATTAGGGGTGTGGCGGTAGACACGATCCCTCACTGAAGTGCTTCCATGATGTAGCCATTGGTTAAGTTGGTTGAGTTCTACTAAATAACTCCTTTCTTATACTCTTACCAGCAACCCTAATTAAAATCTATTGGTCAAAGAAAAATGGATGTAGTGTGTAGAAAGACTAGCGGGAAAGAACAGGGTTCACAGAAGTGGTCGGGAATGAGAGGAGGTAAGGAAGAATAAATGTGATCACAAATGTATGCTGTATAAATTTGCATAAAATGTATAAAACAACAAAAAGTAGTGACATTGTAGGTAAAGGGGTGTTCTCATTCACTATTGATGGGAACGCAAATTGGTGCAGGCACTATGAAAATCAATGTGGAAAATCCCCAGGAAACTAAAAATAAATCTACCTAGCTATCCCACTCCTTGGCAAATGCCCAAAAGACCCAAAATCCGACTTCACACATGCTTGCTCAGTGAAGTTTGTTGCCACATAATTCACAATATCTAAGAAAAGGGAAAACCTAAAAGACCTTTAAGAGATAAATTAAAAATGGAATGTGGCACATATGCAGTAGAATATTATTCTGTTGTAAGAAAGAAAGAAAGAAAGAAAGAAAGAAAGAAAGAAAGAAAGAAAGAAAGAAAGAAAGAAAGAAAGAAAGAAATTTGTAGATAAATGAATGGACCTAGAAAAGCTTATGTTGACTGGAGCAACCCAGAACTTCTCTCTGCTGTGATTCCTAGATTCAAGTTTTTAGAAATTAGTAAAGAATATGCAGTAATTGCAGAAAACAGGAAAGTATAAAGGCACATCCAGAAAATACTAAGGGATCTTCCAGTGGAGGGAAGAAATCAGTAGTCCTATCCAGCAATATTGTCTAAAAATTACAGCAATTGTCAACATGTCAAGATATCTCTAAAGGTACAATAGTGGCACCCATATCTGGGAGGTAACCAACAGCTATCTAAATGGATTTAAGGCAACTTAACAAGAAAAAACAATGCCTAGTAATGACATTCTAACCAACATCCTGAGGCTAGTGATGCCATGGATTTTAGAAAAGAATCTACTATTGCCACTTTGCTAGACAAGCAATTATTTCTAAATACATTCTAAATCTTACCCTTATACACACAGAAAAGTATAGCTATCACTCCTCATCAGAGAAGCCTCTCTTTATTGCATATAGAGACTATCACAGAAAACCACAACTAGGCACAATGTAGAGATCAATGGATTGTGGAGAATTCAGCCCCAAGGGATACATTCACACAATTCTGTCATCTGTGGTTCAGGGAAAAGTACAAACGTGAAGGCAGAAATATCTTAAGAGCTGGAATACCAGGAAGCTTGCTAGGGAACAAACTCTCATTGAAACTACTGAACAAACAAGGCACAAACAATGGTGATGTCTCAAGGGGTCCCACTCCTGGACAAGAACTACGGGCAACTGTTGACTTCTGAGAGAATAGTCACTTTCCTAAGAATTTGTCCTTCATTTAGTTGTCCAATGTAGAGTGGTCAGCCCTGAAACTATATACATCAAGCAACAAAAAATGAACTCAGCAGTTCATATTCACATAACACACACACACACACACACACACACACACACACACACACACACACACACACAGACACACACATATGTCAATATGCAATTATAATATAGGAAGAAGGATCTTCTAAATTGGAGAATGGTCATGGAAGGAGTTGGAAGGAGACTCTGTAAGAGCTGGAAGGTTGGAAGGGAATGGGTTTAGTCATATTAGTTTTTTTTTTTCAAATTTTTTAGATATTTTCTTCATTTACATTTCAAGTGTTATCCAGAAAGTTCCCTATATCCTCCCCCCTCCCAGCACTGCTCCCCTACCCACCCGCTCCCACCCTTTGGCCCCAGCATTCCCCTGTATTGGGGCATATAAAGTCTGATAACCAAGGGGCCTCTCTTCCCACTGATGGCCAACTAGGCCACCCTCTTCTATATATGCAGCTAGAGACATGAGCTCAGGGATACAAGTTAGTTCATGTTATTCTTCCACCTACAGGGTTGAAGACCCCTTCAGCTCCTTGGGTATTTTTTCTAGCTCCTTCTTCCTTGGGAACCCTGTGTTCCATCTAATAGCTGACTGTGAGCTTCCACCTCCATGTTTGCCAGGCATTGGTATAGTTTCCCCAGAGACAGCTATATCGGGGCCCTTTCAGCACCATCTTGCTGGCATATGCTATAGTGTCTATGTTTGGTGACTGATTGTGGGATGGATCCCTGGCAGCCGCAGTCATTGGGTCCATCCTTTGGATTCAGCTTCACAAATGCTCTCTTTAACTCTTTCAATGTGTGCTTTGTTCATAATTCTATGAAGGGGTGACGTGTCCACATTTTGATCATCCTTCTTCTTGAGTATCATGTGTTTAGTAAATTGTATCTTGGGTAGTCTAGGTTTCTGGGTTAATATCCACATATCAGTGAGTACATGTTATGTGAGTTACTTTGTGAATGGGTTACTTCACTCAGGATGATGGCCTCCAGATCCATCCATTTGCCTAGGAATTTCATATATTCATTGTTTTTAATAGCTGAGTAGTACTCCATTGTGTAAATATACCAAATTTTTTGTATCCATTCCTCTGTTGAGGGACATCTGGGTTCTTTCCAGTTTCTGGCTATTATGAATAAGGCTGCTATGAATATAGTGGAACATGTGTCCTTGTTATCAGATGGAATATCTTCTGGATATATGCCCAGTAGAGGTATTGCAGGATCTTCTGGTAGTACTATGTCCAATTTTCTGAGGTACCGCCAGACTGATTTCCAGAGTGGTTGAACCAGCTTGCATTCCCACCAACAATGGAGGAGTGTTCCCCTTTCTCCACATCCACGCCAGCAAATGTTGTCATCTGAATTTTTGATCTTAGCCATTCTTACTGGTGTGAGGTGGAATCTCAGGGTTGTTTTGATCTGCATTTCCCTGATGATTAAGGATGTTGAGCATTTTTTCAAGTGCTTCTCAGCCATTTGCTATTCCTCAGTTGAGAATTCTTTGTTTAACTCTGTGCCCCACTTTTTAATTGGGATATTTGATTTTCTGGTGTCCACCTTTTTGAGTTCTTTATATATATTGGATATCAGTCCCCTATTTGATTTAGGATTGGTAATGATCCTTTCCCAGTCCCTTGGTGGCCCTTTTGTCCTGTTGACAATATCTTTTGTCTTACAGAAGCTTTGCAACTTTATGAGGTCCCATTTGTCAATTCTTGATCTTACAGCACAAGCCTTTGCTGTTTTTTTCAGGAATTTTTCCCCAGTGCCCATATCATCGAGGCATTTCCCCACTTTCTCCTCTATAAGTTTCAGTGTCTCTGGTTTTATGTGNTGTTCCCCTGCTCACCTCACTTCCAGAGATAGCTTGGGGAGTCCTGAAAGAGCCTAAGAGAGTGCACAGAGCCTGAGGCCCGGGCCCTGAGCTCCTGATGTGGTCTTAAAGTCCTGGAGTTGCTGGGCTCAGAGGAAAGATGGCGGGGTGGCGAGTGCTCTGGCTGGGAGAGGCCCAGCCTCCAGTGGGGCGGAGTTCTTGGATCCTGCCCCTGGGGGCAACTGCTGACCCACTGCTCCCCACACCACCTCTGCACTGCACTCACGCATAACCCCGATGCGATCTTAAAGTCCTGGGGTGTCCCTAGCTGGGTCTGCTGGGCTCAGAGGAAAGATGGCGGGGTGGCGGGTGTCATATTAATTTTTAACAATTGTCTAAAACTGGTGTTTATTTAAAAATCAAATAAGATAATAAGATAAAATTACATTGTTTAGGTTTGCATTCCTACTCTTTTTTTTTTGGAAGACCTAGTTTCTTTTATTCACAGAAATGTTACAAACAAAAACAGTGCAGCAGACATGAGTCTCTATCTTCAGGCTGCTTATAACAAATACACACTTGGTCATTTATTTTTTTAAAAAAGCAATATCTATACACAATTCTGAAGGCTAGGAAATACCCCTGTGCACTGATCACGATGGCGGCCCTTTCTTCACACATGTGCCCTTGGTCTGTGTCTCCTTATGGAAGAAAGCTAAATGGGCAAACAGACTTTCTCAAGTCTCCATTGTACCATCCAAAAAGTGAAATTTTATAAGTTGGTCCCTTCTCTGAGGCTTCTCTTCTTTTTTTTTTTCAAAAATTTTTATTATATATTTTCTTAATTTACATTTTAAATGCTACCTCGAAAGTTCCCTCTCCCCCCCCCCCACCTCCCTGCTCCTCTGCTCACCCACTCCCACTTCTTGGCCCTGGTGTTCCCCTGTATTGGGGCATATAAAGTTTGCAATACCAAGTGGCCTTTCTCCCCATTGATGGCTGACTAGGCCATCTTCTGGTACATATGCACCTAGAGACATGAGCTCTGAGGGTTCTGGTTAGTTCATATTGTTCCTCTTATAGGGTTGCAGACCACTTCAGCTCCTGGGGTTCTATCTCTAGCTTCTCCATTGGGGGCCCTGTGTTCCATCATATAGATGACTGTGAACATCCACTTCTGTATTTGCCAGGCCCTGGCACAGCCTCACATGAGACAACTATATCAGGGTCCTATCAGCAAACTCTTGTTGTCCTATGCAATAGTGTCTGAGTTTGGTGACTGATTATGGAATGGATCCCCAGGTGGGGTAGTCTCTGGATGGTCCATCCTTTCATCTTAGCTCCAAACTTTCTCTCTGTAACTCCTTTCATGAGTATTTTGTATTCCTTCTATTCTTTAATTACTACATTTATTTATGTTTTTCAAGGGAAACTCGTGTACTATGGCACACATGTGAGGATCAGAATTGGTTTTCTCCTTCCTCTATGTAGGTCCCAGGAATCAAACTCAGGTCAATAGACATGAGCTTGTCAGCTTACTCATCTCACTATTCTCTTTCTTTACCACATAATACGGCATCCATTTAGATGACATCAATAGTTAGTGATTGCTAAATCTACATAATCATATTTAGTAGTAGAGCAAAAATAGAGTTACTATTGCATTTATTTTGAGGAAGAGTAATTAATGCATTTTTCAATTGTTTGTGGAATAGTTATATTGTATTCAGTATAATTATCAGTATGTTATTGTCTTCATTTGGAAATTTAGCCTGACATATGGAGATATGTTTGGATATTGACTTGATAAGTGGTGAAGTTGTGATGATGGTTAATCTTGCCAGTGTGAGAAGATTTAGAATCATTATGGAAACAAAACTTCTTAGCATATGTGCAGTAACTTTTATACTGGGTTCATTGAAGCTGGTAGATTTAATCTAACTGTATACAACACCATAGCATGGGCTGGGTTCTTAGACTGAAGGAAAAGGAAAAATAAAAGTGAGCTTCCTTGTTGCAGATGTTGCCTGACTAGCTCAATCTCTTTCCTCCCTGACTTCCCTGCCATGATTGACTCTATTGGGAAATTATGAGGCAAACTTCTTTCAAGTTGCTTTGTCCCAGCTGTTATAAAGTAGCTAGCATAGTGGTCTGCAAGCAACTTATTGTCTGTGAATATTTTCTTTTTTATTTATTCTTCTCTCACATATTACATCCTGGCTACAATGTTCCCTCCCTTCTCTACTCCCAGTCCCACATCTGTACACTCCCATTTCCCCCAGACCCACTCCTCCTCCATTTCCCTTTAGAAAAAAGCAGGCCTATCAGGGGTGTCAACCAAACATGACATAAGAAATTACAATGAGACTAGCTACTTCCCGTCATGTTAAGGATGCCCAGCATGAGCAAAGGGATCTCAAGATATTTTAGAGAATATTTTCTTTTAACAGAAGCCAGTCAGACAATAATGAGAAACTCTACATGTGGTCAAAAGTTAAATATATTGGGTTTTGTGTACATGAAGTTCCTGGTACTACCCAACTCTGTCAATATGATCACATATTTAGATGATACATAAATAAGTAGATAATCTATGTTTTTTGGTTTTGTTTGTTTGTTTGTTTTGTTCTTTGTTTTTGTTGTTGTTGTTTGGGTTTCTTGTTTGTTTGTTTGTTTGTTTGTTTTTTATAAATCAATGCAGAAACAATTTTTGGCATTTCCATAACTTGACTTGGTTACTTGTTAAGGCAATATGCACTTCCAGGTGGAATCTGGTGTTAATTATCATTGAAAACTGACTGAGAAATTCTCCCATAAGTACTAAATAACATTTTAACATTTGCTTTCCATAGGATTAGTGTTTACCAAGTGGATCCAAGTTATTGAAGCTTTATCAGGAACCAACATATAGTAAATAATTTTGTTGTTGTTGTTTTTGATTTTTCACGACAGAGTTCTATGTGTAGCCCTGGCTATCTTGGAACTTTCTTTGTAGAATAGGCTCACTTTGTACTCAGGGTTCTGTCTGCCTCTGCCTCTAGCGTGTTGGGGTTAAAGGTGTGTGTTACCTGGCCCTGTGTACCATTAATTATTGAGCCAATGAAAACAGTATGCAACAGAATGCAACAGTAAATAAAATAGCTGAAAATGAAATAACAAAATTAATTCTGAAGAGGAAAATTGAATACTTTTCCTGGTACTAGCAATGATGACATTAATCAGGAATTAATGATATGAAAGAATCATTGAGGCCAGAATAAATGAGCACTGTAATGGTGTTTCACACCACTTCTTACCATTCCCTACAGATGAGCGTTTAATGATCCTCTGAGGCACCCTAGTTAAATATTTTAATATGTGATACGATGTGATTCTCACACAGGAAAAAAAAAATTAGGTTAATTGCCTTTTTTGTAGTATTTAACTGGAATGCAATCCTGTTTTTCCTCACGAAGCAATGAAGAGTTCATGCATAATGGTGTGAGAAGAGCCATAACACAGACACAATGACCCAGGAAACTACTGTGGAAATTGGCTGGGAACACTGTTGAACATGATGAAAACATCGACATAACTCATTCTTCTGATTGTCATAACAACTTTTATTCTGTTGCTTCCACTAATCTTACATACTCTCATTAATTTTCCAAGTCAAAGTTTAACTGCTGGAAGGATCTCTGTAAAATGGCATCTTATCCTTTAAATACAGCACTGAACATTCACCTTGCCTGGGATATGTACACATTCTCATGTGCACATGAAGAAATGAAGTAATGAAGAATTACTATCAGATTTTCTTAAGAGTTGTTGACTCTACTGACTCTCCTGTTGGTTGATTTCTAATGCAAACGTTTTTTTTTGAAGGACAGCAGTGGAAATTGTTTCTTGTCACACATTTCAGCCTTTTTTTTTTTTTTTGCTCTTTCTCCATCAGTGCTTTGAAATGAAAACACAGAGGTTCTAAAAGGTATCAAGGCATTTACTACTGAGAATGAAGAGTTCCCCAGAAAAATGGAGTTTCGCTCAAAAGATTAAATGTGAAAACTGTAAGTCATTTAAATGATCAAGTTCAAACCCTGAACAAACAGGTTGTGTCCAAAGGAGGCATGAGCCTCTAGAGAACACTGGTGATGTGTGAGAAATTCAAAGAAAAAAGAAATCTCACTGTTTTAAATATTCATCTCATCCATTTATTCCTCCCAATAAAATGTGAACTTTGGGAATTATAGCAAAACTTTTGTATCACAGCACAACTCCCGAATGCCCTCAAAACATCAAAAAGTTGTGAAGCTGTTTTTCTTGAACTTTATAAATAGAAATTTCTTGAGATTTAGCTTTCAAATTACATAAATACAAACTTTATATTTCAATAAGAACATGTGGTAAGCTAAAATCTACTGTCATATTTTCTGCTCATTGATAGAAAGACACTTATTAGCAGCTTGCTATGGGCCAGACACTGTGCCTGTTATTTGCCTGTATGATTCATTTTAAATCTTTATTAATTCATGAAGTTGCTAAAAGTTCCAGGTAGAAAGTTAAGTGTCTTGCTCAAGTTTCATACAGTTATGGATTGACAGGGCCAAGGTCGCAACGCTTGATTGGTAAGATGTTGAACATCTCTCCAATCTGCATACAAACATTTTAAGCAGGTAAAATAATCAACAGTTCAATCATGTTTCTTCTTCAAGTTAAGTATTTCAGTATTCTTTGATTTTTTCATGATGGACGTGGCTTTCATAACACACTTCTTCTAACTGTGGAATAAATCTGAGTATAGACGCAATAGCACAATTTAGTAATCTACATATGTGTCGATCAAGGTAGCACAGAAAAAGTATGTCCGACTATTGGTTACTTTATCACTGGATACTTCTTCTAAAGAAACTAGATAATGGACTCTTTAAAACACTTAAAACAATAATGTTTTTCTATGACTATTATTTGTACTTGACAGGGCCTTCCATAACAAAGAGGAGGCTATAATGTTTTATAATTTATACTGTTACCATATACACCAAATTATGCTGACTTTAAAAAAAAGATAACAAAAGCTCGGTTATTCAGTTTGTATGACACACTCAAGCCATTTGAGAACTAATTAAATTATGAATGAAAAAAATTTGACAGTTCTCCAAGGAATGTTATCAGTTGTATTTGAGAATAGATGTTTGTCTTTTGAGAATGGTAAAATGTTCATTTGTAGCACTGGTGGATATACATAAACTAAAACAGGAATTGAAAAAAATGAGGTTCAGCTGTTGATCTGGGAATTTCAGTAGCCAGCTGGCTGTTAACATTAACAGACAGTCAAGGGAATGAATACAATAAATAAGATTAAAAAAAGAAACAGGAGAGCCAATGAGGAAGTTTTAGCACCTTTAACTATCTCAAAATGCCACATATACTCTAATAAGCCTGTCTTCTGGAGGTCTCAACAAAATTTATGAAAGACAAATACCATATGGTGCAGACTAATCTGTTTGTCATGACTTTCAACATTCAGCATGATTAGCTCCTATGATAAGAACATGTAGCAACAACAATGGCAAGGGCAATAGCCTACTCAATAGCAGAGATGAGCTGGTGCACAAGCAGGTAGAATCTGCTGTAATGGTGTCTTCCCAAAGACACTTCAAGTTCAAGACATTAAAATAAATCTACCAGAACAGACCCAGGAAAATAAGTGAGAAGACCAGTTCACACTTTTAGTACGAATGAAAGGTACATTGAAGAAGGCAGTAAGAAAAGCCATGGTAACAGATACCCCTGCATAATCCAAGCATTTTCTCTCAAAGCACAGTTGATTTTTTTTTTTTTTTTTTTTTTTTTTTGTGGAAGGAAATAGAATTGAGTTGTGGTATCAGGTTTGAAAACAGTACTAGACCTACTATAGTGAAAACAAGAGCAGTAGTAGACAAAACTTCATGACCCAAAATAGGAGTTGTGTACCTGCTGACTGAGTCGCTGGAAGCTCATAAAGTCAGAAGGGTGACCGGCTCTATCACCATTCTTCCAAACTTGGCAAAAGAGTAAAGAACAGAACTGACTCTCTTAGTGACCATCTTAGAGTCCAGTACTCTGTATGCTGCAGAAAAGCCAACTATTTTGTAGGTACTAAAGACACCTATTCATGTTTTCTTCCTGTCACCATAATAAACACTGTGACCAAACACAACTTGAGAAGGGATTTCTTTGACTTATACTTCTACATCACAGTTTATCACTGAGTGAAATCAGGACAGGAACTCAAGGGAGGAACCTGGAGACATGAATTTAAGCAGAAGTCATGGAGGACCATTGTCTATTGACTTGCTCTCCATGGCCTGCTCAGCTAATTTCTTATGCAACCCAAGACCACATGCTCAGGAGTGGCACAGACCACATTGACATTAATTAATTGAATAATCATTAATCAAGAAATGCTTCCACACAGTTGCCTACGTGAAGTCTGATGCAGGTATTTTCTCATTCCACGTTTCTCCTTCTGGATGACTCTAGCTCATGTCAAGATGACAAAAACTTAACCAGAACACCATCATGTATATATAAGCATCTACAGATAGAACCCCTAAACCTCTAAGCATTCCTTATAAGACTGTACATGTTCCTGAAGTTATGTGCTTTACATGTTACTCAGCTTATTTATAATCAAATGACATAGAGGTAATGAATTGGTGTTAGAATCCGACGTATATAGTAGTCAGATCACACGTTTCTACCTCGATATCTCGTCGGAGTCGTGGACGTCAGACGTAGTTCCACTCTTTTTAAGTATAACGGTTGTCATTGTAATGAGGATTTCATATCCGGAACCATGGTGGCTTTGAGATATTCGAGAATTCTGACAGTCTCAACGCCACAGTACAGCTTAGCATCAACCTAAGTTGCCAAGGGATGAGGCTTTCTTTACCAACTGTATCTCAAGCCCAGGTAACATAGATTAGTATGAGGCCACTACATCGAAATTTAAATCATGGTCGTAACCCAGAATTGTGATAGTTTTAGAGATATAATCTGGTGGGGGAATAGCTCAGTTAATAAAATGCTTGCCTGACACATACAAATCTCTCAGTTTTTGATACCATATAAAACCAGGTGTATATTTACATGTCTGCAATTCTAGCACTTAGAAGGTAAAGGCAAGAGAAACAGGAGTTAAAGGTTACCCTAAGCTACCAGTGAGTTCAAACTCAGCCTGGGTTACAAGAGATCCTGCCTCAAGAAATTTAAACAAGTAAAGATCAGAATTAGATTTTATTATCAGAAAGTATTTGTATATACCAAATGAAAACTACAAAGCAAAGGATTGGTGATGAAGAAACTAAATATAATAAGAAGAAATTCAAAATGTACTAATAACATAACAAATGATATAATTATCAAAAGAAAGTATAAAATTTGGAGAGAAAAAGAGCTACAACAGAACTATAGAAGATACTGTCAGTGGGTTTCGTGCAACCATAGCAACCACTAATTACACTGAATGTAACTGCACGGAATTCAATTCATTTGAAAAAAAATTAATGTTGCTTGTAAGTTTTCTGCACCTGTGTGGACACATTAAGACTGAAAGTTAATGGGTAGAATAAAACACAATATTACTATGTACTAATATTATTCAAGAGAAATAAAATTATATACAAATGTATCATATATACGTAAATTATAGTGTCTTAAGTTTATATATCTTGTTCACAACTTATGAATCTCCTCCCTATGAGGTCGTGTCATCGACTCCGGATATTATGACGTGATAGTTGTTACCTGTTTGACAGTCCCAATTTTTGTTGTTTCTTGTCTTAGTTTGATATGGGATCTGGTTTACATCGATTTTCGTACTTCTTGTTTCTGTTTCACACCTGGCAAAACTCATGTTCATCCCCTGCCTGTGAAGGGTCTCTGGAATAGATCAAAAGATTAGGATGAAACAAATTTTAACATACACTTTAAAACTTTTAATCAGTTTGAATATTATTTTCTAAGAGCAAATCAGTAAGGCTAGAAATGAATAAGGAAAAAAAAAAAAAAAAAAACATTGAAAGCCACAAGTCCACAGAAGTTTAAAAACTTGCTTTTCCCTCCACCAGGGAAGTTTTTAATTACTATATTAATTGTGCAAAATGTGCTTCACTGTGAGATTTTCATATATTTATAGAAAAATGTTAGTTAGTTAGTTAGTTAGTTAGTTAGTTAGTTAGTTAGTTAGTTAGCCTTGGTGTAAATCTGTCCTCTTCCAAATAGTTCCATTCACTATATTCATCTTTTCTTTTCTGACATATGGGAGTAAATATATATGATTTGTGGAGACACAATCCACATGTTTTTAATAAAAATATTCTCAACTTTGCTCTGCCAGTCCAAGATTATTATCAACTAGTAAATCTAACAGGAATACTTTTTAAAAGCTACAAATTGCATTCTCCCAGCAATGAACATTTCTATCCTTCAAAAGAAAACACAAATTAAAACAGGACAGTATAGGAATGCTTTCGCTTCCACAACAAACATAAGTAGCTGGGTGGAGTTGAATAAATCCTGTTGTATACAACAATGCACAGAATACTAGCCTAAACTCTATGGATACCACCAGGCCAGCAAGATCCATATCTGATACCAGAATAGAGCACTTCTCATGAGAAAATGGAGATAAATAAGACCTTCCCAGTGAACATAATTCAATTACATTCTGTTTTTACTCACAGAAGTTTCTATGCCATTTTATTTAGCAGATTTAATTTTTTATAAAAAGTTTTTGAAAGGAAATTAGGATAGGACTATCAAAGGCATTGTTTAAAATTGTCATTAGTAAACGGCTGAAGACAGTTACGAGGCAGTGCCATGTCTAAAGCAGAAAAGTTGGTGACAAAAACAAAAACAACCTGATTTTATCTCTCATACCCTTGAAACAGGACAGGACAGGGTGAGATGGCTACACCAGCCAACCACTGAGGTCACAAGTGGTAGATAAAGTGTATCAGAACTTTCTACTCTATTTGGGACCTCTGTTCTACTCCCTCAACAAAAAGTAAGTTTTTTCAATAAGGCTTTCATTTCTCCTCCCAGCTGGACACAATCCTTCAAGAAGTGGCTTTTTCCTATTGAGACATCTCTTCTGCCACTTTTACTTTCTTCTACCTTTTCCTTTTGGTGGTGTCACTGTTCCCATCTCCACCCTTTCCCCACTTTCTAACACAGTTTGGGGCTTTTAAATCTTTCTTATTCTTCTATTTTTCAACTGGGAAGGTCCTGCTGGGGTCTCATCAGTTCCACTCTCACTATCCTGCTTCCTTTATATGGGTTTTACTGCTTCAGCTGCTGAGGGGTTTGTACCACTTCAGTATCCAGTGTGTTCTTCCAGAATTACTATAGTCAATGTACTCCTGCTTCCAGGTGGCAGGGGTATTGTCTGTGGGTTTGCCATGCTTGTCCAGAAGGGCCTGCTTCATCATCATCCTCTGAGTTGTCTTTGGCCCTAAACTCCACTTGTGAGATTAAGAGTCTCTTTCTAAGATCACCCATTTTTAATCTTGGCTACTATACCATGATCACAGGTAGAAATCACTACTGTAGTCATCAATATAGTAGTCCTGCAGATACCTTTCCCTAAGTGGTAGTGACCACAGTCTTCTGTTTGACCTCAATGTCATGACCTCATATTGAAGAACACGGGGATGCATGATCTTAGCCTCATAACGGATTACATTCACTGCACTGTCTTTCATAACCAAACGTTTATATCAATGGCTTTTCCAAAGGGTAAATAATACTCCCCAAAAGTAATTCTGTTCCTGATGGTTATCATACAGCCACTGAACATCAAGTACAACACACATTGTCACCATATGGTTCTTTTCATTAAGGACTCCAGAACACACCCTCCAAAGTTCCTGTATCTGACCATCGACTTCCAGTAACAAAACAAGGTATAAACATAGCATTTGAATGTAGCTGCCAGCCTCACAGCTCACACAAAAGATTCCAAATCTACTTGTAGGTTCATATTCTACCATTTTGCTATCATAGATAGCTGTCTCTTTATAGCAGCAATGAGTGGGGGTAATTAAAACTGGGCACCTGTCAGTCTAGGTTCTGAGAAAACTGAGTACCCACTTCAATAGCATTGTGCAGCAAGACAATTCTGACATACTCTTTGCCTGCACGCTGTTGTGATTTCACTAAGTGAATGGCACACAATTAAACAACCAGTCACTTTGGGATCCAATGTACCACTGTGGCCTGTCTTCTTTATTCAAAGTGTTCATTGGATCCAGGCTACTACATCATGGGAGGAGGGGTAGAGGGCTTGTCAAGATTAAAGAAACCTGTGGCTTGCCCTCTTTAGAGGATTTGAGCAACAAAGAATTAGTGCATAGTGCATTGTCCTTACATTCACTTTTTTTTCAACTTATATTAGATATTTTCTTCATTTACATTTCAAGTGTTATCCAGAAAGTTCCCTATACCCTCCCCCCTCCCGGCCCTGCTCCCCTACCCATCCGCTCCCATTTCTTGGCCCTGGCGTTCCCATGTATTGGGGCATATAAAGTCTGCATGACCAAGGGGCCTTTCTTCCCACTGACGGCCAACTAGGCCATCCTCTTCTATATATGCAGCTAGAGACATGAGATCATGAGGTACTAGTTAGTTCATGGTTATTCTTCCACCTAGAGGGTTGAAGACCCCTTCAGCTCCTTGGGTACTTTCTCTAGCTCCTTCTTCCTTGGGAACCCTGTGTTCCATCTAATAGCTGACTGTGAGCTTCCACCTCCATATTTGCCAGGCATTGGTATAGTTTACCCCGAGACAGCTATATCCGGGCCCTTTCAGCACTATCTTGCTGGCATATGCTATAGTGTCTATGTTTGGTGGCTGATTGTGGGATGGATCCCTGGCAGCCGCAGTCATTGGGTCCATCCTTTGGATTCAGCTTTACACATGATCTCTTTAACTCTTTCAATGTGTGCTTTGTTCTTAATTCTAGGAAGGGGTGATGTGTCCACTTTTTGATCTTCCTTCTTCTTTAGTAAATTGTATCTTGGGTAGTCTAGGTTTCTGGGCTAATATCCACATATCAGTGAGTACATGTTATGTGAGTTCTTTTGTGATTGGGTTACTTCACTCAGGATGATGGCCTCCAGATCCATCCATTTGCCTAGGAATTTCATATGTTTATTGTTTTTAATAGCTGAGTAGTACTCCATTGTTTAAATATACCAAATTTTTTGTATCCATTCCTCTGTTGAGGGACATCTGGGTTCTTTCCAGTTCCTGGCTATTATGAATAAGGCTGCTATGAACATAATGGAACATGTGTCCTTGTTACCAGATGGAATATCTTCTGGATATTTGCCCAGTAGAGGTATTGCAGGATCTTCCGGTAGTACTATGTCCAATTTTCTGAGGAACTGCTAGACTGATTTCCAGAGTGGTTGAACCAGCTTGCATTGCCACCAACAATGGAGAAGTGTTCCCCTTTCTCCACATCCATGCCAGCATCTGTTGTCACCTGAATTTTTGATCTTAGCCATTCTTACTGGTGTGAGGTGGAATCTCAGGGTTGTTTTGATCTGCATTTCCCTGATGATTAAGGATGTTGAACATTTTTTCAAGTGCTTCTCAGCCATTTGGTATTCCTCAGTTGAGAATTCTTTGTTTAACTCTGTGCCCCACTTTTTAATGGGGATATTTGATTTTCTGGTGTCCACCTTCTTGAGTTCTTTATATATATTGGATATCAGTCCCCTATCTGATTTAGGATTGGTAAAGATCCTTTCCCAATCTGTTGGTGGCCCTTTTGTTCTGTTGACTATCTTTTGTCTTACAGAAGCTTTGCAACTTTATGAGGTCATTTGTCAATTCTTGGTCTTACAGCACAAGCCTTTGCTGTTTTGTTCAGGAATTTTTCCCCAGTGCCCATATCATCGAGGCTTTTCCCCACTTTCTCCTCTATAAGTTTCAGTGTCTCTGGTTTTATGTGGAGGTCCTTCAACCACTTAGACTTGACCTTAGTACAAGGAGATAAGAATGGATCAATTCCCAGTCTTCTACATGCTAGCAGCCAGTTTTGCCAGCACCATTTGTTGAAAAGGCTGTCTTTTTTCCACTGGATAGTTTTAGCTCCCTTGTCAAAGATCACGTGACCATAGGTGTGTGGATTCATTTCTGGGTCTTCCATCCTATTCCATTGATCTACCTGTCTGTTGCCCTACCAGTACCATGCAGTTTTTGTTACGATTGCTCTGTAGTACAGCTTGAGGTCAGGCATGGTGATTCCACCAGAGGTTCTTTTATTGTTGAGAAGAGTTTTCGCTAGTCTCGGTTTTTTCTTATTCCAGATGAACTTGCTAATTGTCTTTTCTAGATCCTTGAAGAATTGAGTTGGAATTTTGATGGGGATTGCCTTGAATCTGTAGATAGCTTTTGGCAAGATAGCCATTTTTACTATATTGATTCTGCCAATCCATGAGCATGGGAGATCCTTCCATCTTCTGAGATCTTCCTCAATTTCATTCACTTTTTAAAATTCTTTAGTAATAAGGGCTACTGAGAAATGTTCAATTGAGCCACTTTGAATTCTTGTTTGATAAGAAATTCTTCAGCATGTTGAATTTCAGCTATATCTTCTTGTAATGGCTTTCAGTCTTTTTTCTTCTTATGCTTATTTGCAAAAGTAAGTAGTTTGTGCGGCCACACACTAAGATATCTTGGCTGGTAAATGACTGTAGCATGTGTTGGCTTCCCTTTGGTTCTCCACATGGCTTCTGAATGAATCATCGGACCCTGCACTGGGAGCATCCTGCCTGATCTATTGCAAACTAAGAGCTGCAGCCTCCTATAGTCTGAGACTGATCAGGTCGCACCAATTCATCTTAGTCTTTATAAGTCTGGCTCATTTTGCTTAACATTATGACTTCCAAAGCTGTCCATTTTCATGGAAACAGTTCAGTTTTGTTCTTCCTTATTGTTATGATGCTCTTTATTTTTTCCATTGACAGACACCTCCCTGAGGTGTATAAGTAAGTTTTCTCTACATTTCTCCCAGAATTTGATTTTTTTACCCTGATACATATTCTGACTGGGATCCTATAATAGATCTCAGTGTAATTTTTCTTTAAAAGATGTTTAAAATTTTCTCACAGGTTTAATTGCAATTCACTTCACAGCCAAAGAAGCGCATCAGTGAAGCCATGTTCATAAAATTAACTGATTTTAGTATATTTCCCACTACTCTGAGCTTGCTTGAGAAGACAGTGGGGTGGCTTATTAATGACACAGTTACAGACCAAATAAGTGGCAGTATTCCCTATGGGGTATGGAGGCCTGGAGAAGAGTTCCTCAGAAGGCTGTGTACAGGTTCTGTTTCATATACGCAGGGCTCAAAGTCCCAGATTTTAAAATGTAGAAATGGGCATGGTTTCACGTACTATTAGCCCTAGATATCCAATATAAAATGTTTTGCTTCCTATCTTCCTGACCACATGTTTTCCTGACCCATATGATTTGAATCTGGAAAAGAAAGTCTTTTGGCTAAGGGACAGAACAATTCTATTGTCCTGGAATCTAAGAATCCCCTCTGGCAACTTCTGGCTTCTGATGTCATTAAGTCAACAGGTTATAAAGGAATAACAGTGTTAAGAGGGGTAATTGATCTAAATTCTTAGGGGGAAATTGGACTGCTTCTCTGCATGGAAAAGCAATAGAGAAAATTATATCTTGGATGCAGGAGCCACTGTAGAACATCTCTTGATATTATCATACCTTTGTGATTGATAAAAGGGAAAAGGAAACAACAATTCTTAACTGAGGCAGAATAACAAAGGGTGCAGACCCTTCAGGGATGAAGGTATAATTCACCCATCTAGTAAAAGAACCAATATTTGCTGAAGTAGTTCATAAAGGTGGACGAAGTACAGAATGGAAAGTATAGAAATGTATTCATAAATGCCAGCTAAGGACACATTACCACTTGTAGAAATAAGTATTTATTTGAAAAAAGTATTTCTGTCCTATTTTTTATTAACATGATTCTACATACATATATATACAAGTATTAAGCTAAGATCTGAGCTTTCCTATATTGACTGAGATGGTATCAGTGGTAAAACATAAATTGGTATTATCATAATTAATTTATGAGATAATAGAAGGCTAAATATTCCTCAAGGGATTTAGCTATATACTATAAAATATAAATGCTGTTTGTGATTGTATGTGGGATAGCTATTTTGTTGGGCAGTCTTAACATTTTCTTCTTTTCATTTGAAAATTAAGCATGATATAAGGTGATGTGTCTAAGTGCCAGCTTGATAAATCATGGGCTTGTGATGGTTCATTGTTGCTGTTGCCTTGACAGCATGTGCAATCATGTAAGTCAAAAGTCTTTGCATACTCTGGAGAAGGATTTTCTTGATTAGATTATTTGAATGCGGAAGAACCACCATGCATTGCGTTGCACCCTCTGGTGGCAGCTCAGATAAAATGTGGGAGAGAAAAAAACAAAAAAACAAAAAACAACTTTGTTTTAGTAGGACAAACCATGCTTGTTAGCTGTAGCTAAAAAATCAGCTGTAATAAATAAAAAACAAGTTTTGTTGATGTGAAATCTCCTGGGAAGAATTTTCTCAGGATCAGTGCACAGGAACTATAGCATAGAGGAAGCCAAGGCTGAATATGCAACTGATAGCTGAGCTTGGCACATTATATTGATTTTGAAGGCATGAAGAGTTCACAGAGAAGAGCTAAAGATAGCCACTGGCAGAAGATAGAAGACTCTATTGGTGAAGATGCAGACAGTTACAATGGAAGACAGAGGACTGAAGGGGTTATGAAAAGAAGCTGTGGTGTGTAACCACAAGAAAGCAGGAAAGGCCATTGAAAATGCCATTGCAAGGAGGCACTAGAAAATTCGATTTGCCAAGTCTGTGAGACATCCTTCAAGGAAAGAAGCAGAAACAAAATGGATGTGGCCTGACCATATAAAACAAGCTGTGTGTGGTGCGGATGGCAGAGCTACAAGAGTAGAGCTCTCAATGACCTCTGGAGCCCAGAATTTTGTCAGTTGTCAGACTCTGAGCTACAAGATTTTGGAGCTACAAAGCTGAACTTGAACTTCTGTTTTGCTTAAATGTGGATGTTTTTATGTGGTTGCTCTTCTCTCTTAGAGTAAGAAATTGGTTAACTTGTTTCTATTTTTCTGTTTTGCAAAAGCCTTTGGTTAAAAGACCTTAAAATTTATATTTTATTTTATCTTGTGATTTTAAGATAAGATCTTGGGAGCAAAAGAACAAAGGAAAGGTTACAGTTTGATGTGGGATGTTGGTGTACAAACTTTGATAAGAGGAGAATATCATGGTCAGCCCCAACTATCATCCTGACACACCATGAAACAGAGAACTTGAGCTGAAGATTTGCCTCCATGAGATTCAACTATGGACTTGTTTGTGGGGATGATTTTGCTTCCTACAGTGATGGTTTGAGATTGGGATATGTAGGCCAAATAAGATCCTTCCTCTACACTTTTTTTTTTGACCTGTAGAATATTTTCTTAATTACATATTAAAGGGAGAGGGCCCAACTCATTGTGAGTAATGCCGTCCATGGGCTTTGAGGCTTGGAGTCCTGAGTTCTAAAGAAAAAGCCATAAGAATCAAGCCCAGAAGCAGCACCACTACATGGTTTCTGCATCAGCTCCTGCCTCCAGGTCCCTGCCCTGTTTGAGTTTCTGTCCTGGCTTCCTTCAGTGATGGACTATCATGTAGAAGTGTAAGCGCAATAAATCCTTTCTCTCTAACTTACTTTTGGGCTATGGCATTTTGTCACAGCAACAATAACTCTAATGTACATGGTATATAAGTTTTACTGTATTACTTATTAAAGAATCTGTTCAAGAGTAGGAAAAAATCATGTATAAAGTAGAGAAAGCAGGGATCACAGAGAAATTCTAATTTACTATTTTGGTTTTAGGCTTACATAAGACTACTTCTCTTATATAGCCTAGGTCCATATGTTTAGGGATGTTAATGCTCACAGTGTTCGGTGTTCTCTGATATAAATTAAAGCAACAACAACAAAATTAACATGCTGATAAACAACTAGAGAAAATGTACCCCACACCTGACACTTGCTTTTAAATTTGGCAAACTTTAGCCTGTTCTGTAAGCTTATAACACTGCATGTGTGTACCTTATAAAACAGTAAATTCTATATGAAATTTCAAATATTCTTAGAGCTAGTTATCCTTCCTTACAACCCTTCTCTGCCCAACTTTCTTACTCATCTTTGTACTTAAGTTTTTCTTTCCTATTATCACCTTTGTAGGTGAATTTTCTTCAGAAGCATAGAAAGTCACAACAGAACCTTTTACAAGCCAGTTTACTCAATAGACAGATATTAGATATGTCCTCATACACTCAGATACACTAATGACACTTGTATGTAAAAGGTGTAAAAAGAAAGGTCATCTATAAGTAGGTTTAAAGAAAACAAAGAAAGAAAGG
The DNA here is from genome assembly GCA_902729485.2 of Mus minutoides. Taxonomy (NCBI): domain Eukaryota; kingdom Metazoa; phylum Chordata; class Mammalia; order Rodentia; family Muridae; genus Mus; species Mus minutoides. Next base: position 69,717 of record LR751732.1, read on the forward strand.
GAAGAAGGAAGGAAGGAAGGAAGGAAGGAAGGAAGGAAGGAAGGAAGGAAGGAAGGAAGGAAGGAAGGAAGGGAAATAAAAAGAAAAGTAATGTAATTTCTTATCACCATAACTAGTAACTGTGTACGTTGTTGTGGGGGCCCACTGCCCGCGTAGACCGGGTTCCCTGGAGGAATGACCCGAGGCTGTAAGGAGACTAAGGGGGATGGGGAAGAGAGACTATCGCCAAGGCTACATGGTTGCTGCTCAAAGACTGTTTAATGGAGGACAAGCACTTGGGGCAAAAAGAGGGAAGGCCCCACCCCCAGTCTTCTGTGCAGGGTCTGGAGTTTGGCGGGAAGCCTGAAGTATTGTGAGATGTCCCAGGTTTGTGCTGGTGAGCTGGTCATAGGTGGGCTGGGCGGAGCCTAGGTCCTGGGAGACACATGGAAGCAGGCTACAGGGGCACCAGGCTATCTCTTAGCCTAATTAACAAGACAAGGGATGCCGCAGGGCAGCTCCTCAAGGCTTGGTCACAACATCAGCTATGCTGATGGGAGAAGAGACACCACACCTTGTTTAAGATAGGCTCACCTGGAATACTGTGAGAGACAAACAAATAAACATCCACACACACACACACACACACACACACACACACACACACACAGCAAATCACTCAGTGTAGGCATTTGCTCAAACAGTCAAGCCCTTGAGAGATTTTATTTTCCACAAATGTCATTGTAGAGATAGTGGACATCTCTCTAGCTACCGAGGAGATTCAGATGTGATAAGGTTGGGCATAGAACTTACAATGTTAGCATCATGCTTATATACATAGGCAGTCAAATTGAGAAAATATGAATAAGAGGAATTAGACTGTTCCAGTAGTCTTTATACAGTATCTCCAGTATTAGAGATAATGTGTTACAAATGCATACTACAAAAAATGTATAATATAAATACTTGATCTTTAAAATGGAACAAATCTGAGAAAAGTAATATTTAAAAATCTGACACTTGGGAAAAAATGGTAGTACTCCATAATGCCCAAACTGTTGCAATCCTGTTTATATTTTGAAATACATTATGGCTATGGGTAGCTATTTTTTTTTAAGAGCACATTCCTCATCACATAATACACATTCATTTTCTATATATTGTGCTTTTCAAGAAGATATTATTTTTTTCAGTGTGCATTGGTAAGTGCATGCTCCATTAAATTTTCTCAGCTTCTGTGCCCTACTTCCATGTTGTTTTTGAGACACCATCACACCTTGCATTCACTCAAATATAGACCACAGATTTGGCAGAAAACCTACTGGTGATTGAAGCAGCAACACGCTAGGCCAAGTGTTGTCTTATCTCACTGTGCACATAATTATTCTCAAACTAGTCAGAAGCTGTGTTTTTGTTTTCAGGCAAACAGAGCTGCAACTTGGTAAGAGCTCCTGGAATTTCATCACCTGAAAGAAATAATCTATGTAATTAAATTATGCATTTAAAAAAATGAAGTTTTTACCACTGAAGTATCACATGGCCAATCCACTCATCTAAATTTTATACTTGTAGATGAAATACGCTTTGGGATGACCAAGAAAGATACTATTTGTGGTATGTGGAAATTCACTTTTCAAAGTCTTCGTTGCACCCAAACCCAAATCTGTTGTACTTAGACTCAATTAAAATTATTTTATTCTATTCTTAGTCATCAGGGAAATGCAAGTCAAAACAACTCTGAGATTCCATCTTACACCAATCAAAGTGGCTAGGATCAAAGACTCAAGTGATAACACATGCTGGCAAGGATGTGGAGCAAGTATAATATTCCTCCATTGCTGGTGGCAGTGCAAACTGGTACAACCACTTTGGCAGTTTCTCAGAAAACTGGGAATAGTTATACCTCAAGACCCAGCTATACTATTCCTGAGCATATACCCAAAAGAGAATCCACAATTTCACCAAGACATTTACTCAACTATGTTCATAGCAGCATTATTTGTAATATCCAGAAAGAAGAAACAACCTAGATGTCACTTAACTGAAGAATGGATAAGGAAAATATAGTATATCTACACAATGAAATGCTCTCTGGCTATGAAAAACAAAGACATCCTGAAATTTGCAGGCAAATGGCTGGAACTAGAAAATACCATCCCGAGTGGGGTGACCCAGTCCCAAAAGGATATGCATGGTGTGTACTCACTTAAGTGGATATTAGCCATAAAATACAGGCTGCCCATGCTAAACATTATAGACCCAAGAAAGCTGTACAGGAAGGAGCACACAAGCAAGAATGTTTGAGCCTCACTTGGAGGAGGGAATGGGATGATGGTGGAAGGCAGATGGAGGGAGGGAACTGAGTGAGAAAGGGGATGGAGAGGAATGTGGGAGGTTTGGGGTGTGGTGTAGAGAGGGGAAACAGGGATAGCCAATGGCCATGAGAATAAATGGAAATCTGCAAGTGATGAGGGGTTGTGAGATAGGAGTCATCTCCATGAAGAGACACAGACCTGAGATAGGGGAGGTGACCAAGAATCAATGGTGGTATCCTTAGCTATGATTCACAGCATTGGGCATACAAAGCCTAGGGAGGCTACCTCCTGTGGCCAGGCAGGAACCCCTGTGGATTGATAAGTAGGGACACCAACCTTTTAGTCCAAACTTTGTCCTGTCTACAAAAAATGCAGGGATAGGGGATGTGGAAAAGACTAAGGGGATGGGGAAAAGACTAAGGTAATGGCCAATCAATAACTGGCCTAACTTGAGATTTATCCCATGTTCAAGGACAAGGTCCCTATACTATGAATGATACTCTGTTAGGCTTGGAGACAGGCATCTACCATGGCTGTCCTCTGAGAGGCCCCACCCACTAACTAATTCTGCGGAAGGCATACACTCACAGTCAAACAGTGGGTGGAGCTTAAGGACAGTTATGGAAGAATAGGAGGAAGGATTGCATCTTCTAAGGGGATAAGAACTCCACAGGAAGACCAATGGAATCAACTAACCTGAACCCTTAGGCTCTCAGAGACTGAACCCTCAACCAAAGAACATGCACAGGCTGGATCGAGCCTCCATGCACATATTTAACAAATGTGCAGCTTGGTGTTCATGTGGGTCCAGAACATCTAGAGCAGGAGCTATCCCCAAAGCTGCTACTTGCATATGGGATATGTTCTTCTCTCTGCCTGGCCTCAGTGAGAGAGGAAGCGCCTAGCCTCTCAGAGACTTGAAGTGCTGTGGGAAGTGGGTGAAGACGCATGGGCCAAGATGGCGCCCTGGCCTTATGCCAAGCCCCAAGATCTCTGCTTGTTTGTCAGACTTTGGCACATGCGCAGTATCCAGAAGTGTCTAGCTGGCATGGCAATAAACCGGAAGTTGCGCAAGAAGCAGCTCTGAACCTGCCTCAGCGTTCCTGTGGTTATTCCCATTCTTCTAGTCAGAGATTGGGATTGAGGCAAAGTGCCAGGGTAAGGGAATACAGAGGGGGCACCCACCCTATCAAAAAGGAAGGCAAAGAGAGATGGGGGCATGTTGTACCTCTCCCCCACCAGCATAGCTGGTGCAATGACCAGAGCCTTGAGAAGCTGCACCCCAGCGGCATCCATTGTCTAATTAATTAGGTTTGATGGCCCGGTGACAACCTGCAGTATGTTTTTCCGGGTCTCCCAGGTCCCCCTGCTCCACCCAGCTTACCAGCGGCCCACCTATGACCAGCCCACCTGCGCAACCTGCAAGATGTCACGATACTTCAGGGTTCCCGCCAAACTCCAGAACAGAAAGCCTGCGCAGAAGACTGGAGGCGGGCCTTCCCTTCCTTTATCCCCAAATGTTTGTCCACCATTAAACAGTCGTTCTAAGCAGAAGCAACCATGTAGCCTTGGAGATCTTCTTTCTTCCCCCACTCCCTTAGTTTCATTTCAGCTTCGGGCCAATCCTCCAGGAACCCTGTCCACTGCGGGCAGTGGACCCCAACAGGGGAAGGATTTTGGGAGGGGATTAATGAGAGGGAGCAGTGAGTGGAATGTAAAGTTAATAAGTAAAAATAAATTGAAAAGTATTTTCTTCTGAAAACACACCAAGTCTTCAAAAAGGGGGTTATAAAGTACTAGAAAAATTGTGAAGAAGGTTTTTGGATGAGAGGGTGCATGAGCTAAAGAGATTTGTTGTTAACCTTCTTTAGCACTGAGTACTCTAGTCAGAACATCAGAGATGATTCAGGGGGGTGTAGTGCCTTCTGCCAAACTTGTTGACCTGACTTGGATCCCTGGAATGCATGCTCTAGGAAACGACTCCTGCAAGTTGTCCTCAAGTGAACCATAGTGGGTGTACATCATCCTGAAAATAAGTAAACACATTAAAACAACTAGCAAAGAACAGTCCATCACTCAGTGTTTTGAAACACTGGAAGAATCTCTACATTCATTTAGCACAAAAGATTTCTGCACTTATTGAAAAATTTTTCCTCTTATTTTAGAATTAATCACTAGAGAATTTCATACAATGTATTCTGATTATTTCATCCTTCCCCCAGATCCTCCCTTTCTTTACATAACCGAATTTGTATTCTCTTTCATTTGCCTTTTAGTCAAAAATTTTAATTTTATGTATATGGGTAGATTTGTCTACAATGTTTTTGTACGATGTATGTGCCTGGTGGCCAAGAAACCCAGGCAAGATCATCAGTATCCTGGAACTGGATTTAGAGAAAGTGAACTCTAAAAAGGAAAAGGAAAAAAAAAGTACGGTGAAGCTATTACAACCCTTAAGACACTGAATTTTTAATTATTATTAGGTATTTATTGTTAGTAGAATTGAGCAAGTTACCAGGACATCACTATTAAAATTTATTTTAATTTTTTTAAACTTTCAAGATTATAGCTTAATTACAATATTTCTCCATTAACTTTCCTCCCTTCAAATCTTCCAGTATATCCCTTGACTGTCTCTTTCATTTCATGGCCCTTTATTCACTAATTGTTATTGTATGCATATATGTATATACTTACGTTTTCCTAAATATAATATGTTAAGTTCATATAATGTTACTTATATGTATATTTTTGGTGCTGATTTCTTGGTACTGGACAAACAAGTTAGTGTGCTCTTCCATGGGGAAATCTACCTCTTCCAGCCGCAGCTCACCTGAGTCATCTCTTGTTCTTTGTGTAGGGTTGAGGCCTCATGGGCTCTTTCCTGTCCAGTTTGTCATATTCATTGATGTCATCCTTATTAAGCTCACGCTGGTGCAGTCATGTTGGTAATTATTTATGTATGTAGCTTCTGACCTTACTAATAAACATTCTCTCAATAAATTCCGTTTACTTCTTTCTGGCTTTTACAATTTTTCCACCCTCTTCTATAAGAATCCCTGAGCCTTAGATTTGGGGGGGGGGATATTTTGTTTCCATTATGATTTGGCTCAACAGCTCTACATTTTGCTTATTTGTAGCTTTCTGTAGTAGTCTATGACTGTTACAAAGAAACTTTTCCTTAGAGGGCAATAGGTAAGTACACTCATCTGTGGGTGAACGTTTATAGATCCTCATTAGGGATTATGCTGTTTAGTAAATTAGTGGTTATAGTTTCTTTTTCAATAACTGTAATATCTCTGACACTGAGTAGATAGCTAGGTTTCCAGTACCAAGCATGGTCTCCCTCTTGTTGATCAGCTCCAAAGTCCAGTTAAAGAGTTGTTGGTAATTACGAAAGATGCATGGCACTACTGAACCCTCATAGTCACTGCACAGGGTTGGTCCCATCTTGGGTTTTGTTTCTGGTTTGCTTACTTATGGATTAAGTTTATTTTTAACAAACAATATTTTGTTTTAACTTAATATTAAGTGATTTGATATATATATATATATATATATATATATATATATATATATATATATATATATATATCTCAAATAAATTCCAAGAAATACAATATTTGTTATGACTGAATTATGGATAGTGAAAATGTGATAGATATGGTATATATTATATAGCTATATTTAGATAGATAGATGTATGCAATGGAATACTGTTCAGTTGTAAAGAAAAATGAAATTATGAAAAATTTCAGGTAAGTGTATGAACTCAAACTATGTTTTTGGGTGTGGTTAGCCACACCAAGAAAGAAAAACATCATATGATCTTTCAGTTTTGGTTTCTAGTTATGAATCTTCTAATGTGAATACATCATTCAAAGTAAGAACAGAAACCAGGAAAGTATTAATGCCAGTGATAATGAAGAGTGTACAGTAGGGTGCAGGGCTTTAACTAGGAAAATGAAAAGGGAGGACACTATTCAGGGCAAAAGACAGAAAAGATAATGTTAAGGATAGTTGTTAAAGCTTTAAGGAATTATATTATTTTATATTACCAGAAAATTAAATATATTTCTTAGACATTAACACTTCATCTTCTGAAAATGTTATAGTTAGTTCTGGGTCACATTTTAAAACAGTTTGTTTATTTTCTTGATATTTAGGGGTTTTGTGAGTATTTTTTATAATCTAGACACTAATGCCCCATCAGATGTATTATTTCTAGTAAACCTTTTCCCCCATTCTGTAGACTGTCTGTTTACTTTAGTGATTGTTTCCTCTGCTCTTTATAATCCAGAAAGTTCCATAATGTTCCATTGTTCCTTTGCAGACATTAGTCTACATACTGCTGTGCTCTTTTTTAGAAAGTTCTGTTCTGGAAAATTGAATTGAAGGTAATCCCAAATTTATTCTCCCTGACTTAGGCTATCAGGCCTTATATTGAGTTCCCTACTCTATTTGGAATTGAGATTTGTAGACACTGAGAAATAAGGATATAATTTCACTCACACACAGAAACATTTGTTAAAGATTCTATCTTTACTCAAATATGTACCATTGGCTTCTGAGAAAAATGAGATGGTTGTAATACTGTGGGGTGTAAGATCTGTGTCTTTAATAGTGAGGACTCAACCATTTTGTAATAGTTATTTATAATTGTTTTGGATACCCTGTGTCTTTTGTGCTTCCATTTGAAATTTAGGATTAATCTTTCAATTTCTGAGAAGAAATGTGATGGAATTTAAATGGAGGTTGTGTTGAATCTAAAGATTGCTTTTGGTAAGATGACTATTTTTCACTTTATTAATCCTTCCAGTCCATGATCATGGGAACACTTTCTATCTTCTAGTATTTTCTCCAGTTACTCTCTTCATGGTCTTCAAGCTTCATTTTACAAGTCTCTCACTTCCTTGGTTAAATTTATTTCATGTTTCTGGGACTATGCTTCCTCTGTTTATTTTCAGGCTATTTTAATGGTACACTCTAGTGGAAGGCTATACATCTGAGGGTATATGAACAGCATAAACTGTACTTGAAAGCTTTTAAAAATAAACTGAAGCAGGAGGGATGTCTAAAAGTACTGAAGCATCCATACTTTGGTCTTCTGTCTTCTTGAGCTCCATGTGGCCTGTGGCTTGTATCTTTGGTATTGCCAGATTTGGCAATACCACTTATCAGTGAATGCATACCATGTGTGTTATTTTATGACTATGTTACTTCACTCAGGATGAAATTTCTAGTTTTACCCATTTCCCTGTGAATTTCATGAAGTCATTGTTTTTAATAGCTGAGTACTACTCCATTGTGTAAATGCAGCATAGTTTCTGTATGCATTCCGCTGTTGAAGGACATCTGGGTTCTTTCCAGTTTCTGGCTATTATAAATAAGGCTGCTATGAACATAGTGGAGTATGTGTCCTTGTTATATATTTGAACATCTTTTGGCTATATTCCCAGGAGTGGTATAGATGGGTCTTCAGGTAGTACTATGTCTAATTTTCTGAGGAGCCTCCAAACTGATTTCAAGAGTACCAGCAATGGAAGAGTGTTCCTCTTTCTCCACATCCTCCCTGCCAGCATCTACTGTCACCTGGGTTTTTGATCTTAGACGTTCTGTTTGGTGTGTGGTGTTGGTGTGTGGTGGAATCTCAGTGTTGTTTTGATTTGCATTTCCCTGATGACTAAGTATGTTGAACATTTCTTTAGGTGCTTCTTGGCCATTCAATATTCCTCAGTTGAGAATTTTTTTGTTTAGCGCTAAACCCCATTTTTAATAGGGTTATTTGATTCTGTGAAGTCTAACTTCTTGAGTTCTTTCTGCCCAATTGGAAAATCAAAAAGAAATGGATAATTTTCTTGATGCATGCTATATAAAAGAGGTAAATCTAGATCAGATAAGCAATGTAAATGGACCTATAACCCTTAATGAAGTAGAAGTGGTCACTAAGTCTCACGACCCCTGCAAAAAAAGTCAATGACAGGTGGCTTTAGTGCAGAGTTCTACTAGTCTTTCAAGGAAACTTAATGGCAATATTACTCAAATTACTCTACAAATAGAAAGAGGAACATTGCATAAATTATTTTATGAGTGCTTAAACTACATAAAGATTCAATAAGGCAAGAAAATCACATACCAATATCCCTTATGAATATAAATGAAAAAATTCTCAGTAAAACACTAGCAAACCAAATGTAAGAACTCATTAAAAAGATCATCCACCATGATCAAGTAGGCTTAATCACAGAGATTCAGGGATAGTTCAACATATGTAAATTAATAAATGTGATTCACAATATAAAAAAAACTTAAAGATAAAAGTACATTATCATCTCATTAGATGCAGATGATGCCTTTGAAAAAACCAAACACCAATTCAAGATAATATTTCTTGAGAGATTATGGATACAAGGGACATTCCTCAGCTAAGAAAAGCAGACTATAGAAAACCCATAGCCACCATCAACATAGATTCAAAGTAATTCCATGAAAATTGGGGAAAATACAAAGTATTCCACTTTTTCCATCTGTATTTAATATAGCACTTGAAATCGTACCTAGAACAATTAAACAACAAAAGGAAATCAAGGTGATACAAATTGGAAAGGAAAAATTGAAATAATCTTTAATAAAGATTTTTCATTTTTTTTATATTCCTATGTGTGGTCATCTATATAGTCAGTCATAGTCCTAGTAAGAGACCTGCCAAGCTTCTCACTCTGGCCTGGTCCTCGAGTGATCCATGAGTATCTTGGCATTTCATTCCTCTTCACTATGATTGACATGTCATCATAAAATTTGGTTAGATGACCTTGGCCTCTTAATTCCGTGGGTTGAAAATTCCAGACATGACTTAAAGCTCAACCTAGGACTTAAGATAGAAGCTACAATTTGAATGATTTGACTGAGCATTAGGACATGGTGTTCTGTTTTAAACCATCACACATAATTTAATGCAATTAAGCATGACTGACACTTTCTTTTCAGGAAGGAATTAGAAGCAATCTGGCAATGAGAAAGAATAACTTCCCCTACCTCCAGTAGACAGTGCTCCCCAGGGTGAGGTTGAGCTAATTAGCAGGGCACGGTGTAGACAATAAAGGAGAACTCAAATGTCAGCTGCTGCCATGTACTTTATTACCATAAGCACAATGATGCCCCTCAGTACAGAACTGCAGAAAATTGTTCTGTGTCTGATGAGGGCACTCCTTAATTGGATAAGATTTGTCACAGCCATATTTCAAACTGACATTCAAAATGTCAATCAGTTACTTTCAGGTAATGAAATTGATCTCTTGTATTTTCGTGCAGCTCCTGGAATAGCTTAAACTTCAGCAAACATTACCCCCTCCTCTTTTTTTTTTTTTTTTTTTTCTGACATGGCCAAAATTAAATAGTGATTTATTGTCAGTGCATTACGAGGAAGCCTACCAACAGAAAGTATATTCTTCCTGAACTGAACTGGCCTTCTCTTACTCATATGAAGAAAAGTTTGTATAGTCTAACTCTTAGTATTTTAGTTATTGTTCAATTATCCCTTTGCTTATGTTATTATATATATTCTACATGACCCAGGAAACTTTAACTTTGTTGTGTTCTTCACATTCTTTTTAAGATTTATTTATTTGTTATATGTAAGTACACTGTAGCTGCCTTCAGACATCCCAGAAGAGGGCATCAGATCTCATTACAGATGGTTGTGGTCCACCTGAGGGTGCTGGGATTTGAACTTAGGACCTTCAGAAAAGCAGTCAGTGCTCTTAACGGCTGAGTCATCTCTCCAGCCCACATTTTTCACATTTTAAAAGGTAAATTTTAGTAGAAATAGAAGCCTTTCAATTTCATTACTTCTATTAAAACATTGAGGTGAAGGATAAGTTGAATTTTGCTATAGGTGGACCATTGGCTCTGTGAATTCCATGAGAGTATTGGGACCTAGGAAAGCTTTTTACAACTCTGATAATTTGGAATAAGTGCTACATCTTCAAACTCTTACATCAATCAGTATTTAGACATGTAGTGTCCCTTAGAAATGGCCATGATTCTGGCTTATTCAGTTTCCATTAGTCGAAAGCAAATACCAAAGAGGAACTCAGCCAAGAGACCAACAGTTCTGCTAATTAGAGTATTGGCTCCATTTTCATGGAGGGAGCTCTAAGAAGCACACCATGTCTGCTACTCCAATCAAACTACATGTGCCCATCTTCTTTGCATAGCAGTTCTGCTTAGGAGCATCTATCATATGGTATGAGGATGTATATGCAACAGCTGTGTGCAAATGTAATTATATCAGCATAACAGAACTAAGACTACAATGAGAATTGTTTTATTATCATATAATGAAAACATAAATATAAAGTTTCTATATAAAGAATTATGTGCAAACATATTTAATTCAATATATAAACCATGAAATTATTATATTTAATGGAATTTTTAAGGAAAATTTAATAATTTAAGGAAAATTAAATGTTCAAGCTCATTGCAACACATTCATATTGTGAACAATTATAAAATCCTTGAAGACAAATGCTCCATTATGTGCCATTTCACAAGGATTTTTATGTCATTGATTGTATACACACAGGAGAGATAACACTCATTTGTAAAACTTAAATAATGTTTAAATTATGCATTATAGAAGTGGTCATATATACAAGTCTGTTCATGCAATTTAGTGCGAGGGAGTTAATATCAGCTATTTCAAGGAATACTCAGCACTTCTTTGTTAAATTTCTCTGTTTTGGGCAGAAATAAAGGGAATATTTTATTTTCTCTCAATAAATAACATGTCATGCATGCAGTACTTAAAAAACAGAGTGATCTTTCAAATATGATAATATTAACTTTGAACTTAAAAACTTTTAAATCATTTCCCAATACAGTTCAAATAGTTTTTCTGCTGGTCAAGAAGACCACGCATGACTTGTGTGTTACCTCCTATTCAAATGCTCTCCATTCTGGCTCGTCACACTCTTGTGGCTTTTGTACTTAGTGTGACTCTTGTCTACTCTGTCTGGCTTCCTGATAGTCACATCGCTGGTTACTTTACAAGAAAGAATTTCAATGATTCAGCCAATTTTAGTGTCAATTAGTCAATGCTGATAACACTAGATTTCTATTTTCACCGGTGGGCTATTTTTTGCCAACCAGTATTGACATTCTTGATTGCTTGCTTTGATGACTACAGTGGAAAGAAGCCTTGTCAGTGTATTTTGTTCTGTATTCTTATCATATCCAATCATGGAGGACACATCAGATAAATCATATACATGTTTATTTCATCTCTATAATACTAAAATAGCAATATAGTACCATCTAATTGTCCTGTGGCTGGTTGGTAAACTTGCCTTCATTCCTTTATGAGAATCCTTATCCTATTTCTACATAACTGAATTATCTTTTTGATATGTTGACCTCCTTCACTTGTATGCACTTGCAACTTATTAATTAACAAGCTAAGAATCATGATGAAATAAAGAGATTTACTATGAAAATTCATGCACGCAGATATTTTGCTGCATGATTTACAAATTTTCCACAATGTATTTTGTAATATATATGCATATATTACTTATATACATATGTATTTTATACACTTATATATTTTTACATATTTATATGTAAGTATATTAAAGTTATATATATATAGATTTGTATGTAAAATATATTTATAAATTTATAATATATATTTTTATATATGCATGTAAACTGCTTTAGTAATTATTCAACTTCAAGGAGATAGGAAAATTTAGATAGGCAAGAAGTTTATGGAGAAAAGTTTAGAGAGAGTGAAGCATTTTGCTGATGTTTGTGTTCTCAATCTACCATAAAGTTTCAGTCAAAGCAGCCATTCAATGTGTGTTGGTTGAATTGAACTGAAATCTGAACCCAGGGGAAAATGTGCAAAGATTACACTTCTTTGGATTTTCACAGAAATGTTTCATTCTTACAGATATAGAATCTGGCAAGGTGCTATTAGGGCTTGACAAATGTCCACATTAATTCTTCTATAAATGGTACCATAACTTATGTTAGAGTGGATGGCTGCATTTCCCATAACTAGTACATTCCTGTAAAATAGGAACTGTTCATAAAATCTTCCTGTGTAGGTATCTATATCTATATCTATATCTATATCTATATCTATATCTATATCTATATCTATATCATCTATCAATATCTATATCATCTATCTATATCTATCTAATGGAGAAAGGTCTACTTTTACTTTTGATTATACTGCTGTCTGTAAAACTTAATGCAGTTTAATGCATTAGAATTTGATATTGGTGCTTGTAAGTTGTATTTTAAATACTTTGTTAGGGTATCATACATATTGCAAGATAAAAATATTGGCTAATAAAAGGGATAACAGATGTTTTATTTTTTACCTTGCCTAGTATTTAGTTATATTTAAGTAAATATTGAGCAGGGAAGACATTGCACGAAAATATTGATTTCTGACTTAAAAATTCGTGGTCTGGCAAAGCCAAGTTTACATTCTTACATTTTTTCCATTTTAAAATATTGTCTTTAATAATTTGCTTAACGCTATTTTATACTAGAATTTTAGAGTCCTAAAATAAGTATTCTATATTTAGTTTTGTACATAATAACAAGATAGTTTTTGTAGCTTTGAAATGTGCCAATTAAACAAGATTATATTGTTTACTTTTTGATTGTTTGTTTTCAAGACAGGATTTCTCTGTATAGCCCTGGCTGTCCTGGAACTCACTTTGTAGACCAGGCAGGCCTCACACTCAGAAATCCACCTGCCTCTACCTCCTGAGTGCTGAGATTGAAGGTGTGTGCCACCACGCCCAGCGACAAATGACTCTTAAGCCTAAAACTCTAAACCAGATGAAGAGGAAGCTAGTCTCCATAATCGTCTGAACTTAGATTGGTATGCTCACAAAGATGGCTTTAATAACATAAATGAATCAATAGTAAAAATTTTAACTTGGGTTACTTCTAGCTAGGGTGAAAGGCATAAGAGCTGACAGTTTTGATCATTCTTAGTGGTGAGCTGTGACCTTGAAAGGAGCAGGTCAAATTGCCATATGTAAGGGAGAGCACAGAAGCCAAGGATTTTAAAGAAAAATAGAGCCTTTAATCCCAGCACTCGGGAGGCAGAAGCTATTTCAACATAATGAAAAATGGCATGGAAAAGTTTGCCAGGTAATTGTGTTAGAGATGAGCAGTAGGGAACAGGAACATGGAATGCTGGGTAGGAATACTTGAGGAGGTAGATAACAGTCAGTCATTAAAATCAAGACTCAACAGGGAAGGTAAATCTGTAAAGTGTAAATAACAATAGAAAGTGTAACCCAAACTCCAAAGGGGCTGACTCATTGTCCTCAGCAATGAGCAGTGAAGTGAAGAAGGCAGTGTCAAGCTGGGGCTTGGTGGCACACGCCTTTAATCCCAGCACTTGGGAGGCAGAGGCAAGCTGATTTCTGAGTTTGAGGCCAGCCTGGTCTACAAAGTGAGTTCCAGGACAGCCAGGGCTATACATAGAAACCCTGTCTCGAAAAACCAAAAAAAAAAAAAAAAAAGAAAGAAAAGAAAAGAAAAACGGGTGCAACACCTAATTGATAAAAAAAAAAATGTTTATGGCAAGTAATAGTGAACCTTAAGCTGGAGAGGGCTTATAAAGTGATTTTTGAGGTGTCTTGAATAAAGAAGTACCTATTTTTTATTGGACCTGTTGTCTGTGTTCCTATGAAGTAAATGGTCTCAAAATATATCTGAATGCAAACACCGTCTTTAAAAATTTACTTCCAGCTGATATTACAGAAGACAGACAGGCATATTTATAGATCAGCCTGGATTTTCTACATCAGTTGAAGGATGTTGGCAGCAAAATGGAATCAATACCCAAAGTCAGCCAGAGGCTTTAGCTAAGGCTCTAAAGGACACACAAGGAACAGATAATAAGAACATGGACTTAATATTTAATAGTGAAATCTGCCAAGTTGATCTCAAACATATGCCTAATTGGTTTTGTGCTATAAAATACTAAACCTTTAAAAATTTGGTTCAAAGTGATACTGTGTTCTAAAATACATTTCAACTCTCATTCTAAGTGCAGATTTCCATTGTGGAGGATCTGTGTGATGTACCAAGGTCTCAACGCTCACTCTGAGACCTTGCTTCCTGCTTCAGTTTTTCACCTTCCACTACTATGTCAGCACATTATACACACTCCCTATGCTACCCTCCCCACTATGAAGTGGTAGGAATTTCATNACTGTGTTCTAAAATACATTTCAACTCTCATTCTAAGTGCAGATTTCCATTGTGGAGGATCTGTGTGATGTACCAAGGTCTCAACGCTCACTCTGAGACCTTGCTTCCTGCTTCAGTTTTTCACCTTCCACTACTATGTCAGCACATTATACACACTCCCTATGCTACCCTCCCCACTATGAAGTGGTAGGAATTTCATAGTCTGTTTCATGAAACTTGTGGGAAAGTCCATCAGAAATTAGAGCTATGCTTGCCACATCTCAAATACATTTGTCAATTCCCTAACATTTAGTTTTAATTTATTGCCCTCTTCTGTTCATGTTTCATCTTCTTTTTTTCCCACTTTTTATTAGATACTTTCTTCATTTACATTTCAACTGTTATCCCGAAAGTCCCCTAAACCCTCCCACATCCCCCACCCTGCTCCCCTACACACCCACTCCCACATATTGACCCTGGCATTCCCCTGTACTGGGACATATAAAGTTTGCATGATCAAGGGGCCTCTCTTCCCAATAATGGCCGGTTAGGTCATCTTCTGCTACTTATGCAGCTAGAGACATGAGCTCTGGGGGTACTGGTTAGTTCATATTGTTCTTCTACCTATAGGGGTGGAGAGCCCTTCAGCTCCTTGGGTACTTTCTCTAGCTCCTCCCTTGGGAACCCTGTGTTCCATCTAATAGCTGACTGTGAGCATCCACTTCTGTGTTTGCTAGGCACTGGTATAGCTTCGCGCAAGACAGCTATATCAGGGACCTTTCAGCAATCTCTTGCTGGCATATACAATAGTGTCTGTGTTTGGTGGCTGATTATGGGATGGATCCCCAGCTGCACCAGTCACTGGTTGGTCCATCCTTTTGTTTTAGCTCCACACTTGATCTCTGTAACTCCTTCAATGTGTGCTTTGTTCCTAATTCTAGGAAGGAGAAAAGTGTCCACCCTTTGATCTTCATTCTTCTTGAGTTTCACGTGTTTAGCAAATTTTATCTTGGGTAATCTAGGTTTCTGGGCTAACATCCACTTATCAGTTAGTACATGTTATGTGAGTTTTTTGTGATTGAGTTGCCTCACTCAGGATGATGCCCTCCAGATCCATCCATTTGCCTAGAAATTTCATAAATTCATTGTTTTAATAGCTGTGTAGTACTCCATGGTGTAAATGTACCATAATTTCTGTATCCATTCTTCTGTTGAGGGAGACCTGGGCTCTTTCCAGGTTCTGGCTATTATAAATAAGGCTGCTATGAACATAGTGGAGCATGTGTCCTCATTACCAGTTGGAACATCTTCTGGATATATGCCCAGGAGAGGTATTGCAGGATCCTCTTCTAACTTTCAAATTAATACTGACAATCCTGTTGTGTCTTCAAAGAACAAGCTATATTCTTTACTTAGGACTTCTTAACTAAAGATCATTGTTTATTGTGTATTTTTCCAGAATATCTTCTTATCCTAGACCAAATTAAACAGATCTGTTATAATCTCAGTATGTCCTATGTTTACAATGGTCAAGCCAGTTGTTCTAACATGATTTTACTGAAGCATCTCAATACCATCCCCAAATTCACCCAACCTTTTCTCCCTTACTTCCCTTTTCCTTCTCCATCACTGAGACACTTGGGCAGCTGGGCAACTCTCCTGCTGATACTGCCTTCTTTTTTTATTTGGTTTTTTAAGACAGGGTTTCTATGTATAGCCCTGGCTGTCCTGGAACTCACTTTGTAGACCAGGCTGGCCTCAAACTCAGAAATCCTCTTGCCTCTGCCTCCCAAGTGCTGGGATTAAAGGCGTGTGCCACCAAGCCCCAGCTTGACACTGCCTTCTTCACTTCACTGCTCATTGCTAAGGACAATGAGTCAGCCCCTTTGGAGTTTGGGTTACTTTCTATTGTTATTTACACTTTACAGATTTACCTTCCCTGTTGAGTCTTGATTTTAATGACTGACTGTTATCTACCTCCTCAAGTATTCCTACCCAGCATTCCATGTTCCTGTTCCCTACTGCTCATCTCTAACACAATCACCTGGCAAACGTTTCCATGCCATTTTCCATTATGTTGAAATAGCTTAGAATTTATACACAAAAGTAGTAGCTCTAAAAATCCTAGGTGGCAGGTATGAAAAATTAATTCTCTTTTATTGTTTAAGGTATCATCTGTTATGAGGCTTAGTTTTTGCAGGAACTGTATCCCCATGGCTAAGACTGTTTCCTTTTTCTTCTGCTTATAATTCAACAGTCACTGAATATCTACAACATCCAGGATGTTGGCAGATCTATTCAAATGGTCAAAAGGCATGAAGAAAGTTCAGCAAAAGGACTTCAGAAGAAGAAGAGTTTAATAAGCAGATAGATATTAATTTTTTTTTGGAAGACAGCCACTCTCTCTCATCCCTGCCTTTTGCCAATGGGACCATCAACAACAAAGTGACTGCAGTGGCAGAGATGGAGGTTATGTATTGGTTCGTCATCGTGAAGTACCTCTAAATAAAGATGAATTTGTTGCAACCGGTGCTGTGTGTCACTCAAATCTGAACCCCTTAAGTGACTTCATTTACTGTAATGATTAGTCAGTGATCTGAAGGCAGGTTGACTAAATATTATCACTTCCATTTTAGAAAAGACAGTATTTGCTGGAATAGAAACTTACACTTTTTATATTCTTGACTTTTCTATACATAATGCTTCTGCTAAAATTACTATCCATGGACTTACAGAATAATTTATGTACCATCATGGCTTTCCACGGACCATTGCTTCTGACCAGGGAGCTCATTTCACAGGTAAGGAAATATGGCAGAGGGCTCGTGCTTGTAGAATTCATGGATCATATTCATTGTCTAGAAGTAGCTGGCCTGATAGAAATGAAGAACATAGCTAAAATAACAATTAAGTAGAAATTATCTGGAGGGCCTAGCAGGTTTCTTCTGAAGTATACCTTGAATCATAGGTAATCAGGGTTCAAAGGTCCAAGCATTATGTGATTCAAATGTGAATTACCAGTCTTACTAGTGCCCCTAATGAGCCCCAAGGAAAATGTTTTCTTCCTATGATCTTGTACTGTGCTCGCCTAGAAGTTTTTATTACAGAGGGCAGAGTAGAGCAGATAGCAGGTATGGCAGACATTCCATTGAATTGGAAACTAAGAACGTCTGCAGACCTTGGATTCTGATGCGCTTTAGTCAACATGTTAAGAAAGGGAAAACAGTGTTTATTTTTTGTTTTTGTTTTTTGTTTTTGTTTTGTTTTGTTTTGTTTTTCGAGACAGGGTTTCTCTGTGTAGCCCTGGCTGTCCTGGAACTCACTTTGTAGACCAGGCTGGCCTCGAACTCAGAAATCCGCCTACCTCTGCCTCCCGAGTGCTGGGATTAATTGAGTATGCCACCACAAAGGAGTGATGTATTCAGACTACTAGTGAGAAATTGAATTGCATCTCCAGAGTGGAGAAAAGAAAGATTCTATCAAGAGTACAGAAGATCCTTTAGGGTGACTCTTGCTGTAACTATGATTATGATTATGGGGAAATGAACACAACCTAATCCAGGCAGAAAATAAAAGGCCCAAACCCTCCAGGAATGAAGGCATGGATGAATCACCCTGCCAACTAAAGAAGCAAGCCTTGCTAAGCTATAGGGTGATAGTGGAGGAAATACAGAATGGGTAGTAGAAGAAGATAAGTTATTATATACAAGCTACAGCCATGTCATCTGTTACAGGAGTTGGGTTTCTAACTGGAATGAATATTTTTGTTCTATTTGTTAGGAACATGCTTGTGTACCCATTACATAGATGTTTATATTTTAATTCTTTTATTTCCTTATTTGTAACACTGATTGAGGTAACATCAACTGTTACATGTTCTGAATCCATATAATTATATTTAAGTTAAGGAACATTACAGGGCTAATCATTCATCAAGGTAATTTGCTACACCTGCTCTTTGAAGCCTAGACTATTACATCTCAATTTCCCTACTGTGGTTATTGGAACTGAAATTTTTGGTTTGTTCTATACTGTGCTTGATTTTGTTTTGCCTTAACTAATTATTTGCTATGGCCTTGTTAGTCTCTTTAGAAATAAAAAATGCTTAGTCCATTCTGCAATACATTGGAAATGTCTAATCTTGTTTTGATATTTATAGGCTCTTACAGTGAAGAGAGTTAAGACTTTAAAAGGTTTGGAATTTTTAATAATATGGGGGTCATTGGTTATTTCATATTGTTTTTTTCTCCTATGGGCCTGCAAACCCATTCATCTCCTTGGGTCCTTTCTCTAGTTCCTTCATTGGGGACCCAAGGGATGGATGTGAGCATCCACTTCTGTATTTGTCAAGCACTAGCAGAGCCTCTCAGGAGACAGCTTTATCAGGCTCCTGTCTGCTAACCAATACCCCCATAGCTTCCTTGGACTAAACCACCAATCAGAGGGAATACATGGTGGAACTCATGGCTCTAGCTAAATATGTAGCAGAGAATGGCCTAGTCAGTCGTTAATGGGAAGAGAGGCCCTTGGTCTCATGAAGGTTCTATGCCCCAGTACAGGAGAATCCCAGGGCCAGGAAGTAGGAATAAGTGGGTTGGGGACCAGAGTGAAGAGATAGGAGGTTTTTGGAGGGGAAAGTAGAAAAGGGAATAACATTTGAAATGCAAATAAAAAAATATCTAATGATAAAAAATAAATTAAAAAAATAAAAAAAATAATATGGGGGACATTTTTAAGTTGGCTGTATTTTCTATTACAACATAAACATAAGATTCAGGAGACAAAAATTGGAAGGTTATAGTTCTTTTTATTTTGTATATATGGACATTTGCTTACCTGTGTATATGTGCACCATGTGTGTGCCCAGTACCCACAAAGGCCAGGGGATTATGCTAAATCTGCTGGAACTGGATTACAGACAGTTGTGAGCCACTGAATTTGTTTAAGTGATGTGTTCCTGTGTCAAGTTGTCAAGGGGTGAATTCTTGTGATTGGGTCTCAAGTGAGGAATTGTTTTAAATTACCTTAATGAATGTGGAATAGCCCATACTAAGTATGAGAGGCACTTTCTCCAGCAGCCCAGATCATAAGGATATAGAACAAGGAAGGTCAGTCAACTTTTGCTCACATGACCTTCTAAGCATTTTTATATTTCCACTGTGGACAGAAGCCAGTGGCATTTTAATAACTTTTCATAGGAAGCTGGGACACCTGAGGTACACACTACAATTTCTTGCACCCAGTTCAGCCTCTTGGGTACAAAGATATGCTGTTGTTATTTCAACAGTATTGTATAAAGTAGTCTACTATATCCTTAGATATGTGTGTGTGTGTGTGTGTGTGTGTGTGTGTGTGTATAAAGTAGCTGTATGTGCATATATGTGTTTGTGTGTATGTGTATGTATTCGTTGCTTCTGTTCCTCTAGAAAGTCCTGACTTACTCTTTAACACTCAGTAGGTGCTAGGTAAATATGCAAATAATCATAAATAGATGCTTGAGAGATCTCAGAATTAGATGTTTATTGCAAAGACAGTTTTTTTTTTACTCAGATCCTAAAATATTTGAGATATAGACACTCCTTTTAATACAGCCTATCAGATAAATATAGGACTAAATGAAATACAAATGAAAACATTAAGCTAATAGAATACTTAGATATGTTTCAGAATGCATTATGTACTCTTGGCTATGAATCTGCTAATTTTGTGATAAGAGGGTTAGTAGCCATCTGCCATCATCTACCCAGTTCTCATAATCATAATGTCATAAGAAAATAAGAATTTATCATATATCCTAGTGACTAGGGTTTTAAAAAAAGTCTTATATGAATGATTTGAGTGAAGAAACTCTTTTAGTTTCTATATTCCCAGTATCTACAAAATGTCAGTCTTTATTACTCTCATACCATCCAGGAACCAATGTTCTGAGTGACTTTGAGTGCCCTCCTCTGTCCTCATATGAGCCATTCTTCAGGCAATTTTCAAAGCTGTGGCTATTCACCAGTCTCATGTTTATGACTTGGATCTATTTATTGGCACTCTTAAAGATATATCTCTTTATAGACCATTTCAGCATCATTTTGGCAGGAAAAAATTCTAAGCAAAACCCTTAAATTAAAGGATCAAAAATGGCTTCTAGGGACTACTAAAATTTAAGGACTTAATTTATTCAGGAAGAATGCACCTGTGGAACCATTCTTTACTTAAAAGTCAGTCAAGCCTTTTCAATAATGATTAATTTATCTCTCCTTTGCCACTGTTACAGCCTATCATGAAACACAGAAATGTGTGATAGCTCAGATATTTTGCAAATGGATTAATTATCTATGACAAATAATTCCACTCCACCATCTAAATTTACATTATTCGTTAAGAAAATGCAGTACTGGTGGCCTTGGGGCATTAAGAGAACTACATATAAAAGACAAAGTAAATTATAATATCTCTTAATTATATGCATTTATGCATTTAATGTACAATTAATGATAGCTAATGGAGGCAAGGTGTCATGATATTTCTGCCATCAGAAACCTTATTCCAGTGTGACAGGGATGGAGATACAGGCACGATATAGCCCTTGGATTTGCAATGCTAAGGGATATGATGAAGTAAAAGTAACTGTAAGTAGAACACAACTTGAAATATTTTTCTCTCCATATTGTAAGTCTTTCAAAAATCAATTCAAGAATAAAAAAAATATTAATAAAGGCATAGTCTTGGTAGTGGCAAAAATTCTTATTCCAATGAACCTCACAAAAGAAATTAAATTAAAATAATCAAATGTGTAAGTAGCTTTACTGAAAATAAACTTTGTTTTAAAAATATAACTGAACACATATCAAATGTTTGCTAAGGTCTAGGCAAAATATTAAGGCCTAGATAGAATGTTGAGGCTTAGGTAAAATGTTAAGGCCTAGGTAACAATTACCTGGCTAGCTTGCCATTATAAGGAAACTTTCTTATATGTTCCTGCTGTTTCTAGGAAACTGTCTAATGCCAAGTTGATTACATATTCTGTTGTGTTTTGTGCCCTTGGAAATAAATTATGATAGAAGTCAGTAGAACTGTTCAGAATAGTTACGGACAATAAACTTGGACCTGAACCAACCACCTAACAGCACTTCCTGCACCTGTGTATGAGCTTTTATGGTGTTTGTTTTTATAAGCTGCCCTTAGGAATGGACCCCCAACATAATAGACATGTGCATCAATATAAGAAATTATTTTGAATAAGACTTCCATTTTGAGTAGGGGTCAAGTAAAGTTTAAGTGTCCCTGGGAACTGACATCCTATGTGACAGAAAGAGACATGTAACAGAGTACCTAACATCCCTGTTGTCAAGTTAAGACATGAATGCTACACAAGGCAAGTCATCTGCCACAATTGAATACCTCAACCAATGAAAGCAGAATACGTGTACAACAAAGACATGTTCCTCAAGCCTGAAACATGGCTCTGATTGATCAGTCTTGGCATTTGGCATTCAATAAGCCATCTCTATTTGACTGAGAATGGTGTTTGAGTGGTTTGCGTTGCGATTCCCAAACCCCAACCATGTTCTTAGTCTTCTGTTTTCATAAACTAAGATTGAACTCATAAACGGCAATCTGATTCAATAATGATTTACTAATTTTCTTTTTTGTTAATGAAAGATTAGAGTATTACTTTATTAAGCATATGAAGATGAAATTATTATTTTTCCATTAGTTTATTTATTTAGTCACTTTACGTATGGTTCATACTGCCCCTTCCCATGGGTTCTCCATAAATCCCATCTCCCATATCTCCATAAATCCCATTTACTCGCTTTCATTCAGTTTTTTTTTTTCCCAGCTCCTTAAGTTGGATAAAATTTTAGTCCAACAAAACAAATCAGGGAAAACATTGCCCTTTCTGAAGAATGGCTGCTTCAACAACTCTATATGCCCCAGTACAGGGGAACGCCAGGGCCATTATGTGGGAGGGGGTGGGTAGGGGAGCAGGGTGGGGATGCGGGAGGGTAAGGGGAAATTTCTGGATAACATTTGAAATGTAAATGAAGAAAATATCTAATAAAGAGAAAAAAAATTTTTTAAAAATCAAAATCTTAAATGAAATAAAACATCAGGTTAGCCACTTCTTATCAAAAAAAAAAAAAAAAAATAGCTTCACTTCCAAACCATTTAAAAAACAGAGTACACAGCATAGGAGAGACAGCTCAGTAGCTAAAGGAGATGCCTTGCAAATGTGAAGACTGGAGTTTGGATCACCAGGACCCAAGTAATAGTCGCTCAGGCATGGCAGCTCTGAGCTTCTAGCTCAGAAAAAGAGCCTTCCTTAAGAAACAAAAGGAGAATGATGGTAGAAAAACCACAGTGTCAACATTGGGTTTATACACACATTCATAGAAAACTAAATTCACACACATACAGTCATGTATATGTACAATCATGCACACAAATATAAGACACACACATACACACAAATACACATACCCAGAAATTCAACCTATTGAACCCAGTTTATGTTGTTCATACACATGTGTTTAGGGACAACCACTTGAATAACACATTTGGTGACATTTTCATAAAGACGTCTGATTCTGATTCATCTCAGCAGCCATAATTGCCTGTAGCTCTTCATCTAGGAATGTGGACTTCTTGAATTCATCATATGCCATCCTGACTAGTGTTGGCATTATGTACCCCTTCTTCAATCAATAACATTGTTGCAATTCAGGGGTGCAACACTTTTATCATGTCAAGAAAATATTCTGTACAAATCAGGCATCCCAATGTTTTGACTTTAAATTTTTCTGTTGCCTCTTCCATGAATTTTTCCAATGCCTTAATCATCACAGTTGTATTATAGAAGTATCATTTGGGGTTAGGCATCCCATGGTCACTACTGTCTGCATTCTGATCATTTATGGATCTCTGTGGTAGTCTTTGTCTGTTGTAAAAGGTAGCTTCTATTGATAAATGGTGAGAGATACACTTATCTGTAGTATAAAGATAAATATTCATAGTATGGTTAGAAGTTGCATCATTTAGGAATGTGAGAGTAGTAGTTTCTCCTCTAAGGTTTCTGACCTCTCTAGACACAGTATTCGTCTAAGTGTACAGTACATATGAATTTCTCCTATAGAGCTAGCCTTCAGTTAAATTGGACAGCTGTTATTTACTCATGTGATATAAGTACCACTTTGGCACCCTTAGGTATATCTTGTTATATTTAACTAAGTCATTGTAAATAGTTCATAGGCTTTAAAGCAAGATAGGACCATTGACTGCTTTTCTCTCCTGTCAGATTATATAGAATCCTAGGATACTAGGAAATCTAGTCGTTGGGGAAGAGGATTTCTGGTTAGTCCCAGACTGACTTCTCTAAGTCCTGTGTCTGAAATATGTGATATGTTTAGCAGTATGGTCTTACCTTCAAGTTCTAGGAGACAGTCAATGTCAATGGTAAGGGTAATGGCACTGAGGTTTGGTTAAATTGTTTATGGCTCATGAGTGGTAGCATTATAACCCCATAATTCATAAATTTATTTCCACCCCTCTCTCTCCTCCCTCCTCCTTCTCCCTCTCCTTCTCCCTCTCCCTCCCGCTCCCACTTCCCCTCTTCTTCTCCCTCTCCCTCTTCCTCCTTCCCATCTCTGGAAAATAGGTATGTATGACTGTTTTAAGAATGATTGGTGTTATTTATCTTTCTTTCCTTTTTCTAATCTTCTTTGTTACACTTCTTCCACTCTTTCCAATTAAATCCCCCACTTTGCCCTTTACCCTTTCCTAGTACTATATCCTACCATTTGTATCTCTAGAGCTCTTTCTCCATGTTCCTTCATTGTCCCTTTCTACTTTTCAGGATTCTGTGATGAGTTATGCTTATTTACTCCACTGAGGATCTAGAGCTTGGATCTACAGATAAGAGAGGGCATGCACTATTTGACTTTCTGAGTCTGGGTTCAGTGTGATTGTTTCTTGGTTCCTTCATTGACTTGCAAATTTTAAGATTAGCCTTTTCTTTGTAGCTAAATAGAATATTACTGTTTACATGTATCACATGCTCAAAAAGAAAAAAATTGATTTATCATATGACTTGACTCTACAATTCTTTGGCTTATACCCACAGGACTTGATAGCCATGTATGTCTTAATTTGTCAGGAAGCAAACAGTATAAGATTATCCTGACTATGTATGATCTATCATTAGTTTCAGTAATTTCAATCTCATTTACTGGTTAATTTTTCAACAACACATTTGTGGATTGTTATATTATGTTATATTATGATTTTCCATTACATAATATGAAATATTTGTGTCATATATTTAACTATTTACTTTTGCATTTGCTATATAAAATTCCCAGGTAAAATAGAATGTCTTGTCACTCCATCTACTTTAGCATTCTGAAAAAAGGAAAGAAAGAAGAAACATTATTGGGAATTTCTACTATCCATTCTCAAATTAATAACCAGATACCTAAGCAGTCATCTAATATAAAGCTATTTAAAATCATTAGGATAAACTCCTGTGTCATTATATATCCCACAGGCTTTTCATTCTTTGTCATCTCTTGGTGGGAATGAGCATGAAGCTGTCTCATCTTTTGCTTAAACTTTCACTTCATCTTTATCCCAACCAACATATACTTATACTCACAAATATTTCATGCTCTATTCTAACTAGTAAAGATTTTTTTCAAACATAACATTTAAGTAATCATAGAATTCAAATATGATTCTTCATGCATGATACTAATTTTTTCCCAGGGAAAATCATACCTTATAACACTATTAGCAAGCTAATATGTATCAGCTATTTTGTCCAGTGTGATAGTTCCTATGAGCATTTCTTTCTTCAAAGCTCCCAGTGGTTCAGGTGATATTGAAACCTTGACCTCTTGTGCTTTCCGGTCTTGTATCCTCCTTCTTTGTTTTACAAGTTGGTCTCTCATAAAGGTCTCTGGCAACAATTCTTAATTCAGCATCAGCTTTTATTTATTTATTTATTTGTTTTTTTGTTTATTTATTTATTTATTTATTTATTTAGGTTTTTTGAGACAGGGTTTCTCTGTATAGCCCTGGCTGTCCTGGAACTCACTTTGTAGACCAGGCTGGCCTCAAACTCAGAAATCTGCCTGCCTCTGCCTCCTGAGTGCTGGGATTAAAGGCATGTACCCCCCATGCCCAGCTCAGCATCAGCTTTTTAAAAATACTAAATAAATGTGAAACATATATTGCCTGACTGCCTTATGTGATGAGCAACTATGTTTCAAAATTATATGCAACTAGCCTATACTCTTCTGTTCTATAAATATATATGTATGTAGACCAATGCATACATAATAAGTAGCTCTATTCAAGGTCAAAGGAAAGTAAAGAAGTGAACAATTTAATACTTTCTACCAACTTTATTTGGCGCACTATGAATTCTTTGATACTATATTATTAATCAGTATACTATATTAGAACCAAAGAAATTCTTTTCAGATGATGAAAAAATGAGAAAGGATTTCTAAATGCATGTGGAGCTAATTACATTTGTAAGAATTGGTTTAAAAATTTGTATTTCAACTACTAGCAAGCAAAGAGAGAAACACATACTAATCATAGCTATTGGTTCTTTTTTTATTCTAAATTTGAGAAAATTTACTCCACAAACTACCATGAAGTTCAATTCAGTTGCAAAATACTATTAAATCTTTTCCATTGAGCTAAAATATTTGAATGTATTAATTTAGTGTAAATCATATTCATCTAAACTTGAAGAGATTCCACTAAAATCAAATGCTGAAGCCTCAAAGGATGGCTCAGTGATAGTACACTTTCCTGGCACATGTAAGATCCTGAGATCAAAATAAAACCCCACAAAAATGAAAGCCTAACTTGACACAAAGCTTATGCAACAAACACAATCAAATTCTTTTAAATATGTAAAAGAGTTGAAGCATTAATTTGAATGCCAGTTAAATGGAATTTATAATAATCTAAAAGACAAACTGTTGAGTTGGTCTGTGTTACTATTTCTAGAAAATTGTAACATAGGAGCAAAGAAACACCCCAAATATGAGGATAGGCGTTCAACAAGTTGGGGTCACTAGTAGGTAAAAGATAGTCAGCTGAGCTTGAGAATTCATCTCTTGCTTCCTCCTGAATGCTGGTACACTATGGCAAGCTTCCTTGTGCTCTGGGTGTCGTAGTTGAGTTTCTATACTACAATTCAGTACCATCATCAAAGGCAACTTGGGAAAGAAAGGGTTTGTTTCAGCTTACATTTTTAATCCAGTCCATCAAAGACAGAAGTCAGGGCCAATAACTCACTATAGGACCTGAAGCAGAGGACATTGAGGAACACTACTTTCTTACTCCCCATGACTGACTGCAGCAGCACCTTTGCAGAGATGGTACTATCCCTAATGGGATAGTTGTTCCTACATCAATCCTTCAGGCCAACCTGATGGAACCAATTTTTCAACTTAAGCTCCTTCTCAGGCAGCTTATGTCAGTTAAGTCCCTCCCTTTAAGTCTCTTGCCTTCTTCACTATAATAAACTGCATTGTTGAACCAAAATGAGCCTGCTCTTTGTTAAGTAAGTTTTGTCAAGTACTTTGCCAGCAGCATGTGAAGAAAAGATGTAACTAATGCAGCAAGAGTAGTCTAAACTAAATGGAGATAGGGAAAGTTTTTGAAGTGATGGCTCCTGTAGTTGCTATATCCTTGGTTCTAGCATTTACTAAGAAGCTCCAGGCCATGAATGGATTTTCAACAGCTATGCAAAAGTTTCTTTCCTCAGTCTCTTTCCTGTGTGTGTGTGTGTGTGTGTGTGTGTGTGTGTGTGTGTGTGTATGTGTAAAAGAGAGAGAGAGAGAGAGAGAGAGAGAGAGAGAGAGCTAGAATTTAGGCCAGGAAAGGGAAAGGTAGCCTCTTAAAGAGAGTGAAAGGAAGGGAAAAGGAGAGGGGTTAGAATACTCGAAAGCAGAAGGGAGAGGGGACAGAACCAGCAATAGGTGCAAGAGACTGGAGGCGGTAATGAGGGCAGAGGAAATAAGTACAACAATGTCTTATAAGCAGGACATGATGGATCCCATCTCTGCACGATAACTTTAAAAATAATTTTAAAAAGCTATCATTAAGTTCGTAACTAGCATTGACTATAAAATAACATGCATACCCATACACCCTACCTTTACCTTAATGAATACTGAGAGTACCCATTTATCAATGAATTAATCAATCAGATAGCATTTTAATTTCTCTGCTTGTCTTATCAGGGTGCTGCCTTTGTTTTAGCAGGTGATATACTTTTATTCAGTACTAAAAATTACAGATTTTGTGACAATATATAAATAATCTTCTATTAAAATAAACGGATACTCTGAATTAAGAAGAGTATATAACAAAATATTGTTTTATTCACAAGCTGAAAGACATGTGCTTTGTTTAGGGGTCAATTTTGATTCATAATTTACATTTGTAGCTATGGCTGCTACAATCATGTGTAGAGGTACTTAGTTATTTCTAAATTCCATCTGTTCAAATATGCCCTCAGGCACATTGGCTGTAATCTCAGTACTCTGGATGCTGAAGCAGGGTTATTAGTTTGAAGCCAAGCTGGGCTACATAGAATCTATTTCAAATACAGACAGACACACAGGCACAGACAGACAGACAACACAAACACACACACATACACACACACATCTCAAGAGTATAATTAATCACTCTGTATTCATTGATAGAGTGTAGGCAAGCTGCCCCCA
Source organism: Mus minutoides (assembly GCA_902729485.2). Classification (NCBI taxonomy): domain Eukaryota; kingdom Metazoa; phylum Chordata; class Mammalia; order Rodentia; family Muridae; genus Mus; species Mus minutoides. Next base: position 97,987 of record LR751732.1, read on the forward strand.
TCAAAGTCAGAGTGCTGTCTATAACACAGGTTTACCTCCACAGGTGCCCAGCTTTAATCTCTAAAGGTTTAGTTTGGAAAGTAACCTTGAGATGGTAATTAACAACCGTACCAATTCTTATCAACAATTAACAACTTTGGGTACTTTGGTTTTAGGTTTCTGTGGTTTGGGCACATCCAGAACGTCTTCAGTCTGCACTCATTCCCTTTTCCCAGCAACCAACTATGATGATCCAATATGAGTTTTAATTTTCAGGGCAATCTTTCTTTTCTTTTTCTTTTCTTTTCTTTTCTTTTCTTTTCTTTTCTTTTCTTTTCTTTTCTTTGTTTGTTTGTTTATTTGTTTGTTTTTCGAGATAGGGTTTCTCTGTATAGCCCTGGCTGTCCTGGAACTCACTTTGTAGACCAGGCTGGCCTCGAACTCAGAAATCCGCTTGCCTCTGCCTCCTGAGTCCTGAGATTAAAGGCATGCGCCATCACAGCCCACAATCTTTCTTAAAATGTTCCAGGGAGCCACAATGTTTACAGACAGGACCGTCCGCACAGACTCCTTTGGATTATCAGGGCAGGATCTGGAGAGGTGTCCCATTTCTACGCAAACAAAACATTTTGCAAAAGGAAATCACCAACTGCAGGGTCTACGTTAGCTCTGCACTTCGTCATCTTGTGCTCCTTAGATCCGCAGTGGTAACAAATGCCGGTGCCCATGCCCATGCCCTGACTCTCTAGTACAGCTGGGCAGTCAGCAATTCCATAGTCAGGTTGTCCACAATGGGAACATACCATTGCATTCTTCTTTGCCGCCTGTCTCTTTAGCCGCCTTCCCTCCCATCGACTGTCCTTCTTTAAGGCCACTGCAAGTTCTTCCCTTACTTTCAGGCTGTTGGCTGCTATCAGCTGTCCATTGTGACACACCTGTGAGCTCTGTTTTAGGTACTCCACGAATCAGTTCAGATCTTCATTGAAGTACTCTTTTTTTCTTTTTGTTCTTTTTTCCTTTTGCTTGAGGTGAATCATTTCTAAGGGACAGCCCACTGCTTTGACATTGCTTATGGTTTGGAAGGTTTTGGTCTACTTTCTCCGCAGATCCCTTCTTCAATTACCACACTGGTTGTTAATACAGGGACCACATCATGTACCAAGTCTATGTAACGATAATACTGCTTTTCTGCTCTCTTTTTTGTTCATACACTTGATTTTTTTCATATCGATCAATTAAATCCTCTTTCATATGTTGCCAAGTCAGTCCCCAAGGCACGTGCTTAGTTACAGAAGATGCAAATGTACACGAGTACCAATGACCTTGCTCCTCAATGACATTGTGCTCTTCAAAGGAGAGCCCTTCTGAAACTGTTTAAACCAGTTAAATTAGGCTATTTGTTTAACATACTTGGAAGCTAAGGGTCATGGAAACCCTCCTTATTGTTTGCCTAACATTCCAAGTTATTTAATTCTGTGGATTTTCCCCTTATGTCTTGAACTTTGTTATCATGATTAAGGAAAATAACCATTACATTGGAAATAGAGCAACCCTACAGTCTTTCTTTTCTTTCTCTTTTGAAGAAGTAGTAATGTTTTCTCAAATTGGTTATAGATGCTTTTGAGTTATGGGGAAACATTATTGTCATTCAGTTAATAAACAATAATTTTGAAAGTTCTCTAGGGAGTCCATACTAGAACAATAAGTATAATGTTTAGGTTCTTGAGTTAAATTATTTCTTTACTATTTGTTATAACATGTTGGTGTTACAACTAAATAGAAGTAACAACACTTTCCCTGCATATCCCACAAGGCAGGGTTAAGAGACGACATAAGAGTGAACTTATTTTGTAAGGCATAAAACACTATCAACAAAGGTAAGACTAGTAGTGTTTTATGTATAACACTGAAATAGGTGCTGGTTGCTTAGCTACCTCGTGTAACAAAAGGTATTTCTCCTGTTCAGAAACCACTTCTCAATACCTATTTGTTGAATGTAAAACAAAAGCGTACATAGGAGGATGGAATGTAAAATTAAGATTCTGAGAAAGCTTGCCAGAGACACTTCGAAGTAAGTGCATCAGAAACAAGCATTTCTCCTACAAGTAAGGATGCTTTCCCTGCTTAAGAGGTACTCCAAAATCCCCAAAGTCATATTTCAAAATATGCATACTCTAGTCCAAGATCACCTTAATTTACAGAACCCATAAATCATGAGCAAAATACAGCTCTGTGTTCACATGCACTGATAGGTTTAATGACAGTAAAAAAGATTGGGCTTGGTAACCTTAATATTTTTTCTAAGTAAAATGGAGCATAATATTATTTTAAAATGTTTTGTCTAAGAATTTTGTCAGAACTAGAAAAATTCAACTCTGCTATTAAAAGGAAAGCTTATTAAAAGAAAATCAATAAAAATAGATGTTGTGTGTAGAAGGGGGGAAACCCAAAACATTTGAACCATGCTTGAATTAGTATTTCTACAATTATATAAAATGATGTTACAGAGAAGGAAAAAACAGCTGTTTGATAAGGGCATATTATATTTAAATGTCATTAAATTTTAATGTGCAAAATTAAGCATATAACTCAAGCCTTGAGCAAAGACACATCTAGTATCTTTCTCAGTAGAGAGCATTGTACCACAAAGTTCACATTTTTCTTCATTTTCTTATTGGCTGTAATCTGAAGTAACCTTGCCTCTAACTCTTTAGAGTTAATTTTTATGAATGTTTTTAATTAGGGAAAATGTTTTGCAATAGCAAGTATCCCGGGATGTACTATAAACAGAGCTTTTTCTTACATAAATTTTAAAGAAGAAATATACAGAAACCAATTCATACTAATGTTGAAGTAATGAAAACAAAGACAATATAGCACATCATCTTGATCTATTTGTACATGAAGCAAAGAGATGGAAAAGTAATGTCAAAATACAAAGAGGTGAATTTTAAGTCCCAATTGATATTATTGGCTGGGATCCTACGAAGCATAGAATTTTCATATTTTTGTTGATGTTGGAAATATATATCACATTGTAATTCTAATGGTAGACGAATTCATGGACCAATTAGATGGCGACACATAGACAACCATTCAACCAAAATGAATGAGGTATGATTTAGCCATATGGAAATTTATAATCTTGTAATCAAGCTAAGAATGTTTAAAGGGAGATAGACTGCAAGGGAGAAATGGCCTCTTCCTTGAAGCTATGGGTTACTGAACTAAAGCTTGAGTGGCAGGTATAGGATAACTCCAAATAAGTTGGTGGTGGAGGCCTCAGAGAACCTGAAAACAGTACAAGTTCTTGCCATTCCACATGCTTGTCCATCAGAATTATAGGATAAGACTTTAATAGCTGAACATAACACACACCTTTGTTACACAACAAAAAAGCAATCAAAGTGGGAGTTAGCTTGGGACTTCCTCTTGCTGCCAAGTTTTAAGAGTGCTGGAAAATGTTCAGCAGGCTGCTGTGGGGGTGGGGGTGAGGTGGGGGAGAGAAAGTCAGTAGTCCTGTCCAGCTGTGACCCCTATAAACTATGATACAACCTCTCAGGAAAAGTGTACCTTCTGGTGGAATAGTGCTGTGATTATTATGAAGATAACTAACTGCTCAGTAATTGGATTCAAGGCTCATTTCAGAAGAGGAAGCATATAAACTAGTGCCATAAACTCTTTCAAGAGCTCATGACTGTGGAGATCATAGAACTCTGAGGTGAGGGCATATTCTTGTTGCTTAGTTAAATTGGCATAATGTCAAACTCTGTGTGTTTGACGTTATGTGTGTGTGTCTGTGTGTGTGTGTGTGTGTGTGTGTGTGTGTGTGTGTGTGTTTTACAAATGCAGGCAATTATCATTATAAGCCTTAATCAGAGAAGCATCTCTATTGAAATGTGATGAAGGCAAAGATTTATGGCTCTGCAGCATGCTCAAAATAAATGATGACTGAGTTTTCAGCCCTAAGTAAGATATTTCCAAGGCTCAGGAAACTTTGTGGGGGAAGCAGAACAGACTGTAAGAGCAGGAAGATTGATAAGAGTAGGAAAGTTGTAAAATGACATCTCCTAGTCAATATATTACCAAGATAACATTTAATAATTATGGAGATTTGTACATTCAAGGATAATTGCACTAACTTTGTATAAGAATGGGCCTAACTGTGGCTAGGCAAAGCTGGAGGAAAGACTCAGGGGCCTTACCCTTTACTGATGAACTATTTCTTGTAGATATTCAGAGAAATAGGCAATATTGCTTCCAATCTCTTTCAGCACAAGCCTTGGCTCCAACATTAAATTTCCTGGTGTTATTTTTCTTCCTGAACTCAGCATTTTATATTTCTTCTTGCTCAGATTGCTCTTTTTTATTGTAAACCTGCATGAGAGTGATCACCAATAACTATATAACAGAGTCAATATTAAGCTGTCTTGAAATCACCTCCACTGAGGAAATTAATCTATTATATGTAATCCTCAGGCAGGTTGTGGAATAGCCAGACTTGGGTAAGCCTAGAGTCCATTACTGGAGTTGGTAGTTTGCCTGCATGAATACTTTTCTAGTATAGCCATAGAAGTACAGTATGGTATTGAAAATTCATACATGTTATTAACTCTATATGTTTAAGTCTCACTGTGTAACATTAGGGGACCTTCCATAAAAGAATGCAAAAAAAGCAAGCATTAACATGGGGATATGCCAAACAAATGTGCAAGAATACTGAATCATCTGAATATATCTAAGGAATATAATTGTTAGATAACATATTGCAATTTTTCATAAATCTGCATGAAAATAGCTATTATCCACAAAAATTCAATATTTTAAATTTTTTTGAGTATTAGTTTGTGTAAATTGCATACATTTATCTCTTCAACAATAGTAAAGATCTTAATGTCTTTACTGACTATATGGCAGATAGAAGATAGAATGAGTAAAACTGTGTCTGCTGGATGCAGATTCCCCTTTCTTAACCTAAGCAATAATACATAGGATGTATACAACTTTTTTTCAATTTTTTTATTAGATATTTTCTTAATTTAAATTTCGACTGCAATCCCGAAAGTCCCCTCCCCCCTACCCCCTCCCTGCTCACCTGCCCACCCACTCCCACTTCTTGGCCCTGGCATTCCACTGTATTGGGGCATATAAAGATTGCAGTACCAAGGGGCCTCTCCTCCCACTGATGGCCAACTAGGCTATCTTCTGTTACATATGGAGCTAGAGACATGAGTTCTGGGGGTTCTGGTTAGTTCATATTGTTGTTCCTCTTCTAGGGTTGCAGACCCCTTCAGCTCCTGGGGTTCTATCTCTAGCTTCTCCAATGTGGGCCCCGTGCTGCCTCTTATGAATGACTGTGAGCATCCACTTCTGTGGGAGTCAGCTATATCAGGGTCTCTTCAGTAAACACTTGCTGTCCTATGCAATAGTGTCTCAGTTTGGTGACTGTTATGGGATAGATCCCCTGGTGGGGTAGTCTCTGGATGGTCCATCCTTTCATCTTAGCTCTAAACTTTGTCTCTGTAACTCCTTTCATGGGTATTTTGTTTCCTATTCAAAGGAGGAATGAAGTATCCACACGCTGGTCTTCCTTCTTGATTTTCTTGTGTTTTGCAGATTGTATCTTGGATATTTAAGTTTCTGGGCTAACATCCATTTATCAGTGAGCACATATCCAATGACTTCTTTTGTGATTGGGTTACCTCACTAAGGATTATGTCCTCCAGATTCATCCATTTGCCCAAGAATTTCATGAATTCATTTTTTTTTAAATAGCAGAATAGTACTCCATTGTTTAAATGTGTCACATTTTCTGTATCCATTCCTCTATTGAGGGATATCTGGGTTCTTTCCAACTTCTAGCTATTATAAATAAGGCTGCTATGAACATAGTGGAGCATGTGTCCTTTTTACCAGTTGGAACATCTTCTGGGTATATGCCCAGGAGAGGTATTGCATGATCTTTCGGTAGTACTATGTCCAATTTTCTGAGAAAATGCCAGACTGACTTCCAGAGTAGTTGTACAAGCTTGCAATCTCACCAGCAATGGAGGAGTGTGCCACTTTCTCCACATCCTCGCCAGCATCTGCTGTCACCTGAATTTTTGATCTTAGCCATTCTGACTGGTTGTACACCACTTTTAAATGATATAAAATACTTTGCTTATTTCCATTAAGTATGCTTTTTATTAATAATTTTATTGGTTATTTTATTTATTTACATTTCAAATATTATCCCCCTTTTCCATATCCCCTCCACAAGCCCCCTATCCAGTCCCTCCTCTGCTTTGCCTCTTTGAGGGTGCTCCTCCTCCCACTCACCTACCCACTCCTGCCTCACTGCTCTAGCATCTCCCTACGCTGGAGCATCCAGCCTCGACAGGACCAAGGGCCTCCCCTCCCATTGATGCCAGATAAGGCCATCCTCTGCTACTTATGTAGCTGGAACCATGGACCCCTCCATGTGTACTCTTTGGTTGGCAGTTTAGTCCCTGGGAGCTCTGGGGGACCCAGTTAGTTGTTCTTGCTGCCCTTTTTATGGGGTTACAATCCCTTCAGCTCCTTCAATCCTTCCCCTAACTCTTCCATTAGTGTCCACTGGCTCAGTCTGATGGTTGGCTGTATCTGCATCTGTATTAGTCAGATTCTGCCATTGCCTCTCAGAGAACCGCCATACCAGGCTCTTATCAGAGTATGTTTAAAGAACACTAGCTAGAATGCAGTGTTAAGACACTGGAACTGTGAGCTAGTGTGCCTTCCTGTGATGATCACAGAAGGCATAGCATTCAGATATCTCTAAAATGTTCTTTCCATCTTTGGTTTCCTGTGAAGATGAGAAAGGTTAAAAGAAATAATTTTATCTTTTCTCTATATTTGATATTTTTAAATAATTAGTAAAATTGTGCCAGTTTTGAAGCTCACATTATGCTGTTCTATACCTCAATATGTGTCTTCCAAGGTAGCAAAGTCCCCCTCTCATCTGCCAAACTTTTTATGTCTGTACAATGCCTTTGAATTTTTTTTTTGAAGTATCACTGGAATATACAATGCCTCTACAACTTCCCTGTGTAAAGAGGAATCCACAGAGATCTTAGTGCAGCTTTAAAAATCAAACTTTTCCCCCCATAGGTTCATGTTTCTATAAGGAGGTAAAGTCCAAACTACAGAATGTAGAGGTCCTGGAAATCGCATCTCCTCCTGCTGCCCTCAGCTCTCAGACTCCCCTAAGTATTGGCTCTCAGACCTTCAGGACAAATCCAGTCGCTATGGTTTGTACTGCAACTCCCTGGAAACCCCATTTGGTACTTCCCAATTTGGCAATTCTATAGGCTAGTGGAAACTTCAGGAGGTGGGCTCCATTGTCTCTTAATTACTTAAGGGGGTATCCTTAACAGAATCACTTGAGAGGGTGCACTTAACAGCAATGTTAAGACAGTGTTTCTTACTTTCCTTCCGTTGTCTTGGACCCTCAATTCCTTGTGTAGTAACACCTTTCAATACACACCCCACATGATTTCTACTTTGTAACAGGTCAGAAAATAAAGGAACAACTAGCCACAGACAGAACCTCTAAAACCCAAATTCAAAATAAAATTTCTTTCTTGGAAAATTGGTTATAGGGAATATTTTCACAACAAAATATAGCTGACTAAAAGAATTGTATCCTTTAATCCAGGAAGCCAAGAATCCCCAAGCCATTCCATATCTTTAGATTCAGAATGCATTCTAGATTCCCTCACCTTGCTTCACCTTCAACACTTCTGAAACACTCCCACAACTGCACCCACAGGACCATTGTCAAGCCATCAGCATCATCTTCTAAATCCTCAGACTTTGCTCAAAGTTTTCCATCTTTCCCTTTTAACTAAAATCAACTTAAAGACATGTTCTTTTCAAGTCAATAATACTCAGGTTTGATACATTGTGTCTTTGAAAGGAAACAAGTTATTGCAAATTATACTTTTTCTTCAAATTTCTAGTTCTGAGCCTCATCTAGATATGTCACAACTATTTTCAACAACTGTGACAATTTTGATCCCCCACATATTGACTTTTATTTCAAAGAAATGACAATTTAACCTGTTTTGGAGTCATTTTAATGTTAACATGTGAAATGTTTTAAATTCGAAACATTCAGTTATGTGAGTTCCTTTCTCATAAAATTATGGTACTCATCTTGCCTGGGGCACTTAAATTATGTTCATAGAAGCTTTGGCCCTATTTATTAATGTATGTCCCTCCCAAACTATAATATTTTGGTTCTTGTATTTGCTTCCTGTAAATTCCTGTATTGATTATATAAATTAAAGATAGGCTTGGAGGCACCAAAATGTTTTGGTCTTACATTAAAGAACAAACAAACAAACAAACAATTTCCTTTTGGACTAATTTGCCCAAGAGTGAACCTAAGTTTGAATTTTCAACTTCTTTTTCTGTGTCTTCTGTCTGTAACTTACAGTTTCTGGCTTGTCTGTCCTTTGTCTGTTGTGTGCCTATCTGTATCTTCCTGGTATCCTAACTGTGAGTATAACTGTCTCTATTGCCTAATTCTCATTATTGTTCCTAACAAAGGGCTTTGTTCTGTATTTATTAGAATACAGACACAGACACACACACACACACACACACACACACACACACACACACGGCATTAAATGGGGAAAGAATGAGTGATACTTTACAGAAAACTTTAAGAGAAGAATTTTATTAGGGATTAAGATATTTATTTCAAATGATAGACTTATTCATCAAGAGTAGCTGTGCAGAGTAACTGCTCTGTGTTCAACAATGTTAGTGGGCATTTGTTGCCTAAACTCACTTCTGATGCATTTCCTGTTTATAGCAAATGATTAACATAACATAACATTCATATCTTCTCATATTGCTGAGTCAGGATCATAGAAATATAGATAAATTGCAATTAGAATTATTCACTGGCTTAGGATGTTGAGCTGGAAATTTTTATGTCAACTTGAGTCAAGACAAATATTTGGGGAGATACAAGTTCAATTGAGCAAAAGTCACCACCAGACTGGCATGCAGGCAAATCAGAAAGTCATTTTCTTAATTAGTGATGAATGTTGGGAAAACCCAGCCCTTTGTTGAAGGTACTACCCATGGGTGTCTCTGAGTTGTACAAGAAAGCGGGCGGAGCTAGTCAGGAGCAGCACACCAGTAAGCAACATTTTCCAATCAACATTTCTTAAGTTCTTCATTCCAGGTTCTGACCTTAATTTTCAGTCCTAATTTCTCTTCATTTTGACCCATAAACAGAAAGATGAAATAAATCCTTCTTCTTTAAATAGCTATTGGTCATGTTGTTTTATCACAGCAATGAGAATTCTAATTGAGAGAGTCATGAAAGCTGACTACAATGGAAAAACCAAGGCAAGAAAGCTTGATCATTACATTGATCCCTTAAAGCCAGGTTCAAAAAATAGGACTATGCAGCAGAGCATCAGTCTATGTCTCAAACAATCCCATGGTTTATTATAAACTTGGCTGTGAATCCAGCAAAAGTTCCAGTCTCATAGAATATAAAAGATGTTTTCATAAAATCGTATTGCTGTACTTCCTTTCTACATCATGATTTTGTTTTCCAGTTTCAATAAATGATAATTTGATATAGTACTACAAATTTGAACTCCCTTTTACTGATCCCATCATATTCATACCCTTTTCTTCCTCACTCAATTAACAGAATTAAACAGTTATTGCTGCTTTAACATATGCTAAAGAATAATTGCTAATAAAGCAAACTGTTGACCTACTTCTTTGGTACCACACAGTGGAGGAAGTTTGGAAAAAAATATATGGATGCTCTCTATGGACATTAATTTCATGATGTCAAGTGGAGTCTTAGTGTTGATCAGTAAAATATCTCACTGTGCCAGAGGATCTACTCTTCTTCTTTAAGGAAAGTGGCACCTTTTTCTATATTCTTCAAATCACTATGATCTCTTGTCTCTTAGTGCCATCTCCCCTCCAAAAGAGAAAGCATAAGCTTCAGAAGAGAGCTTCCTCCCATTCCTTCACCTACCTATCTCCTCTTACTGTGCTCATGTTAATTATGTGCAAGCTAAATCAAAGTCAGGACATGTATTTTCTTTCACCTTGCTGTTGTCATAATGGAGAAACTGATCTCTACTGTGTACTCATTCCAATTGCTGTGGTGGTTAAATGTGGTTATCTTCTGATTAGATCTTCCTTTCTACATCAGTGAGTCAGTGAGAGGCATACTTCTGACTGGGTCTGTTCTGGTATTTCCTAGAAGTATTAACTTAGTGAGAAAAACCATTTCCTCACTAGCATCCCCTTCTAGTGGTAGCCAGATTTAAAAGGTCTGAGGTGGAAGAAGAAGTATTATGTTAGATTGCCAGTATTTTCATCAACTCTGCTGTTGTCCAGGCTGCTGCCATTCTCCACTGACATCAGAACTCAGCTTTTTCCAACAGACAGGGACTTTTGAGGAATCCAGGCTCAGGGACTGAGATGCTGCCATGTTGTCAGCTTCTGCAAATTCCAGGCAGCCATTCTTGGACTACCTAGCCTGTGTCATGTAAGTCAGTATAGTATATCCCCTTTATGATATATATTTGTTCTATCAGTTCTGTTTCTCTAGAGATACATAGCTAAGTTCTCCTTCTTCTTCATTAATAGTTTATTCTCATCAGAAAATTAAAAATATAATCTTAATTCCCTTGTAATTCCTTCTTCCAGAGAAGGCCTTTCAATGATATCTGAGATTTGCTTCTGTGTCTTCAGGAAATCAAGAAATTCTCCATGGCTAGTCATATTAGTAAAACCTTTCTTCATGTGCCCACACTCCTCTAACTTTCTTGTATTTTAGTAACACCAAATGCATGCTGTGCTTCTCATCTTAACCTTCGTTAAAACTGTATCTTCATGATGGAAAGAGTTCCCAGTTCTCTATTCTGGGCATAGGGCAGGCACTATGAAACATTTTTACTAAATGTATAAATGAAGAAATGCATAAATAAAGGAATATGCATAGTAACTTTTCATGTTCAACTATTAGTAAATGAGTATATCAATGATTTTTCTCTTTACCATGTTAGTTGGTACATTATTATAAATATTTGTTTTAAACACTGTGATAAATGCATTCTTTAGTAGTGCCCAACTTAAATGTTTATAAAATATTTTATAAATGTTAAAATCTTATTAACAGTAGATTCCTAAAAATCACCAAGAAAGTGGAAGAGATTTCCTTTGGCATTTATTTATTTATCTATTTATTTATTTATTTATTTATTTTGCTTTTAAAAGGCATGGTAAAGAATTGGAGCATTAGGAAACGCTGAGCTCTCACTTGTGCCTTACGTGTAAAGACACACTATCTGTAAGGAAGTACAGAAGAGTAACTGAAGTAAAAAATAGAAAACAGGCAGAAGGAAGCTAGAATGAGACCTCCCATCACACAGGAGGACCATTTGAGTTTTGCCTAAGGTACCATGGGTAATTAAAGATTGTGCGATACACTTCAATATCCTGAGTTTCCTTCAAGTAAGAATATTTAATTTAATTGCAATGAGGCAAGGTGGACTTCAAAGGGAATTAATACCTCATACAGATATCTTCATATATGAGATTAGCACATTTTAGGAATTAAGCAAATTGCTACATGATCAGGGCTATAATATTACAAGCTTGAAAAAGGAATTTTATAATATAATCAGGTAAAAATGATAATGAAAGTTTTAAAGGTTCCACTCTGATGAGAAGTTTAATCTGTTCCTCTTGTTTATTTGTGAATTCACTATACTTACTACCAGTAGAAACCTCTAATATTGAACTCAGCTATTCATTACAATTTACCATATCCACACAGACATATTTATGGCCTTTCCAAAGTATTGTGTTGCTCAAATGCATAAAGTTATGTTTTAGTGTTCTTTTCTCTAGGCAAACTAGGCCTACTGGATTATCTTTCCTGTACAGACTGTACATTCCAATCATAACTTATCCCTTGGATTTTCCATTACATTTCTTAAGTTCATAGAAATTTGGAATAATAATTGGACATATTTTCTCAAGAGCGTCAAATGATCCACAGTGGAGACCAAGAGCTGTACCTTTCAGAAGGCAATAGAAGCTTTGATTCCAATATTGTTTCAAATATTGACTTGTGATGCCTTGCACTAAAAACCTACTACAAAAGCCTTAATTTCTCAAAACCGAAATCAAAATCATTTCTTTTTTTTAATTTATTTTTATTTTTATTAGATATTTTCTTCATTTATATTTCAAATGCTATCCCAAAAGTCCCCTATACCCTCCCCCTGCCCTGTTCCCCTACCCACCCACTCCCACTTGTTGGCCCTGGCATTCCTCTGTACTGGGGCATATAAAGTTTTCTAGACCAAGGGGCCTCTCTTCCCAATAAGAATCATTTGTTTTTATGTAACAGACTTCTATTGAAGTTAGGAAATACTTCAGTGAGTAGAAAATAATTTGTAGTCACTTAACATACTTTCCAATAATAATAGCATAAATGAAAATCTGATTTTTAAAATTAATTAACTCATACAGTGTGGAGAATTAAAGCTAGGCCTCATGCATACAGGCTAGCACTCTGCAACAGAACCATATTAGCATTTCAGATTCTAGAAGGAATCTATGAAGAAGTACATTTAGGCATTAGACTGAAACTGTCAATTCTCTTTTTAGACAGTTATAAGCTATGAAATAAAATATGAAGCTCTGAACTATTTATTGGGGCATATTTAATTATTTAAACTTGTACTGCACTGTTCTTCTCTACATTAGAGACAGTAATTGGAAACAGAAGGGAATTTAAATAAATACTAGTTGTTAACTGCTAGTCTCTATTTAAGCTCTTTTCCATTTGGAATGTGGCTGCATTTTGAATGTGAAATTAGACATAAGTGGGTGTGCTTTCAAAAGGATTCCAGAGAATTGGGGTTGGGGGATGTTGCATAATCAGTGTTTAGTGCCTGATTTCCTTCCCAGCATGCTAGAACTGCAATCAACAAATGAAATACAGAAAAGCAGAGAGTCTAGAATTTCTCTTTCACAGAATTTCCTCCTCCGGCACAAATATGCTACATTTCCACCTATTTGTTTTCTCTTGAATCCATTATTGAAATGAAATTTTTATTTTTCACGATGCATCAAGCCTGAAATAAAATCTAAAAGCTTATTTCTTAAAAATATGGTAGTACAATTACTTCTGTTAGTGTCCATGTCTCTGTTTAATTTCTGTTTCCAGGATCTGTCCATTGGTGAGAGTGGGGTGTTGAAGTCTCCCACTATTATTGTGTGAGGTGCAATATGTGCTTTGAGCTTTACTACAGTTTCTTTAGTGAATGTGGCTGACCTTGTATTCGGAGCATAGATATTCAGAATTGAGAGTTCATCTTGGTTGATTTTACCTTTGATGAGTATGAAGTACCCCTCATTGTCTTTTTTGATAACTTTTTGTTGGAAGTCAATTTTATTCGATATTAGAATGGCTACTCCAGCTTCTTTCTTAGGACCATTTGCTTGGAAAATTGTTTTCCAGCCCTTCACTCTAAGGTAGTGTCTGTCTTTTTCCTTGAACACAGGGCCCCCAATGGAGAAGCTAGAGAAAGTACTCCAGGAGCTGAAGGGGTCTGCAGCCCTATAAGAAGAACAACAGTATGAACTAACCACAACCCCCAGAGCTCGTATCTCTAACTGCATATGTAGTAGAAGATGGCCTAGTTGGCTATCATTGGGAAGAGAGGCCCCTTGGTATTGCAAACTTTATATGCCCCGATACAGGGGAACACCAGGGCCAAGAAGTGGGAGTGGGTGGGTATGGGAGCAGGGCCGGGGAAGGATAGAAGGAATTTTCGGGATAGCACTCCCACTTCTTGGCCTTGGCATTCCCCTGTATTGGGGCATATAAAGTTTGCAATGCCAAGGGGCCTCTCTTCCCAATGATGGCCGACTAGGCCATCATGAAATTACTTACAGCCATCCAGATAACAGTTTCTTGAAATCTCAAAAGTCTGAAAAGATAAATTAAAACCAATTTTTCCTGCCCTTGGATTGAAATAAAGATTGAAGAAAAAATTCATGTTAAATGCTCTTTGGTTGCAAATCCAGGAAATCTCTTCAAAATACCTGAAACAAGGGGAATACACTGTGAAAACATAACATTCTATTATACCTGTCACTTTATGGGTGATAGAAAATCTTAGGGAAAAAAGTGTTTCCTTTAGGTACCACCACTATCTAGGTCTCTTACAAAGAGCAAAGAAGGAGGAGGAGGAGGAGGAGGAGGAGGAGGGGAGGAGGATGAGATGGAGAAGGAGGAGGAGAAGGAGGAGGACAAGGAAGGGAGGAGGAAGAGAAGGAGGAGAAGGAGGAGGAGGAAGGTAGCATCTGCTCTCCTACTCAGTTCCCTGCCTATGCAGACTGATTTCTTGTCTTGTCCAGTTTGACCCAGCAGTTGTGAGATTGATCCTATATTTTAACACTTCAGATTTTACACTCCTATTTTTGGAAGTCCAGATGTATGCCTTCCAGAGGTAACCTTGAGCACAGAGATATGACCACATGTGCAAAATATTTATCACTGGCTTAGTCTGCAAATTATGTTCCACCAAGACCTTATTTTATCCTACCATTACATAGAGCTCAGGTTAGTGACATGCCATCTCATTTCTCACAATTATTTCTGTATGAAACAAGACCCCTAACTGAGGAATTCTTGAATTGACCTCTTGAAGCATATTATCATAAAGAATAATTATGAAAACAAACAAACAAACAACAACAAAAAAAAAAACCTTCCAACAATGAGAAGCCAGTTACTACATTCAATTACATTAGACTATCTCACTGTTTCAGACAAAATCTTCCAGAACTGTCACCATAGGACAAAGTAAGAATTCTACTTGGTTAATGATTTATATTTAGATATTTATGCTCACCACGAAGTTCTTCTGGGTGAAGTCATAAAATTCAAATAATGCTTGACTCATTTATTGAAGCACTTCCCAGGGGATTCTGGACTACCACGGTCCCATACAACTACTGTTTATTTTCCTGACAATTTGTCAATATGCCACCAGAAGTTATGAAAATCCTTTTGCATTATACCTGACACCTTTGAATGAGAAGATGGAAAATGATGATCCTTAAGTCAACAGCATTCAAAAGGTGGCTAATTAGATTGTTAAGTCTTTAGGGTATAGAGGATTTAAAAGTCAGACATCCAGAATTATTAAAAGAAAAGTGATTGACAGCTCTGTCCACAGACTTTATTGATTATAATAAGATATTTATAAATTACAAAGCATGAGAAAACAGTATTACAGGTTACAGGATGCTCTGTAAGGAAAACATTTTTTTTTTGGCCATGGAAATAAAAAAAAAAAAAAACAATGTTTTAGAACTTCAACATCATAGATCCAAGAATAAAGGTAGTCTGAAAGTAGCATGAACATTATACTTACAAGCAGATTACCCCCTGGAACCATTAGTTAGGTACTCCTTAAAAATATGGTGCAGAGGACTGACTTGTTAAGAAACTACAACAAGTAATTTAGCATCAAGAGATGGATGTTTCCTAGTGGGGAAATAACTACAGTCGGCAAAAAAAAAAGACCGTGTTTCTCGGGAGAGGCTATGGTTTTATAGTGTCTAAAAATAACAGTGAATTTCCAAATATGATTCTAGTCTTTATATGGAATGCTCTTAAATTTCAAAAGGAGAAAAAAAGCCTGGTGTTTATGTGTTATCATTGTGAGTGACAAAATGAAGGGAGTGGATGTGGGGGGAAAGGAGGCGGGTGTCAGGCAAAACCTCGAGCTTGAGAAAAATATTTTTCCTAAAAATATATTATGCTCTCTATTATGTAATTTACAAATATAGTTTGAACTGTGCAAAGATTCAATCTAAAGGCAAGAGGGAGGCATAGATTACCTTTTCCACTTAATATGTGTTAGAATTTAAAGATATATTTGCCAATTTCCTTGAAATTTGGTAGAATGACTTCACGAGAAGCAAAAAGCATGGCCACTCTGAAACATGTGCAATTCTGTATTTTACTTTCAGTGTTAATGTACAAATGAAAGGTGTGCAGAATGCTTTGGGTGATAGGATCAAAGCTTCAGAGGTTAACCACAAACAAGAAAGACCTTGAATAAAATGATCTTCTCTTCCCATGGAAACAGTGAAGATGGGAAGAGTTAAGATTTGGCATTTTGATGAAATAAGGAAAACCTGTTTCCTTCACTCATTTCTAGTAGTTCCATGTCTTCAAATTTTGTGTTGCACACAAAATACATACCTTGTTCTGACAGTGGTTCACTTTTCTGTAGTCAAAGTTCAATAACAAAAGATGGCCAGTTCCGACTGCTGCATCTGGCAAAGAGGAAGCAAAACAACGCATTTTAAAACTGCAACAATAAGAAAACAGACAGGACAGTTAAGTTTCTGAGCATATTTTCAGTAAAAATGATGAATATAAGCCTAGCAAGATTGCAGAATGGATAAAGTGCTTGCTATGGCAGCATGAGTTTGATAACTAGCGTTCTTTGAAGAAGCCAAGTGCACTCATCCTTAGTCAATATTACATTGCTATGCAGAGTCACCAGGACAGAGGCAACTTTCATAAAGTAAAAATACATTTGATTGAAGCTGCCTTACAGTTCAGATATTTTTAGCCCATTGTCACTATGATGGGAACCATGGACATACAACATGGTGCTAGAGAAATAACTTGAGGCTTCCACATCCAAATCTGTAGGAAGAGAGTGTCACTATGCCTGGCTTGAGCATTTGAAACCTCAAAGCCTACCCCAGTTACATACTTACTCAACAAGGCCACACTTATCCCAACCAGGCCACAACACTTAGTGCTACCTCCTAACCATTCAATACGTGAGCCCATGTGGGTCTTCCTTTCCAAAGCACAAGTAGTGTGTATCTATAATCCAGTAATGATAGAACATGGGTCTTGCTGTCCTACTGTCTTGAGTGAACTCTCTAAGCTCAAAACACTTTCAAACAATTAGGGAAAAAAATTCTTTGTTGATTATTGGCCACATCACCTGTATAGGAAAAGATGTTTAATATTGTATGCTGTCAAAGAACTATAAACTAAATAATGAAATATTGCTACATACTTACTAGAATAAAAAGATTTCCAAACACTGGTAATCTTATTTTCCCATTTAACAATTGTTTTTGATTGAAATAGAATTGCGTTGCGTTCTTCCCTCCTTTTCCTCTCTATCTTCTTCCAGGTACACTCCCTCTACCTCTCCTATGTTTTGACCAAACTCAAGTTGCTGTTCTGTTATTTTTATTATTATTATTAATTATTATTATTATTATTAAAGTATTATTATGGTATGTGTGCACATACACACAAATATATAAATATGATATTATGCTGAGTCCACTTTTATTGTTTGTGTATTTCAGGGCTGACCATTCTGCATTATATAACCAATAATGGAACTCATCCATTGGAGAGGCTAATTCTCCTGTCTGAAGTCACTAGTTGCCTGTAGCTCATCATCTAAGCCTGGAACTCCAAGAAAATGTCCCCCTTCTATGTTAATATTTCCATCTGTTCAGTCTTGTTTATGCGGTCATTTCTAGGAAGTACTGTTTTACAAGAATCTTCTTGGTATTCTTATTTTTAGAAGGTATCATTCCCTGCTCCCAGCTTGTCTTATTCTCTGAGCCAAAAATGCTGGAGCTATGATATAGATGCATCTGTGCTCTGGGCTACACAATGATCCATTAATTCCTGTACTTTGTCCAGTTTGGTTTTCTGTGATGGTCTCCATTTCCTATAAGAAGAGGATTCTTTGATAAAGGGTTCGACTCCACTTATTAGTGGCTCTAAGAATAGGGTAGTATGTAGTAAGAAATTATGCTGGTCTAGTAAAGTGGTGGCAATAGATCCATTTCTAATATCCATGACCTCGCTAACCCTGTCAAACTGACTAGCTTTTCAGAACCAGGCATAATTTTCTCATGGTGAGCAGGCTTTACATGTTGAATGCCACTGATAAGTGAGTATCACTTCTTATACCTTACAGACGCCATGTTGGTAATTGTCATGGTTCATACTTTTTGCAGCTTGGTAGGACTGTTTAATTCCTTCCCTTTTTTTGAAAGCTTGCATAGTACTTTTTGGTACCCTGGAAGGTAGACTATAGGCAAGTGGTTTTTATGTTAAGCCTAGTTTAAATCATCAGAATCTGTGTGTAATGTCTTCAGCAATGGAGACCCCCACCCTCAAGCTCTTGGGATTCACTTGTACTACCCTGACCAGCCATTTGGAAGGAGGCTTTCTGTGTCCAGTAGTGGAATTTCTGTTGTCTATGGTTCTTGTCTGAATCATTGACTGAGAATGTTAAATACTGGTGAAGATGTGGAGAGACATGATTTACTATTCATTGTTCCTTGATGTGAAAAATACTAAGAATTCCCCTCTCTCTTGAAAGATTCATTGCCAGGTCTTTGTAGAGCTGAATATAGTTTTGATATGATACTCTGTGGTGATTCTATTTGGTAACCATCCATGAAAATACATTAAAAATCAATTTCTACTCAAAAGACACTACTTATAAATGATGTTACTCAAAATTAGCAAACATTAGAACTCATCAAGATGCTCTTCAAAGGTTAAAGGGTTAATCACTTTTGGGGATATCCATGCAATGGAATATTATTCTAGATAAATTAGAATAAATTTTAAATGCATAGCTTGAGTGCAAGAAGCCAGTCTGAAAAGGACACATACTTTGGTTTGTAGAAGGTATGGGAATCTTGGGCACATCTATAAATACTAGAAAAACCAGGAAAGTCAAACATATGCTTGACTTTCTCTTCAAAGGGAGGAGGTGTTTACCTGTTTTCCACCTGGAATACTGGGATAGTTGCAGTTTAGAACCTGGTGGTCTTTTGCTATCTGTAGGCTCAGGCATCACCCGAAATCTCCAGAATATTGTTTGTTTATCCGAGATTTTTCCTCATAGCTCCTCAGCACTACATCATAGACCATCAAACCCATCTTTATATGAAATGTCGCTTGTACTTTACCACAGCCCAAATGAATTCTGTGCTGTTTTAGGGTCAAGCCAACCTTGACTCTCACAGGCACTTAGGTTGACCTTTGACTTTTTCTTTCTTTTTAAATTTTTTTTCCTTTTTTTTTTTCCAATTTTTTTATTAGATATTTTCTTTTTTTAATTTAAATGACATTTTTATTAGATATTTTCTTAATTTACATTTCAAATGCTATTCCAAAAGTCCCCTCCCCCATACCCCTCCCTGCTCCTCTGTCCACCCACTCCCACTTCTTGGCCTTGGTGTTCCCCTGTATTGGGGCATATAAAGATTGCAGTACCAAGGGACCTCTCTTCCCAATGATGGCCGACTAGGCCAACTTCTGCTACATATGGAGCTGGAGACACGAGTTCTGGGGGTTCTGGTTAGTTCATATTGTTGATCCTCTTCTAGGGTTGCAGACCCCTTCAGCTCCTGGGATTCTATCTCTAGCTTCTCCATTGTGGGCCCTGTGTTCCCTCTTATAGATGATTATGAGCATCCACTTCTGTACAAGACAGCTATATCAGGGTCCCTTAAGTAGGCACTAGCTGTCCTATGCCAAAGTGTCTGAGTTTAATGACTGATTATGGGATGAATCCCCCATGGTGGGGTAGTCTCTGTATGGTCCATCCTTTCATCTTAGCTCTAAACTTTGTCTCTGTAACTCCTTTCATGGGTATTTTCTTTCCTCTTCACAGGAGGAATGAAGTATCCACGAGCTGGTCTTCCTTCTTGATATTCTTGTGTTTTGCAAATTGTATCTTGGATATTCTAAGTTTCTGGGCTAATATCCATTTATCAGTGAGTGCATACCCAATGACTTCTTTTGTGATTGGGTTACCTCACTAAGGATTATATCCTCCAGATACATCCATTTGCCCAAGAATTTCATAAATTCATTTTTTTAATAGCAGAATAGTACTCCATTGTGTAGATGTACCACATTTTCTGTATCCATTCCTCTGTTGAGGGACATCTGGGTTCTTTTCAGCTTCTGGCTATTATAAATAAGGCTGCTATGAACATAGTGGAACATGTGTCCTTTTTACCAGTTAGAACATCTTCTGGGTATATGCCCAGGAGAGGTATTGCTGGATCCTCTGGTAGTACTATGTCCAATTTTCTGAGATAACGCCAGACTGACTTCCAGAGTGGTTGTACAAGCTTGCATTCCCACCAGCAATGGAGGAGTGTTCCTCTTTCTCCATATCCTCACCAGCATCTGCTGTCCCCTGAATTTTTGATTTTAGCCATTCTGACTGGTGTGAGGTGGAATCTCAGGGTTGTTTTGATTTGCATTTCCCTGATGATTAAGGATGTTGAATATTTTTTCAGATGTTTCTCAGCCATTTGGAATTCCTTAGTTGAGAATTCTTTGTTTAGCCCTGTACCCCATTTTTAATGGGGTTATTCGTTTTTCTGGAGTCCAGCTTCTTTAGCTCTTTGTAGATATTGGATATTAATCCCCTATCAGATTTAGGATTGGTAAAAATCCTTTCCCATTCTGTTGGTGGCCTTTTTGTCTTACTGACTGTGTCTTTTGCCTTACAGAAGCTTTGTAATTTCATAAGGTCCCATTTGTCAATTCTTGATCTGACCGCACAGGCCATTGCTGTTCTGTTTAGGAATCTTTCCCCTGTGCCCATAGATATTTTCTTAATTTACATTTCAAATGCTAGTCTGAAAGTCCCCTTCCCCCTCCCCCTCATCGCCTCTAGACCCTTATCTTGAGTGTTGTTCCTTGGTACTGTTTCAACAGTACCCATCTTTATGAAAGAAGTCATGTGTACTTTGTAAAGAGTTTTAATGTAAACATGTCTCAAGCATTGTTGTAGCACACACAACTGAGTTCATTGTCATCAGGAAACTTGAAAAGAATTTGCTGTTCTTAAATATGGCTAAAAAAAAAATCCTGACTACTGTCAGATTATAAATGTTTGAACCAGTCCACTTAAGCTGGGTTGACACACATCTCTTTCTTGCTTTTACTTGTTCATTTCCTTGCTGGCCATAGCGTATGCAGGGACCCCCTCATAACAACCAACTATATCTTACTCCACTCTGCAAGAAGAATAAAATGATAGAGACAAGGAAGATATAGGAACAATGGTTTCTATAGTTGGGGTTAGACCTTGTGGTTATGAACAGGCAGAGCACAAGTAATTCCCCAGTCAGGGAAAATATTAAATATGATATAATAATGATGGAGATGTGATATTTTTTACAACCTGGCTAAGTCTATAGAGAAGCTAAACAAATAGATATAAGACATAAAATTAAGATGCAACACTGGGGAAACTTACCAACTCCCCTGTTCTTTCCTTTTCCTACGGCCTCTATCCCCATTCAACCCTTTAGCCACAAGTGGTCCTCTTCTTCTTTCATGTTACATATGTTCTGCCTTCCCTCTAATTACATTTTAATTGAGGTATAAAATAGCAGGCTTCCGTATGAATTCTCTATACCTTTCTTTTAGGTTATTCTGCCTACTTCTCCACAGCCTCATTGCCTCTCCTACAGAAGCCTTTTTATCCACAGTTTCCCAAATTTCCACTTCAGTTACATTTATATGGTTTTTTTTTCTGTCTTGCCTTAATATTCTCCCTAAGTCTTCTCCTTAATTTCTGGACTGTTAACTGTCCTTAAAGATAAATACACAAAATATTAAAGACTTGAAGCAAAAATCTGAATTAGAGAGAACACATAGTGTTTTTTCCTTCTGGGCCAAGGCCAAGTTATATTTATAGTTTCTGAAAGGCTTTGTCACTATACCCAAATAAAAACACAGCACATCCTTATTTGAATGTCCTTTCAGTTCTATGATCAATTATGCTGAATTGGGAAGATCATGGCTTACATGTTATTAGGACTATTTTCTACTTGTTTACTATGGCACAACCTTGGCACAAATTAAATAAATCATGCCAATTCTTACAGGTTTTTCTTTTATATTTTAAGAGTACTATCATCTTTTATAATTATATCATAAACTTAGGATGTACACAAGTACATGTATCTGCTTTTTGCCACTATCAAGTTGATTTTAAAATGTATTTCTAATTGAACTAGAATTACATCAGTTTTCCCTTTTCCTTTCTCTCCTTGAGCCCATTCCAGGTTCTTTCCTCCAATGTCCTTCCATCCTCAAGTTGACAGCCTCCTTTTCTTTGTTTATTATTGTTACGTGCATGTATGGTTATCTATATCTATATCTATATCTATATCTATATCTATATCTATATCTATACATATATATATATGTACAAATGTATAAATACAACCTGCTAAATACATTTTTGTGGTTCATATGTATATGTTTTGAAGGCTAAGTAGTCTACACCGGGCAACCATTAAATGGTTCAACTCTGAGATAAGTTAATCCTCCTCCCATGGTCATTAGTTACCTGTAGTTCTTTTTCTTGTGTTAGAACAACATAATACATGGTAGACTAATTAGTATACCTGTCCTCTTTATTTCTAAGCAACTTACAAAACTTAGCCATGTATTTCAAACTTTACAAGAACACTTATTACACTTTGTTTGCAAATTCTAATTAAAGTCATTAAACTTTTTTTTAAATGTCCTTCAATGTGCTTAAACACTGGGAGAAAATATTTTTATAATATCACTTACTACAAAATGGATAAGTATAATACTTTTAGGTTTGGCAAATATGAGGTTTAATAACATCATTAAAGACTCAGGAATAGAAAACTAATTTTATTTATCATTTTCTTCTACAAACCTCTATATTGTTTTTAATTAATAGGCCACTCCTCATTGTCTCCAGATAGCTACCAAGATCTTTAGGAGTTATGAACCTATACAACAAAATTCAAAGATTGTGAGAAAGAAAAAGACTATATCCACTCACTGGAAAGACTCAAACATTTACCCAGATGATCTGGGCAGGGGCTGGGTGTGTTTTCTCTATTTTTAATGTTTCCCAATCTAAACCATTACTACATATGCTATTGAACATGTTCCATATGCCTGGGATTAAGTCGGGGAACTATCCTTTCATTTTAGATCATGGTTCATCAAACATTTGATGTAATTGTCTAGAGAGTAAATATTTTTGCATTGGTGGGCATTATAGGTTTCTAGAATATTATTTCTTTTATTTTGTTTTAACCATGTCTAGCTTAAGGGCTTTAAAAAATAATGTGCCAGCATGTTCATGTTGGGTTAAAAGTGGTAACTTCACAAGTCCAGATCTAGCCAGTACATTATCACAAGCACTTGACAAGTTACATGATGTTTGAGGTTTTATTATAGGTCTGACTTAAGTTCACAAATATTTATAATGTATCAGGTACAATCACAACTGTGAATTCATGAACTTGCAACAGATAAGGTTTGCTCTCTTTTATACAAAAGTGCTAAACTGACAAAGATTATACAGAGTCAGCAAATGCACTCTTTACACTAGAGATCTCCATTATTATAGATACTACTCCAACAAAAAATGTATTTTGAAAAGCCCATATTCAAAAAAACATATTTCATAGTAAGTTCTTATTTAGATTTCTTAGGCTCCTTATCTTCAAGTAAAAGATTCTGTGCAAACGGTGTTCTCTTTTTATCATCTTTGCAGAGGTTTTCCTTATTATATTAAGGTTGTCCTCCTTTGTGTTTTGACTTCCTTCATTAAGCAAACTGAAAACATTTTCTATCTGTACCCATAAAACCATTTTTAAAAAATGTTTTAAATTATATTTTCACTTGCACAAAGCTCAAGTCCAAGTAGATCAAGGACCTCAACATAAATCCAGATAAACTGAATTGAATAGAAGAGAAAGTGGGAAAGAACCTTGAAGTCATTGGCATATCAGAAAATTTCCTGAACAGAACACCAGTGGCTCAGATTCTAAGATCAACAATTGATAAATGGGACCTCATTTAACTGAAAAGCTCTGTGAAACAGAAAAACTCAGTCAACAGCAATCGGCAACCTACAAAATGGAAAAATATCTTCACTAACCCCACATCCAGTAGAGGGCTAATATCCAAAGTATATAAAGACCTCAAGAAGCTAACCCCCCCCCCCAAATCAAAATAACCCAATTAAAAAATGGTATACACAGCAAAACAGAGAGTTGATTACAGAACACTCTCTAATAGCCGAGAAGCACTTAATGAAGTGATCATAGTTCTTAGTCATCAGAGAAATGTAAATCAAAATGACCCTGAGATTCCATCACACAGCATTCAGAATGGCTATGATCAAAAGCTCAAATGACAGCACATGCTGGAGAGGATGTGGAAAAAGATGAACACTCCTCCATTGCTGGTAGGATTGAAACCAGGTACAAGCACTCTGGAAATCAATTTGGTGGTTCCTCAGATGACTGGAAATATATACCTAAAGAGTCAGGTATACCATTCTTTTGCATATACCCAAAAGATGCCCCACCATACCACAAGGACACACAGTCCACTATATGAAGAGAATGAATGGAAAAAAGCAGATAAGCATCCTGTGTGGGGATGACCTGTGGGGGGAGGGAGTACCAGAGACCTGGGAGTTGAAAGACTCCCAAAACTCAGTGGGAATGACCTCAGTCAAAATGCCCAATACTGGGGGAAAGGAACTTGAAGAGTCTACACCCAGTAGATATTCAGGGCCTCAAGTGGGGGAACTGGGTTACTAACCCACAGTCAACTTTCTGACCAAAAACTGTTCTTGTCTAGAAGAACTGCAGGGACAAAATGGAAAGAGATTGAAGGAAAGGCAGTCCAACTTCGAAAAAAAACCCATAGTATACAGCAGTCTCAACAATGTTAAAAGTCCAAAGTTCAAAGTCTCTTTTGAGATCCTTCCAATCACTTAACTGTCATCCCCAAATCAAGACCAGAAACCTGCTGGGCAAACTCCAAACTCTGCATCTCCATGGCTGATGTCAAAGCAGTCTTCAGGTATCCAACTCCTTTTTCATCTTTGTTGATTGCAACAAACACCTTTTCCTGGGCTGATTCTACTCCCTGTTAGAAGCATTTCTCAGCACATATCCCATGGCTCTGGTATCTGGAAAATCTTGGGGGTCTCCAAGACAACTTCCATGTAACAGCTTCTTGTTTCAATGTCTGGGATCCACTCATGATCTTCTAGGCTCCTCCAAAAGCCTGGAACCACTTCTCTAACTGCCCTCTGTAACACTCAAAGCTCAGGATGATACCCTCACCCTGTTGCTGCTGTTCTTGATTATTCCATGGTACTGGCATCTCCAATACACTGGGGTCTTCTGCTACAACTAGGCTTCACCAATAGCCTCTCATAGGCTCTCTTCACAGTTCCAAACCTCAAATCCTTTGACCCCTTCAGTCCTGAGGTGTCAACTACAACTGAGGCTGCACCTTCACCAGTGGCCTTCCATGGCTCTCACAGTGTCAAGCCTCAACTGCTCTTCATAACCCCTCCATGCCTTCAAAACCAGTACCACCTGGGTGGCTCTTACACATTACTAAGTAGAGCTGCAGCATGAGGTACAACCTTGGCTATCTCTGAAACACAACTTTCTTGTATTCTCAGAAAAAAACCTTCCCAGAAGATTTCACCCCAGTGGTGGTAGTCTCTTCTTTATCACCACTAATTTCTTAGCTCCAGCTAACCAGCTTCAGTTCTCCCAGTAGTCCCTTCTCCTCTTGACTCTAAAGCCAGAGCCACATGGCCAAATTGCCAAGTTCTGCTGCTTGTTGGGACTGAAACATACTCCCTCTAACCCATTCTATTACCAGCTCTCTGTTTTCTGGCTCCCTCTCTGCCTAAGCTTGGCTTTCCTGGAACTTTCTCTGTAGAGTGACCTTTGAACTCAGAGATCTGCATGGCTCTGTCTTCTGTAAGGCTGGGATTAAAAGCATGTACCACCATGCCTGGATTTAAGCTATTCTTCATCTAGAACCTGCTTTGTCCCAGGCTGGCCTTGAACTCAGAGATCTCTTCAGCTTTGTCTCATAAAATTAAAATTGTGTACAACCATGCCTGAATCTAAACTTGGATAGGATCTTGCCCCAAAATGTCTTCATCTGTTAACTCCTAGAACATAGGATTCAGTTACAATTCATTTCCTAGTGTTCCTTTAATACTTTAACCATATATTTTATATTTTTCTTTTCTAAGCTTGCTATGCTTGTCCAAAATGCTCTTCATGAGACTTAACCAGAGAACAAAGCTTTTTGAGACATCCTTGGTCAATGCAATTAATATAAATCTCTTTACCTTAGACTCATGTAGATTCTTCAGTCAAGAGCAAAAAGCATCCACATTCTTCACCAAAATACCACAAAACAGTCTGTAGGCTACATTCTGAAATTCTTCTCCACTGAAACCTCTTGGGCCATCTGTAAAGTTCAAATCACACTCAGTAACAAAGTTTTCCATATTCCTAAGATACCCATTAAGCCCAACCCAACATAAAGCATTCCACTGCTTTCCAGAGTCCCCAAATTCACATTCCTCCAAACAAAAGCATGGTCAGTCTATCATAGAAATACCACAGTCCCTGGCACCAACTTCTATCTTAGTCAGGGTTTTACTGCTGTGAACAGACACCGTGACCAAGGCAACTCTCGTAAGGACAACATTTAACTGGGGCTGGCTTACAGGTTCAGAGGTTCCGTACATTATCATCAAAGTGGGAACATGACAGTATCCAGGCAGGCATGGTGTAGGCAGAGCTGAGAGTTCTTTATCTGAAGGCTGCTAGTAGAAGACTCCAAAAAAAATTTTTATGTGGGATCTGGAAGTTGTGATTGATTTGGAACAAATTAGGGTCATTCAGGAATGTGTGCCTCTTCGATTTTTAGCAAGGAGAGGAAAGAAAATGAATGTCACAGAGTGTGAAGACCCAAGTCTGTGGAGAAATATAATAGAGAGGAAAGGGCACAGACCCAGTGAGTTCTGCCTCTTATGTTCTGAGGTGGGCCTACAGGCTTAATATTTTAGAATTGATTTTGCACTGATACTTTTCTGGTCTTCAAAGTCTTCTTTTTCTATTCAAGTGAACTCAGAAGCCCAAGAATTCACTAATGTCTTGAATGAAACCTGCTTCTCTTTCACCAATTTTCTGTTTTACAAATTTTTCTTTTTCTTTTTCTTTTTCTTTTTCTTTTTCTTTTTCTTTTCTTCTTTCTTTCTTCCCTTGTGACATGAATTCCAGGGCCTCCCACATGTTAGACAAATGCTACAACCCTGGCCATGTTTTCTATTTCAATAGAGCACATTCCTGTGTAGCCACTTAGCACCACCACTGCCTTTAAATATAATGTGCCCCATCTCCTGCATTAAATTCAGGTGCTTGGGGTCTATTTGATTTTTGCAGAATTTCACTCTTCTTTTCCCCCTAAAGCTACTTTTTCTACCTTAAGGATTGTCTTACCACACGCAAGAATATTTACCCAAAGCATGACATAGCCCTGCTTGACCCTGACCTTAAGACTGTGGTCCAAGAACTACCTTGTTTTATTTTTTATGCTCATTGCAACAGAGAACATCCTACATTCCAATTACACAGGTTGCAGAATTGCCAGCAGCTCTATTTCCTTCCATCCCTAATTTGCAATTCTCTAGTTCTCTTCAGATCTCAGTTTTCTTGTAGAGCTTTTTCAGATGCAGCCAACAACAACCAGCTCATGCCAGTAACATACTGTTTTGAAGCCCTTTTCCCTAAAGCTACAATGCTTTATAGTACAGAAAGTACCTTCCAAATCATCTGCTACAAAAATGATACTAAATATTTTGCCACTGTATAACATTTTTCCAGTTTACAAAAATAGTCTTCCTTTATTTAGTGCCCAACAACTCCTTTATCATGAGCATATGTTAGGCAATTTGCTGCAGTAGACCATGAGGTTTCACATATACTTTCTGAAGAGGACATTTTTGTTACTATAACAAATATCACCTATAGCTTAGTGGATTGTTCCTCATAAACTATCCTCTGGCTAAAGCTGTCATGACACTTTGGACTCTGACACTCTTCTGTAAGTGTTTCCATTGTTGAATTCATCACAAAGGCCAAGTCTCTGGCTCAGGGTTGGTTTAATGACAGGGAGAAAAGCAGGGAAACTAAATGAATCATGTGTCATCTTTCAAAATAGCCACTTATATGTGACTTTTAGATGTTCCATTTGTCCATATTCCATTACCCAAAAATTAGGGAATTATCTGAACCAGAGAGAGATAATGTGATCCCAGGATGGTGTATAGAGAGTAAAATACTTTTAAGGTCAGAAGTAGGTCCATGTCTGTGGTCCAGTAGAGTATGATGTAACACTTTAGACAAAGGCTCTTTAATTCTTCATTT
This sequence comes from Mus minutoides, assembly GCA_902729485.2. Lineage (NCBI taxonomy): Eukaryota > Metazoa > Chordata > Mammalia > Rodentia > Muridae > Mus > Mus minutoides. The sequence continues at coordinate 126,358 of LR751732.1, forward strand.
ATAAAGTAATGATTTGATTTTTTATATTTTTATGTAGGAAACAAATCTAGAAAACTAATGTGACAACACATACAGTGATATTACTGATCTTTATACCTTCCTTTATGTCTACTCCCCACAGAAACTAAAATAATTTTTATTTTCCTGAGTTCCTTTAGTTAAACATTTTAAGTAAATCAGAAGGTATTACTACTAGATCATATACACTTATATAAGGTTCCACAGCATTTTGATAATAATCATATTTATTCTCATCTTCTATGCTTAAAGGTGTTATTTTGTTTTATTTTCCTTTAAATACTTAAAATATGTCTGCAATTTTTCAGACAAATCCTGCTTAGGCTCAGCTGTATATGAAATAAAGACACTTTCCTCTTTTGTAGCATAGTGACTATTCTTCCTCTAACCTTGCAGAGAACATTTATAGAGACAGGCATTTATAAAGATCTCAAAAACAAAATTTGATGCCAAGAGCCACAGAAAAGCAAGCAATACCCAAACTAGAACTTCATCCTTAAGAGGCACGTAGACCCTTAATAAACCACATTTCCCATTGAGATAAGTAGAGCTAAGTGCTCTCCTTCCACACAGGAAGTAAGCCGAGTTGAGGAAGAGTTTAAAGTAATTTCCCAATGTCAAAGGAGTCAGAAGCACACCTTGGAAAGGGGGCCTTAATAGGTTACACTGAAAAGGAGAATTACCGAAATTACCAAGCACTCATTCATACTGCAGCTATTCTACTGCAAGGATAAATGGGCTCTGTCACAGGAGTCTATTTCAATAGGAAACACAAATATAAATAGCAGAGGATGGGAATAAAGAATGGTCACAATACCCATATCACTGCCAGGCACACATAAAGCATAGAAAGTAGAGAATTTATATCACTGTGGATGGTACAGTAGGCTTGCTTATTTCAATGGAGCTGGTTGCAATAATTTATTCAACACAAAATCATTCTGAGTTCAGAATATTTATGCCTTAATCTTGCATATAAAATAATTTGTATTGTTATTCATATACTATTTAATGTAACTCAAAATTTGTGATAGTGATAGAATTAAGTACCTAGTTTAAACAGGAGCTCTTCATGGGAGCCTGTAAATATGGAAAAGTGACATTATTTATTAAATATATAACTTTATTTATGACTGATTTTTTTTGTGTGTCTGATTATACACATAATGTAGTGTAAACATGATCATCAGCAGGGTAACAAGTGACACTGTGTTTGGATTTCCACACAAAATTTTGCCTCTTTTTCAGGGAAAATTTACGGAGTGTCTATTTTCATGTCTATGACTTGTGTATGTGCTACCAATAAGCACATTGCCCTGGCCCTCATCTAGAACATAAATTAAACACACAGATATCTTCGCTTCACCTCAACCTTGAGAGGTCACACTCATTCAATTTCAAATAAAGTTCCAAAAAAGCTGCTCTTTGTGGCTAGTTTAATGCATTATGATTCAAACAACTGCTTTAGCAAATCTCAGGAATATTGCAAAATATGACCTTATCCTTGCATCTCACTGACAGAAGAATATAAGTCATATCCTAAAAAAAAAATCAGTAAGTTTATGTAAATAAAACCTTTTGATCTCTGTGAAATTAAAACCATAAAATCTATATTTAATATTAATATACAACCCACAGTGTATGTAGGGGAAGGAGGAGAGACTAAAAATAAAGAGTTGTAAAATTTATAAAGATAAAAACATGAAAATTGGCATATCCATAAGAGCCTAGTTTTCAGTGTTGTCTCTTTGGAATGTTTTCCATGAAACCACTGATATTACTAATATAAAACACCACAGCAAAAATTCACCCTCATATCTCATTTTTACTCAAGATAGTGTAATCTAATCATGTGCCCTTCCTCTGACTAAAAACATATGTAAAATACTTTACAAATTAAACACCAAAGGAATAATGCAGCCAAGAGTTGGCTAATTGGGCTGAGCAAACAGTAGTCCATGATCTATGTAATGTTGTTTTATGTTACTTGGGCCTTTCTTTTAACCTCTCTTCTCCACTCCTGCCCCACTTTTGAGATACACTGGTCCTATTCCTGCTTACAAGCAACTTTCTTTTTAATGTCATGCCTTTTTCTTTAATCTAAATTTCCTGCTTGAAAAAATATACAATGCTTTTCTTATGGGGTTGAGCTTATTTCGTAGAAGATAATCTCCTGTCCCACCCATGTTTTTGCAAATGCTGAACTTTCATTTTTATTTGTGTATATAGGTGATTAGTCTATATGCAAGCCTGATGCCCACCGAGATCAAAAGACCATGTTTGATCCCTTGACAACTGTACTTACAGACAATGATGAGCTTCCACATGGATTCTGGGGATTGAGCACTGGTCCTCTGGAAAAGGACCCCCTGCTCTTTGGCCAATATGGAAGTCAACTTGGTAAGGGGAAAAGTGGGATGGAGAGTAAAATACCATAGGCTCCTATGACTCATCAAAGAGTCCTTATCTGCCTGATCTAAGATGACTCCTGGAACACAGGAGAGACACCAAAAGATCCACCAAAAGATGCTGCTTCCCCGTCTCCATGAAAGTCCTAACAGGTAATAATATCTGTTATCCCACTTCACATTCCCCACCTCCACCCCAGCTCCTTCTTATGTAATAAACTCAGATCTGCACCCTGATGCTGGTCTACAGAATCTGATTTTCCTGGATTCGTCACTTGAATCCATTGGCTCTCACCCTCTACCCTCCGACTACCAGCCTCTGTCCTTGGTCTTGTTCTCACAATGCTCTTAGCTGCTCAGCCAAGAAATTTACCTAACCTACAATTCGTGTTTTTATAGTTTAATAATAATCCACTGTTCTGGTTGCCTTTTTTTTATCAGCTTGATACAAGCTATCTAGACACATTTGGGAAGAAGGAACTGTAACTGAAGGATTGCTCCTACTAGATGGCTGTTGATGAGTCTTTCATGGATTTTCTTGATTAATAATTGATGTGGGAATACCCAACCCACTAGATGTTGCCACCCCTAGACAGCTTGTCCTAGATTGTATAAGCAATCAAGTTGATCTCCTAAATCTTTCTACTCCATCTGCCATAGTATCCTCTGAACCTTAGGTGTAGGGGATATATTACAGATGCATCAAGGGAGGAAGAGCACCTCATGATTAATTCTCTGAATTTTGACCATTTTTAGATTTCTATAGTAATATCCACCTCTCAATAAAATAAATGTCTTAGATGAAGTGTGAGAGCTACACTTATCTGTAGATATAAGCATAGGTATTTAGTGGTCTGTAGTAAGTTCTCTTCCAGAGTCTATGACTCAGCACTGGTAGGCATTTGGCCAGGTTTAAAAGACCAGTCACAAATTCCCTCTAATCAAGTGGATGTTAACTCTTAAATAGCAATTGGATACCATGAAGACATACTGGCACTATTGCTCTTTTTTTGATATCTTGAGTGGCCATGCATTATTGTAGTTCATAAGTTTTACAGATGGGTAGCACTATTGATTGATTGCTTTTCTTCCTTGGTAGTTTGTGTAGCAACTTTGGATACTTGAGAACAAGCCCTGCTGGAATATTCTTCCATATCACTTCAGATTTAATTCTTCAACCTTCTGGGTTGAAAGTGTGTAATGTCTTAAGCAATATAATTACCTTCAAGTTCTGGTAGGAAACCAAAGGCAACAGCAATTGCCTATTGACTTGCACTTCCTCAATTTTTAAGGAAAATAAGATTGTGGTTTTAATCTTTCAAAAATTATTGTTTGAGAATTTTATTCCTAAGTACAATACATTTTTATCAAACCCATTCTCGACCTCCTCCCTTCCAACTATACACATACTCACCACACTTTTTGTTCCAGATTTCATGGACCTTTTTTTAGCCAAATGTGTCTACTTTGTATATTGCCAATATGCACATGGATTTTGGCCCGAAAAAAAATGTTTTCTGAATAAGACAGAACCATTGCAAATATATATGAACTCATAGCTCAGTGGCTTGACTACATGCACAAGATCACGCCAGCTAAAATCTCACCATGCTTGAGAAAGGTGCTTACAAAATACTAATCCTGGTTATTATAGCTATTACCAGGTGATCACTGCTGATGAAGGAAATTTCCTGACCATGCACTTTGTGAGGAATAAAAATCATGAATATTTTCTACAAATTTTGACCACTTATAGATTTTAACTTAAAATTTGTCTTTTGTCCTTTTTGAGAATTGTTTCTTTAATACAATTTTCCAGTTATTGATTGTGTTATTTTTTTCACATATATATATATATATATATATATATATATATATATATATATATATATACACACACACACACACACACACACACACATATGTGTGTGTGTTAACATATTCGCTTATTTTTTAAAATGTTAAAACAATCCTAGACCTTTCCCTATGTTTTAGAAACTATAGTCACTGAATTATGCGCTGAGCTGATAAAAATTCCAAATAGAACCTCAAGCAATCTTTAGAGGAAGGAATTATTGATAAGTATAAAATCACAGTAAAGTAAATGTATAGTTACAAATTGTTCTTGGCAGCCTAATAGTCATCAGGTCCTCATGTCTAGGCATAATAAGCTAAGGCAGAAGGAATCTGGTGTCTTCCTCTGATGCAGATAGTCAACTGCATTCTGCTAAGGATGCTAAATTACTTTCTCCACTGAACTGAAGGATTCCATAATCACTGCTTCTGCTACTCTCTTCAGGAAATGGTGGCAATTATAACAGTAATAATATGATTACAATGATTACTTATGCCAAAAACTTTTTTAGATGGAATCTTTCCTCTAATCATTACAAATGATGCTCCCAGCAGTATGGTGTGCATTCCATTTACATTTCATGTCTTTAAAGATGAGATGCTTCATCACTGTAATGCTGTTATTGATTTGGCATTGGTCATGCCAAGGATAGTCCAAGACACTGTTGAGAGATCACTATAAAGGAAGAACTGTTCTTCAAGCATCCACCTGAATGCATTCAGAGAGTAGTTCCAGGAATTCCTCTAGCTGTAGACTTTTTTATTTACCAGTCCAGGAAATGCTCAGCCAAATACATTTCTCATATTTTTATCTAAATCATTGGCATATTATTGTTCTTAGAAGTCAAGAGTGTGTTTAGTATGCTGAAACAATTTGATCATGGAGTATCTCCAAGAAATATTTAGGGCTCATTATCCTAGGAGACATGTTCTTTTTTTCACATAAAACCTTCATGCAGTTGAGATACCTGTGTGCCAAGGTATGAGATATCTGGGTGTAATGTATAAAATCCACCTGAAAGCCAAACATAAATTATATTCAGAGAGTAATATACACATTTATGGAACTTTCTAAATTATGTAGCAAAGGTGTAATCACATTGCATTTAATTAAGAAACAGCAGAGACTCTACAAAAACTGGATGTCCTGTTGTTATTATTTGTCCAATCTGCTAGTTGCATGTCCAAAATTACCCTCATTCTTTTGCACTAAAAATTTTGTAGCAAAGCTTGAAATTACTCACTGATTCTTTCTATCTTAGATCCTTTTCTCCTATCAACTTCCAAATCCATTTTGCCACAGCAGCTTCCAAGTCACGTGGGTAAGAAGAAATTTATCTTTCTACACAAGAAGGATATAGTTCAAGGTAGCTATTTGAAAGCTTAATATTAGGAGGCCTTCTGTTCTGAGGCTTTTCAATTTTATTTATTTTCTGTTCCCAGCAATAAGGTGGTTGCAGGCTCCTGAATGCTGCATTTATTCCAAAGTACCCAGTATCTGTTAAAACTCTGATTTGTGCCATGGTTTAAGGCTGACGAACCTTTTCCCAGACATGATATAAAATCTTGCTACAGGTTTATGTATTAGTTATTCACAGGCAAGATAAATGCACTAATTATTATTTTCTGGACTAATCAAGATGCTTTCCACGGGACGCGGAAGAGCCTGAAAAGTAAGTGAGAATTTTCTCGTAAGTTTTGAAAGAAGAGGAGACATGCATTTTAGTAGAAATCAAGAAGTATATGTGACCTACCATTCTCTTTTCAGTCACTCTTGTAAAATTCTTATTCAGTAACACAAAATACTTTTCAGGCAAAAAAAAAAAATCTTCTAACAAATTATAGAACATAAACTTACATTTATAGTTTAATTTTTATTCTGTTTGTATCATAACTATAATAAACTTCAAATTTTCATTTTTCTTACGTATTTTCACATGAAAAAATTTAATTTTCATACAGTCAAATGTGTTAAGGTGTGTGTGTGTGTGTGTGTGTGTGTGTGTGTGTGTGAATGCTCATGTGGATGAAAGTGTGTATACAACTGGATTACCAGAGGATGGTATGAACAATTTTACAATCTGTTTTTTTCTCCTTTTTTCCCCCTTAGATATTTTCTTTATTTACATTTCAAATGTTATTCCCTTTCCTGATTTTCTCTCCGAAAACTCCCTATCCCCTCCCCGTCCCTCTGCTCACCAGCCCATCCACTCCTGCTTCCTGGTCCTGGCATTCCCCTATACTGGGGCATAGAACCTTCATAGGACCAAGGGCCTCTCCTCTCATTCATGGCTGACTAAGCCATCCTCTGCTATATATGCAGCTAGAGCCATGAGTCCCACCATGTGCACTCTTTGATTGGTGACTTAGTCCCTGGGAGCTCTGGAGGTACTAGTTAGTTCATATTATTGTTACCCCTTGGGGATGCAAACCCCTTCAGCTCACTGGGTCCTCTCTCTAGCTCCTCTGTTGGGGACCCCGTGCTCAGTCCAATGGTTGGCTGAGAGTCTCAACCTATATATTTGTCAGGCACTGGAAGAGTCTCTCAGAAGACAGCTTTATGAGGCTCTTGTCAACAATCTCTTATTGGCATCCACAATAGTGTCTGGTTTGGGTGGTTGCATGTGGGATGGATCCCCTGGTGGAACAGTCTCTGGATGGCCATTTCTTCGGTCTCTGCTCCACACTCTGTAACCCCTTCCATGGGTATTTTGTTCCCCTTTCTAAGAAGGATCATAGTATCCACGAACTGGTCTTCTTTCTTGATTTTCTTGTGTTTTGCAAATTGTATGTTGGGTATTTTGAGATTCTGGGCTAATATCCACTAATCAGTGAGTGCATATCATGTGTATTCTTTTGGGATTGGGTTAACACACTCAGGATGATATCCTCCCGATCCATCCATTTGCCAAGAATTTCATAAATTTATTGTTTTTAATTACTAAGTAGTACTCCATTGTGTAAATGTACCACATTTTCTGTATCCATTCCTCTGTTGAGGGATATCTGGGCTCTTTCTAGCTTCTGGCTCTTATAAATATGAACATTCTTTTTAAGTCACAATCTTATTTTGTGCTACAGGATCTCTCAATAAACCTGGAGATTATGAACTATTTTTTTTTTACTAAAGTGGCTGGACAGCAACTCCTTCAGTCCAAATTCCTTCTTTCTCTGTTTTCCATAATTGAAATGACAATACATGCCTAACTGTTTCAAAGGTGCTAGAAATCTGAACTCTGGTCTTCATACATTCTTTCTTTTTTCTTTTTTTTTTCAACTTTTATTAGATATTTTCTTCATTTACATTTCAAGTGTTATCCAGAAAGTTCCCTATATCCTCCCCCCTCCCGGCCCTGCTCCCCTACCCACCCTCTCCCACCCCTTGGCCCCGGTGTTCCCCTGTATTGGGGCATATAAAGTCTGCATAACCAAGGGGCCTCTCTTCCTATTGATGGCCAACTAGGCCATCCTCTTCTATATATGCAGCTAGAGACACGAGCCCAGGGGGTACTAGTTAGTTCATGGTTATTCTTCTACCTATAGAGTTGAAGACCCCTTCAGCTCCTTGGGTACTTTCTCTAGCTCCTTGGGAACCCTGTGTTCCATCTAATAGCTGACCGTGAGCTTCCACCTCCATGTTTGCCAGGCATTGGTATATTTTCCCCCGAGACCGCTATATCCGGGCCCTTTCAGCACCATCTTGCTGGCATATGCTATAGTGTCTATGTTTGGTGACTGATTGTGGGATGGATCCCTGGCAGCCGCAGTCGATGGGTCCATCCTTAGGATTGAGCTGCACAAATGCTCCCTTTAACTCTTTCAATGTGTGCTTTGTTCTTAATTCTAGGAAGGGGTGACCTGTCCACATTTTGATCCTCCTTCTTCTTGAGTATCATGTGTTTAGTAAATTGTATCTTAGGTAGTCTAGGTTTCTGGGCTAATATCCACATATCAGTGAGTACATGTTATGTGAGTTCTTTTGTG
>LR750619.1:8597-13597 GCA_902729485.2 Mus minutoides
GAAAAAAAAAAAAAAAAAAAAAGACAGGTAGGAACCAGGAAATATTTAAAATTGAAGATCATCCCTATCTAAAGTCGGTTATTAAACCACAACCCCCCTTCTTCCTAGGCCATTGTAAATTCTTGCATATGGGAGTAACTTGGCTGTTCTTTTAAGTGTCTGTATGGAATCTCCATTTGTCAGAAGATCTCACCAACTTTCTTCTAATATGTAATGTAGTCTATCATACCTGGCTGAAATGAGGGTTCTAAGTAACTTTGCTAAGCTTGCCCTGAGATTTCTAGCTCGTATCCAGTAAAATATTGCAAGAAAGCATGCAGGACCCTCCACACTGTCACAGGGACCTATTTGGACCATTTGTGCTATGGGAATGCCAAGGCTCCAGGAGGGTAAGTTTCCATGAAACATTTTTGCCTCTAGACTGCATCCAAGCTTTTGGGCCTGCCAGGCAGTCTTCACTGGAGTGGGTGTGGCATTTTGCTTAGAGACTTTTGATTGATCAGTGTTCTAGAAAATATCTATACCCCTCCCTCTAATATGCAAGGAACACACAGAAAGAGGAGAAGAAAGAAGGTAAGAGTTGGAGCATTACCAGAACCCCCAGAACTCATGTCTCTAGGTCTACATGCAGCAGAAGATGGCCTAGTCAGCCATGATTGGGAGGAGAGGCCCCTTGGTATTGCAATCTTTATATACCCCAATACAGGGGAACGCCAGGGCCAAGAAGTGTGAGTGGGTGGGCAGGGGCGGTAGGAGGGGGGGAAGTTTCGGGATAGCATTTGAAATCTAAATTAAGAAAATATCTAATAAAAACTATTGGAAAAAAAATAAATAAAAAGAAGTGTTGCTCCAGAATTCATTGTTTCCTAGATTTGACAAGCATTCTACTCAGGTGATAAACTCACAGAAATTTCGCTCTTTGCATACTATTATCCTATATTTTAAAAATATAATTCTTATTTATTTTAAAAATTTATTGAATATTTTATATATTTACATTTTAAATGTTATCCCCTTTCCCTATTTCACCCCCAGAAACCCCCATCCCATCCTTTCTCCTCCTGCTTCTATGAGGATGTGCCCCCTCAGTCTACTCAATCCCGCCCCCTCAGTCTACTCAATCCCACCTCCCTGCCCTCACATTTCACCACACTGGGGCATAGAGCCTTCACAGGACAAAGGGCCTCTTCTCCCATTTGTTCCCAACAAGGCCATCCTCTGCTACTACATATATGGCTGGAGCCAAGGGTCTCTCCATGTGTACTCCTTGATTGGTGGTTTAGTCCCTGGGAGCTCTGGTTGGTTGATATTGTTCTTCCTATGGGGTTCCAAATCCCTTCAGCTCCTTCAGTCTTTTCTCTAAATCCGCCACTGGGGACCCTGTGCTCAGTCCATTAGCTGGCAGAGAGCACCTACCTCTGTATTTGTCAGGCTCTGACAGAGCCTCTCAGGAGACAGCTATATCAGGCACCTGTCAGCAATCACTTCTTGGCATCCACAATAGTGTCTGCATTTGTTGACTGTATATGGGATGGATCCCCTGGTGGGACAATCCCTTAATGGCCTTTTCTTCAGTCTCTGCTCCACATTTTGTCTCCATATTTGTTCCCGTGAGTATTTTTTCTCCCTTCTAAGAAGGATCAAGGCATTCACACTTTGGTCTTCCTTCTTCTTGAGCTTCATTTGGTCTGTGAATTGTATCTTGGGTATTGAGAGCTTTTGGGTTAATATACACTTATCAGTGAGTACATACCATGTGTGTTCTTTTGTGATTGGGTTACCTCACTCAGGATGATGTTTTTCTAGTTCCATCCATTTGCCTAAGAATTTTAGGGTCATGATCATTATGTGTAGATGGAGCTCAGGAAGCTGCTTTCTGAAGAGATTTTAACAGTTCATCTTAAAATGGAGAGGGCATGATATTTTATTTTGTGAAGTACTCATTGGTAAATTGTCTATGATCAGATAAATAATCCTCCACCCAGTTTCTTGCAATATCACAAATTACACTGAGACACACACAACTCAGCTAATATATATATATATATATATATATATATATATGCTGAGCTCCTCTGCTAGACCTTCCAAACAAACATGGTCTCTGAATCCGAATTATACTTTAAATTAATTTGAATTTAGGGTACTTTCATTTTTCTTCTCTGCATTATTCTATGGATGAGCAGGAAGTATTCCCTCTTTAGGTTAAATGTGAGTAATGTTGCCCACTTTTTCAGTGTTCCATACTAACTCACTTACCCAAGAGGACATTTTCATATCCGTATAAAATGGACTTTCTTTTTTTAGTGAAAAATATGTACTTTAGTGGACATTTTTAAAAAAGGAAGTCATGAAATAATTATAAAATTACAATTATATCATCATGGAAACATATCTTAAATACAGGGTGAAAATGCAATCAATTTGGATGAATTTATAGTCTGATGATAGCCACAGTAATTTCTGTTTAGCTGATGTTTTCTATGCATTTGGGGATGTCATTCAAATGAATATTTCCTTTGGCATATATGTATTCTCACTAAATAAGAGTCAATATGATATTCTAAGATTCATCTCCCAGACCACTTTGTCATACATAGGATGGTTTTAAAGTTTTGTAATTCATCCTGAGAATCAGTTAATTGAAGGATTTTGTTTTTTCCTTTGCTTTGTCCCTTAAATTTTGTTACTTTCTAGTTTTCATTTACTCTTCCTTAGAAAATAAATTGGTATACAATTTTTGTTTCAAGATTTATCCGCTGAGATTTACTAGGCTTAATTGACAGGAATAAGGATTTTGAACTAATATATATGACCTATCATAACGACACCTGACTTTACAAAAAATATTTATTTTCATAAAACATTAACAGACAATGTCTACATAAGATTCTGGGATCATCTCAGTTATTTCCTCAGTGTCTTTAGCTCACTTGGTGGCCCAGCTGGGTCTTTTTTTTTTTTTTTTAATTAATAAACAGTCTATGGTAATGGCTAAGAGGATAATAGTACATTAGAAGGGAAACAAGAGAGAAAACATTTGAAAACAGAGGTCTAATTGTCCTCAGAAAGAAGGTCACTGAATACATTCTTTTTTTTTTTTTTTTTTTCATGAGCAACAAAGTTTATTCTAAGTTATTTTTAATTAACAAATAATCACTAAATCTGGGTGAGAAACAGAAAGTTTTTTTTTCTTTCTTTTTTTTTTTAAGAGAATTTCTTCATTTACATTTCAAGTGTTATCCCAAAAGTCCCCTATACCCTCCCTCTGCCCTGCTCCCCTACCCTCCCACTCCCTCTATTTGGCCCTGGCATTCCCCTGTACTGGGGCATATAAACATTATTAGACCAAGGGCCTTTCTTCCCGAATAATGGCCAACTAGGCCATCTTCTAATACATATGCAGCTAGAAACATGAGCTCTGGGGGTTCTGATTAGTCCATATTGTTTTTCCATCCATAGGGTTGCAGAACCCGACAGCTCTTGGGTACTCTCTCCAGCTCCTACATTGTGGACCCCGTGCTCTGCCCCGTAGACGGCTGTGAGCATCCACCTCTGCATTTGTCAGGGACAGTCAGAGCCTGCTAGGAGACAGCTATATCAGGGTCCCCCCAGCAATATCCTGCTGGTGTGTGCAGTAGTGTCTGCATTTGCTGGCCGATTATGTGATGGAACACCCGGGTGGGGCACTCTCTGGATGGTCCATCCTTTCGTTTAGCTCCAAACTAGCTGGGTCTTAAACTGAGGTTTTTCTTCCTTGGCTTCTGTGTGTTATATACACTCTGGGGTCACGAAGTACAACTGAAGTGCCTAGACAAAGCAACATTCCTCTTGATTTAGAGGGTACTGGTCTTTGTTTTATACCTCTGGCAAGTATTTAAGACCACAGTGGTAGAAAATATATATATTTTTTTCTTTTATACTGTTAAGAATAGCTGAGGATGTGGTACTCACAGATCAGATGGGCTCGAGGGGAATTTGTGGCTACAAACTTCTAGTCTCCATCAGTTTTCCATGTGTGTGTGAGTATGTCAAAGGCCTTGCCTATTAAATATATGCTTAACCAGGGCAGAGATTATATGAAACAGGGTAAGAGAGACTCTGAGCTATACATAGAAAATCGTTTTTCTCTGTTTGGGGAGAAAGCTTTCAGTTATTTTCTCTCTGTACATTTTTTTTCTTTTCATTTTTTCTTTCTGCTCTTACTTTCTTATTGCTTTTTTCTGTTTTCTTTTTTTAACTTTCATTTTTTCCCCTTAGTTAGTTTTTCATTCTGTTTTGTTTTGTGCTTGATAACTCAAGCACCCAAGTTATATGTAAGAGATATGTTTTAACTCCAAGGATGGCCTTACCACCACTGCATTTCTTACCTTTCCCTGTGTAGAGTAATTCTTGTCATAGTCATTTGGCCTGCCATCACTGAACTATCCAGATACTACCACAGCCTCCTATCTTGTATCTACTTTTAACAATAACTTTCCATAAATGAGTATTATCCTATTATCATGTTTATTTTATTCATTTTATTTTCTTTAAAAAATTTTAAGGAGTATTATTTAGATAATTTAGATAATTCTGAAAAATTATCTAAATTAACTTAAGAGTCTCTTAAGTTTATGACAGTTTTTAGATGCAAGTAGCCTCCTTTATCGTACAGCTAGTATATAATAGGAAAAATTATTAGAGATATGTCAACACTTTACTTATTTCAATTTATAAAATAGTATAATATTTAATTTATAGAGGTATGAACATAAGTTTTATAGACATATAGCATATGTTCAAATATGTCTCCTTCTTATACAGGCAAACCTCTCCTCATCAATACAAACTTTTAAGTTTATATCTAGGCATTAAAAGAACATTAAATATTTGGTTTAATTTCTATGAGTAGACATAAAAATTAACCATAAATTGACTTTTTCTCATGAATCTAGTAACCCAACACAAATTTATTCATACACTGCATCCTAAGAGATGAAAATTGTCATTATTTCTCT
>LR750619.1:18597-21393 GCA_902729485.2 Mus minutoides
AAAATGTAAATTTACTCTTATTTTATTTTATATATTCATCTTTATATCAGTACTCATATGTTCTATATATACACAAATGTGAATATATTCATTATAGTAAAATTTAACTTTCTTCTTTTTAAAATAAATTTCAATGGATTACATCATCTTAATGTAAACTACAGAAGTAATATGTTAATGCTATCTGATTTATTGTAGTAACTTAGGACAGCAACAACTCTTTACATATAAAATATGAAGGTATTTATTTTAAGGTTAAATATAATTTGAGGATAAGCATATCAAAGATACAGTTGAAACAAACTTAACCAGTATAAATGAATTACAAAAAATCATAGAATGATTTTGGATGCAGACAAATTTGTATTAAAAAGTAAATCTACCTCTATTTCTGTCAGTAATTAAAAATATTATTATTTTCCCAAATCAATTACTACAATAATAGTAATTAACTTTAAACTCTTATCATCTTAATTAAGTTTTTCTTTTTATTGTTATTCTATATCATTAGGATCTATAAAACAAGATACATTGTTTTAGTTATTAGATTACTTTTGTCATTTAATTATGTAGAGTTCCAACAATGATTACAGTTATGATTGATACTTCAAAGCCTTTCACTAACATTTGTGGCAGATATTTTCAAGTAAATAACGAATATACAGATCTATCTTTAGCTATCTACAATGAGGACTCATTGTTCCTAATTACTTACATCAGAAATATTACATATTTCATTTGCTATGTGTTCTAAATTTTATTTGAATGGTTGTTTTACCATTAAGATGTAAAGCAAATGTAACTCGATAAAAATAAATATCTTAAATATTTATTATTATAATTCCATAGATGTAACAATTCTATTCATAATATATGTTTATATGTTATAAAATGTTTGTGTTATTTTGATGACTACTAACATGAGTAGAAAACATTGCATTTTTTTTTTTCTTTTTTAGATTGAATTAAGTGCAGGTTTATTAGGAAGCTGCTCTTGGGCCAGATCACTTATCCTAAGGACCTTAGTCAGGAAGTCATCATGGGAAGAAAAAGGAGACAAAGGGGGAAGAGAAAAAGAGAAAGAACATACATGCACAGAGAGACAAGGAAGAGGAAGAGGAGGAGGAGGAGCAGAACTATTGCATTTTATATACACAATATCAAATGGATATAGAAAAAATAGGGACTATCAATTTGTCTATTTGTTTCCATTTCTGTCATCTAATATCTTTACATTTTTCTGTAATCTGAAACAATTAATTGAGACATAAGAAAATGTGGGATGAGTCCTTTCCCCCTACCTACATGAGTAGCCAACTAACTTACTGATATTGAATTGTTATACATTTTCACCAGTTTTATTACATAAAATACATTTTACCTATGAAAATTACAGGTTATTAGCATTTTTACTTGTTCTGAAAAATCTATAACGTGAAAAAAAGTAAGTGTTAAGTTATGAAAACAAATACTTTGCAAAGTAGTCTCCTTTATAAACTGAGAAAGATTGTCAACTGTGAAGTTATAGTGGACAGTGATTATTTTCTACAATTGCACCAGTAGTTACATTCTGACTAAGTGAAGATCCTGTAATACAGTGTGTCTGCTAAAAGCATTTCAGACTTAGAATTCAGTCGCCAATATATTCCATGGTTTCTTCTTTATAATCTACCTTAGACTCTTTTTATAATCCTGATGTTGAACTTTTAATGTATGCTTTTCTCTTTTTATAGAAAATTCTAGCTTAAAATGTGATTTGAAACAACAAAAAAAATCACCTCAGTCTTTTTTATTGTATTTGAATATCAGTGTACAGTTAGAATTATATGTTCAGATGCATTCCGGAAAAGAAAAGTGAAAATTTGAATGAGAGGCTTTTCCAGTCACCAGTAACAGTCATACAATGTTCATACAATGGGTAGCAGGATTCCTTAATCTTATAATAAATCCACTGAATAAACGAAGTCAAAGACAAAAACTGCATGATCATCTTATTAGATGCTGAGAAAGCATTTAACAAAAATCCAACCCATTTGTGATAAAACTCTTGGGAAGATCAGGAATTCAAGGCCCATACCTAATCATAGTGAAAAGCAATATACAGCAAAGCAGTAACCAACATCAAATAAATGGAGAGAAACTTGAAGCAATCCCACTAAAATCAGGGAATAGACAAGGCTTCCCACTCTCTCCCTACCTATTCAATATAGGGTTTGAAATCCTAGCCAGAGCAATTAGACAATGAAAAGAGATCAAAGGGATACAAATCAGAAAGTAAGAAGTCAAAATATCATTATTTGCAGATGATATGATAGTATAGTTAAGTGACCCCAAATATTCCAGCAGAAAACTCCTAAACCTGATAAAGAACTTTGACAAGAAGTGTAGATATGAACTTAATTTAAACAAATAAGTGGCCTTCCTCTACACAAAGTATAAACAGGCTGAGAAAGAATTTAGGGAAACAACAGCCTTCACGACAGTTACAAATAATATAAAATATCTTGGTGTGAATCAAACTGAGAAAGAGAAAGATCTGTATGAGAAAAACTACAAGTCTCTGAAGAAAAAATCCAAGAAGATCTCAAAATTTGGAAAGATTCGCTATGCTCATTGACTGGCAGGATTAATATAGTAAAAATGAACATCTTGTGAAAAGCTATCTACCTAGTCAATGCAATCCCAATCAAAATATCAACTCAATTCTTCATAGACTTAGAAAAAGAAATTTCCAATTCATCTTTATAACAAAAAACTCAGGATAGAAAAAAACTATTCTCATGAATAAAAGAACCA